>JACGDI010005759.1:439433-526267 GCA_014898725.1 Jacaranda copaia
CACATTACATAAATCTTGGACTTACATGTGACCCTACTCAGGCAAGGCACAAATGAAAGGCACTACGGCATGGCCTAAGCGATACGAGTGAGGGATGAGCACGAGGATTGCGTTGTGGGCGCGCAAGTGACCCTCAATGTCGAGATAGAGCGACATTGCTCCTTTGCCATCAGAGGTGCATGTAAGGGACCTAGACTGAGGACATGCATGCTAGCTAATCGGGGACCGTTAAGAAAACATGCTCGGCGTGCCGGATGCGAGCCTCCAATGATTGTGGGCATTTAGAATAGGTGAGTACGCTAGTACTGTGAGGCATTCTGATGCTTATGCTAGAAGCTACTGGGCTGAAATGAGGAATGGGTCATGAAAAAGACTCGAGATGGGCGTTGGTGGATCGAAGGTTGGATGGAATCTAAGATGCCATCACAGACAGACTGTCGTTTCACTGCAAGATAGAGTCCATCCGTGACACAATGGCAGGTGCTGATGCATCTCCTGCCGTCCTGCCATCAGGCCGGTTGGCTACATGACCTTTGGTAAATATGTATAATAGCGAGAGGTGTAGGGGCTCTCCAAATACATGAAAATAGCTCTGCTTGATAGTCTCCTACATGAGGTATATTACACTTTTCAATAAGAAGCATTATCTATGCATATATGTTTGGTACATTATGTAAAATAAAAAGAATGATACATTTAACTTATATTCCCAACATGCACCCAATACTGTGCGTCAACATACATCACCATAGTATCTGCATTGTCCTACACCCCAAGTATAGTCATGTACTTCATAAATGCATAGTAACGGCCACACAACGACTAAATCATTATCTCAACCTCATCAATTGTTCTCTCCCTCTTAAATGTTATGGACAAATAGTATGTAACGTGGGAACACTCATCTATAAGCATCTCCCTATTATAGATGTCGCAAGAAGGCACAACATTCATTAAGTAAGTGATTAGGACAGCTTCTTCCTGAGGCCTCCAGTAAGGATCATGAAATATACCATATATAGGCACATTATGAGTTGATCGTGTCCCATTAGATAATCCTAGCATAGTCTATGGTCATAATGTTAATATCATAATCCAAATCAACAATATCATCAAATAAAACTACCATATGCATACATGGTTTGTCCATTCATGATGTAAAATACAAAGTACCAACAACAAAGCCTAATTATAGAATACATAAAGTTGTAAAGGGTACATAATATTAATAGTAGTAGGAATAGTTGAAATCAAGATGATGTAAATGGTCGGTCTAATGTAGGACCTACACTGACTTAGCTCGTGTAAGATGAGCTACATCATCTCGATAATCTCATGCTAATTCGATACATAATACCTAACCAAGTGTGATAAGGCCTACCCCTGACCTCTATCAAAGGTACCATCTAAGCGAATGGGCATGTTCGCTATAACTCAAGTAGAGCAAGAACATGGGATGTCAAGCCTAGATCACCCTTGCTAGCATAAAGAACTACGCAATGTGCCCAAACCTGTTACATTGACAAAGCATTCCTACATGCCCATTGATAGATTATCGTGTCTGTCAGGCTAGGCATGGCAATGTATATGATGGCATGGTGTTTGATGCAGCGTAAATATCTCAGTTAAGAGGTTGTATCTAGTCTCTGCATACAGCTAAAATAGTTCAGCAAGTCTATATCTCTACATATCAATGAAAGAATAAAATTTCTTATGGAACATATATAATCGTGCAACCTTATGATTACAAGATAGCAATGCACACTATACTGACCGTTTGGAGCTTAGGTTGTGTGCATGTAGGCACAAAAATATCATCAATTGATAGCTTGTAGAAGACATCTAGATTCTCAACAATTTCCCTCATAGTGTTGCGTCGCTCTTTGAGCTCATTAAATTTCTCCCTTACAAATTTGCCCATGTATAGATGTTGAAAGTGGCAATCAAGTTTGATAGCAATGTCAGGCATGCAAATCTATACGTAATCTTTATTCATCAAGTTGTCAATTCTGTTAGCGTCAAAGAGCATGTGCATAAAGTATACCTCGACATTAAGGACCCATATCTTTACACCATCATTGTTCAAACCATCAATGGAAGCACCCCAACTTGTACCTATACAGGGTTGCAGAATGATTCCATAAAGTAATGAGTATTAGAAAATAAGACATAATATATTTGAATATGTTACAAAATCATACAATGAGCTAATAGTACTCATACAACCATTATCTTACTTAAGACTACAAGTAGAATCACCGAAACAATCAACAAGACACATATACAACAATAATATGAAGGCACAAGCAACGTAGTTGTAGCAGGACATGCTGCATAAGGTAATATGGATCAATCAGTCTGTACCGAGCTATGCTCCTTACATAGTGGGCCACCAATCAAGGCTACACCAGATAAACCATCTATGGATATAAAGGTGGTAAAAGTACCATATGATACTGCAACACCAAATGGGTGACACTACGTATACATACCTGAGGGCTCGCCACCTCAATTGTCTGCCTATATGAAGCTGCATTCATGCTCCATGCTAGTTGTGCATTTAAAAAAATAACATCTGTGGTTCATCTCAATCCTCGTCATAAAGACTCGCATGGGGTCGACACCGCATACACGTATCAAGGGATTATACCTACTCATCCTTCATGAAAAACATACCAAACATCTCATTACATAAATATTAAACATTATTTATAACCATGTTACAATACAAGAACAAAAAGCCAGATAAACTGCATATTTTTCATACTGTAACACACATAAATATTCAAATATCCTATATTGTAACATGACAACATTAATGTTCATTACAAAATTAAGTTGTAAAATAAGACACATAATACAACATGATCATTAGGCATTAAGAATTCAATAAAAAGTCATAAATCCCTCTTGGCCCATAGCCATTATGCCAAACCATCTCAAAACTCAAACTTTGCCTATATCTTCTATTGGCTTGGGTGGCCACAGTGGTAAAAGGTCTCCCAATTGGGGTTAACTTCAGAGTTTGGTGTCACGAATATACTGTTATCCCAACTAAACTTACGGATGAAATTATGCAATACACAATATGTAATGATAATATTTGTCTGTTGGGCGACCATATAGCTTGGCATACCCCAAGCTAGAATTGGGAACCTCTTCGTAAGAATTCCAAAGGTACGTTCTATGGTGTTCCTCAGTCAAATATGGCAATAGTTGAACAACTTCCTTGGCCCACTATATATAGGGGTACCATCGAATTGTTGAAGGTAGTACTATGACTGTCTGTATGGAGATAAGAAGCACAAATAGTTCATGAAGCCAGCATCAACAAGGTAATACTTCCCTAAATAAGAATATCAAAATTTGTTAGGGTAGGCTAGGCAGTAGGTGGATAATAAAAAGTATATATGACACAAACATACAAATATGTGAAGTTATTATAATCAAATCATGATACTTAGTGGAGGAACGAGAAAAGCATGGTCACTTTGGATTGCATTTAGCAAGACCTGTGCATCATTAGCACTCCTATCCCAACCTACATACACATATGTAAACATTTGGTCAAAGTCGGCTATAGCAAGGACATTTTGAGAGACATTCTCTTTTTGAGAATGATATGCATTCTGTTTGTAAGCGGGTACCCAAGCACATACTAATGTGCTGTCAATTTCCCCTACCACACCCCATAGATGAAATGTGAGCAGTTCAAGTACAAAATATTATTAGATGGATTGCATAGTCAAAGTTGATCCTTTAAGTATTCCATACCTAAAAATATGAAAAAAAATGTTGAGATTGTATTGAATCTGATTGGGCATCTCGTTGAAATTTAGAGGAGTTATGAGCTCATGTGCTAACGTATTCCACGCCCTAATCACATGACGTACATGGCAGCAGATCATCTCTAAGGAGTGTTGAAAATGTTCTATAGCATTTCTGTATCTCTGATGACAACCAACAGTTTGCATGAACATTGCAACCTCCTCAGTTAGTGATACCCAACACTATTATCTTTGAGGTAAAAGCCTATGACTGGTTAATTCATGGACCAATCTCATGAAGGTGGGCTTCGTTATGTGTAAGTTATCATTGAATCAGTTAGGATGGCCATCTATTATCTCGCCAACCCAATCCACTCCATGGAGTGCCGATATGTTATGTGGCATTTTATTAGTATATAAGTTAGGCAACAAGACATCTGTGATGAATAATACATCATCAGCACCATTAAATACATCACTACCAAGTGTGTCTGGTGATCCCTTGTTGAACTCCAACTCATCATCACGTGGTGGCATTAAATTGCATCCACTAACTATCTATTTAAAGAAACTAGTCATCATATGCAATGTAAAATAAGATGGTATATCACTCCATAAAACAGGCATACATAATAAAGCATCCTTACAACAACGGATTATGAGTTCCCAAGTCAGTAACAAATAAGTTCGAATATTCAATTGCATAACATAAAGTGAAAAGATGCTCCACAGATCCCATAAACGAGCAACAGAAGTATTAAATGAGGCAGCATTGAATGTTAACAAAAAGAAAAAGAGGAAGTGCTAATTGTCTAGGGATTCAGCCCAGATACGCCTCTCTCTGTCATTGAGTTGGAGAAAAAAATTACTAATTATGGCACTTTGAAGAGCGTTAATAGCCCTTCCAAACAAGTGGCCTACTAGGCCTTCAATGTACCCTAATGCATCAACACACTTGGCAATTGAGTTATGGGTTTTATGCCCAATCCTCTTGGACTTGGCATCCATCATGCCATCTCATTTCTATAGGACCTCCTCTAATCAATCCTACCTATCTCGGGGTTAGAAATGTGTTTCCTTACCCCTTTTCCATCATAATGAACCCTCTCCCTAGGTACTGGCAGTATTGTCAAAGTCATCACATGATGAAGTTGAGTGTTTGATCCATCAGTACTGCCTCGACTCACATTATCACTCCCACTTGGATTATTATTAGTAGCTAAATAGGGCTAAGCAAAGGACCTGGCATTGGAACCTGATGCAACATTCTTCAAGAACATCACGGTATAATAATCATAATAGGGTAAGCAATAGTCCATCAATGAAGCATGGTCCGGGTGCTCCTAAATGACGAAAGACAACAACATTAAACAAGTTATTGATAAAATTGTATAGAGATAAGACAACAAATGTTCCAAGAGCCAGTGGGCGATACGATCCTTGCTAACTATGATCGTGTTTTGGTTGTAATCCCAACCATAACCTATACCATTCATTATTAATGAATGAAACATTCGCCATGATGCATGGAGTCTATTCCATTTTTGCTTCAACTACTTCATAGTGTACATATATGCAGGCTAGAGCTCTACATTCATCTTATGTCAAATCTTATTCCATGTGTACGTTGAGAATGTGGTGGAAAAAAGTTGACTAGCTTGATATTCATCATAGGCAAACTCAATTAATAGTTTCTCATTATCGAATGGCCAGTGCATGTATACTGACCGAGCACAACAAGTTTGGGAACTGTATGTTGCATCATCTCTATACGATGGGATATGACCGTAAGGATCCATCTAGTGATAGGTTTATTGTACCATGTGCCCCCAAAAAATTCCATTTAAAGGAAATTGTGAGCAATGTTAAATTAGATAGGTTACATAATTAAATATTACCGTGCGTGTCATGTACAATCTCATTGTCAAATATGCAGCATGTTTCATGCTTACAGATAGTAAAGCGAAACCATAATATGGTAAGATGTGATTCAATCTAAGCATAATGGAATAGACATTATATGTAGGAAGATGAACACATAATATTCAGCCATATATTGGGGAATTGGATGGAAAGTGGGCACTAATAGATCAAGCGTCTAATTTACAATATGAAAGATGTAGATACGATTTCATGATATCAAGGCCACTTTGATATATTAACAACTATAAATGATATGTAAGCTTATTAAAATAAGAAACTCAATGAAACAGGGATAATAAAAATGAATCTATGCCTTTATTCATAGATTTAAGGTTTGTAAGAAGTTATTTGGTACGTTATGAACTCGAACATATGAATCAACATATCTGTGAGCATATAAATAATATACATTAATAACATATAAATATATTTTCTAACTATAAATGTTAGATTTATTAAATATAAAAATGTAATAATCATTTTTTATGTCATATACTTCTTATAATATTTGTAGCATTAAATATTTATGACTAATGATTATTTTTTTCCACTATATATTATTTATTACAATATTGAAAAATATTATAGACACATGGCCACACATATTTTTAATATATATATATATATATATATATATATCTTTTTGCATGACATCCACTAGTTCTTTTTTAATATGTTAAAGAAAAATATTTTGATCAATGTATAAATATATTAATTTATTTGGGATATTATTTAAACATGTAAAGAAAATATATTTATATTTGACTGTGTATTTATTTTGCATTTTTTATATTCAAAAATAATTTTTTTAATTACATTTATTATTACAGTAATTTAATTGCACCGTGATTTTGGTCTTCTTTTGTATTTTTTGTATATCTGTTTTTTATGTATATTGTTTTATATTACATGACATTTATAAAACATGTAAATAATAATGTATGTATAAACCATTACTATATATAGGATATTTTTATATTCAATATATACATATTAATACTCTTGTGCAATTTGTACAGATTTTCAGGTTCTATATGTATTTATGAGTTCGCTAGCGCTTTATTTATTATATTTAAAATTTTGGAATGTACATATTGAATAACATTTTTACACATATGTATATTACATATCCACCCCTATACTTTTTAAGTAATAATTGTCCCTATGTTATCTATATACTCTATTACATATATTTAACATACAGTAATATGAAAGCCACCCGCTTGCTCTGTGTAGTACAATAATACACACCCAACTAATTCTTTCATTAAGTAGCCCTTGCTTTATTTAATTCAATAAACTATCCGACCATGTATGAAATACGCAAAATGACTTGATAGATTTCATAATAGCATTTTCTCCTTCATTCTAAACTCTCCCTCAAGCAACAGTTGGGAGATAATGATAATGATGCCGGTGGCTGCATTAACGAGGATGATGATAGTCCTCCAAATTTACTTTTTTATTTTTAGTTTTAATTTAATTTTTGGTTATTGTAATATGATTTTGAAATACATTTAAATATTCTATGAGTTTAATAATTTGTTTATAAATTTATTTTTTTTTAATTATTTGACGTTTAATGTTGGCTTTTTATGAATAGGGTATACAATCTTAATAAATTATAATACATTAAACGTAATATTTTTAAAAAAAATCCCCCAAAACTATGTCAAAATTTTCATTTGGAATTATTTGTTATCTTATAAGTGTAATATAGCGGATTATTCATAAAAACATAATAGGAAACTATTAATTGTAAATCCGTTTGAATAAATTATTTATATTATATATTATAATTATCAACAAATTATCTGTTGGAAGTTCAGATGATCTTCCTGATATTGAAAAACTACCAAGAAATTTTATGGCAGCTTCCATTGAAAAAGAGATTGGAAATGCGTTGCCATTTTACTAAGCATTTCCAATGTATTTTCAACTAGAAAGTCAGTGGAAGACTTTTTCAATGAAAAAATTATTGAAAAAGAATCTATGACAAGCCACTTTACGATGAATATTTTTTTCATCAAAAAAGTCCGTGAATAGTTACATATTTTTATAGTGAGAATTTACTTAGCAATTTGTGGTTCAATATAAACGTTAAAAAAAAAAAAGTGAATAGTTCTATGGAGTCCATCTAAAAAAATGGAGATTAAATTTGTGTTCTACCCAAAAAAAATGCGTTAAAATTTTGACCATATCTATATAAAAATATGTACTCTAAGGATGGGATAATGATTTTGAAGAAAATATTAATATCAGATGACATATATTTATTTCTTGCCATGATGTACAATCCATCATGAAAAGAAATTCAGGATAAATTATTACCTACTAAGAAAGCGCATGATAGGTTTGAATTAATGACACGTGTTTTTAAGGGAAAATTGGAAAAACTGAAAGATGAGATTGTTAATAAAAAACTTTTTGGAGAAATTGCTTCATATGTCTATTTTGTTGAATATCAAAAAGGTGGGTTGCCCCATACACATTGGTTAATAATGTTGAAAGATCACCATAAACTAACGACTCTAGAGATATATGATCAAATCACAAGTGTAGAAATTTTCGATGGTTCATATCCATTCTTACATTCAATAGTGGTATCTCATATGATGCACAGTCTTTATAGAGACTATAATCCTAAGAATGTATGTATGAGAGAAGGAAAATATATTAATAAATTTCCAAAACCATTTTGTGAAGTTACTATTCATGGACGAAATTCATATCCTACTTATAAAGGGAGAAATAACATAAGGAAATCAATTGTAAGAGGCGTTTCTTGGATAATAGGCACATCATTCCTTATTGCCCATATTTACTCATGAAATTTGATTGCTACATCAATGTGGTGGTATGTTCTAACATCAAGTTGGTGAAGTACATGTACAAAAATTCTATAAAGGACAAGATAGGATCTCATATAATATAGCAGGCCCAACATTTGTAACAACAATAGATGAAATTAAAGAGTTTCAAAAAGGAAGGTGGATAGCTGCAATTAAGCCATATTGGAAAATCTTTAGATTTTAACTGACTAAGTCACATCCTCATGTGATTATTTTACTAGTGCATTTGCCAAATGGATAGTATATAACTTTCAGCAGATTGGATCAAATCCTCATATTTACTAGTCACATCCTCATATTGTATCAAATCCTTTCTCAGGTCAAATGATGTTGACAGAATTTTTTTGGACAAGTGCAAACTATTCAGAAGCTAAAAAATTAAATCTTTTGTACATAGAATTTCCTATGTAACACCCCAATCTGGAGAGAAGTGCCCCCAATCGAAGTGCTACAATATAACCAATTATTACGCAAAACACATGAAGAAATGTAAGCATCTTAAAAGGGGAAAATTCCATTTACATGCTAGTTACTAGCAGTTCATACCTGTACAGAGCTATTACAACCAAAAGAAATGTCATCAAAACATGTTATAATACAAAAGTCCTTAGCAGCTTCTACTACTGCCTATATCTATCAGGAAAAATTTCGTACACTATGTACTGTCAAACCCGTCCCACAAGGCTCCTACGGCCCCTTTAATGGGAAAAAGAACAAAATGAAACAATACTAGCTATACGTCTGAAGGACTTAGTGAGTTGATAATAAAAAGGTAATTCCAACACAGAATCATGACTAGCAATTAACAAAGTAACAAGTGAATTCTCAAGCCTTTCACCAAGATATGAAATGCTTTTCAAGCGTAGAGAACTATTAATAGCGAAAACAAATAAAATAATTATCGTTTAGTAAACATTTTTACACTTAAGCTATTGGTGGTTCTTCGACTTTGTCAATCCACTTTCAAAAATACAGGAAATCCCTATTACTCTAAAGTGTCGAGTGACATCAGCTCGGACACTGTATCATACACTAGCCATAGCTAGCCGCATGCCTTGCTAGCTCATAGCCAACTACCTCCAATTGGTTATGAGGCTGGGTTATGTGCATCACGCATGGGTATTGATCAAAAGATCTATCACCGTGTTCTGTTTCACCCAACTGTCTTTCATAACCAATCCCAAGGACCATTGCTAAGAGTATCACTTATTCATGTTAATATATCCAACAACATTTCAAATACACATCAAGTGGCCATGTTAACTAACACACACAAATTCAGCACTAGGCGGGCTTCTAAAACTATATGGTGAGGTTTCAAAAATCATTTTAAGCTTCTTCAACACAATCGCCAATTTCAAATTTGTACTAGAAATCAATATTATCAAATGTTCTTAGTGAGAAGGGACAATGTGGAGTACTATTTTCATAAATAGTTAAATTTATCAAACTCGTATACACGCTCGAAACTCAACAATTTCAAACAGGTAAGAGTCTCAAGCAGGTATAGTTTAAGAATTACCAAAGAGCAAACAAAATGAATTATCAAGATTATCGCAAGAATCAAGGATCAATATGTAATCAATACTTATAACCAAAACAAGATTGAATAATAGTGACATATTTATTAACATACATGTATAAGAAGAAGTTTCACATTATATTTGATTCATGATGCCTCAAAAGTTGAGGGCAATAAAGTAATTTCAACAAGTTATCAACTCTAACACAAGAATCAATGATGATTATAAAACAATCAAATAGCCATAATAGAACCTCAACAAACTCATGATGAAACCACAAAGACAGCCAGGAATGAAAACTAATATAAGCTTTCCTGATGGTTTTTGTTAGACAATACCTTCCTGATTATCAGTGATACCTGGGCTCTCCTCACCTAATCTCATTAGACATAGTATCAGAAGCTGAATTGAATAGTATTACACTACTTATTTTAAAATAATACATATTCTTAGGGTAAACACAATTACTATTAATTCCCTCAACAGCACCTATTTAATTTAATTCGGCTTAACTAGGCACATACTAACTAAGGTTTGTATTTAAGTTTACAATTATTGGTCTAATAGTTATAGTCCTGCTCGTAAGGATATTTTAATCAAATTAAGGTCTAATTCCAACTTAATTTAATTTTAGTATTGAATTTAAATTAGTTCAATGTAATTAATTCGAAAAAATTCAAAATTTACCTAATTGGACCGAGTATAGTCAAATTCAAAGTTCAATTCCTACCTAGACGCATTTGAAATGAAGAACCAAAGTTTTCGTACCCAAATCGCTAGAGCAAAATTGCCATCACCTGGAGATACGCCCCGCCAAGCCCAACTAAACCCACACTTCAATTTTTGATTTCTCCACCTCCTTGCAAGTGAATTTGACTGGAAATAGCGATCACGCCAGCACTCACCGCCGCAGCTTTTTCTCTAAAATTGTCCCCTTTCCAACAACTAATCTTCAAACTAAAGCCACCAAAATGTTCCTTTCATTGAGCTCTACACAACCAACCCAATATTTCGAAGCTCTAACCAGTAAACCAGCAAACCCACTTCCACCAGCCACTTTCCACCACCAACCACCTAATTACCATTTTTCTTCGATCATTTTTTAAAAAAACTTGATATGGTTGTGATCCTGGTGAGGTAAGGAACAAGATGGTTGTTTTAGATTTGAATTTTGAGCTGAAGAGAAGCAAAACTGAGTTGTGGTGAAAGAGGGTATGTATGTAAGAATTTGAAGAATTCTTGTCCTTGGCTATAAATGTAAATCAACTTTTCCTTATTTACACTAGCCACCCAAGACTTTCCACCGCTTACTTTTCCTCCCCTCATCTTTTAACTACCTTACAATTTTGCCCTAAATTTGCATTTTAGCCCCCAACTTTTGGTTTCTTCTATTTTGACTCCCTTAACTTTTAAATTTGTGACACTCAAGTCTAATTGAAATAATTTCTAGTCCTCCCAATTTTATTAATTCCACTAAGACCCTCATATTTTTAATTTTATTTAATTAAGGTTGAATCAATGGTTTTTATTAGTTATTCTTCCTAAAAATTTTAATTAAATTAAATTCTTAAATCTTTACCAAAAATTAAAATTTTAAATTCTTTCACTACTATTTATTTATTTGAGCTTTGGGGTGTTACGATTCCTCCCCCTCCCCCTCCTTAAAAAAATCTAGTCCCTAGATTCATATCTAGAGATTGAAAGAGATTCAAATAGAGCTACCACATAAAATCCATTCATTCACAAGTTGCTTCTTCTATATTCTGATTCATCCATAACACCTTTACTTGGGGTATTATTTGATTTTTGAGTTCCTGAAACTTCTAATCCAAAATGGTGACAGGTTGTTCTTCATATAAGAGGTCACTCTGCAACAGGATGTCCTTAAGGATATGATATGGGAAGGATTAGAGTAATATTTCTTGGGCTACGATATATAAAATACATCATGTATCCCAGTGATGTTTGGTGGTAATGTCAATCTGTATGTTATGGGCCCTATCCATTCATAAATTCTAAAGGGTCCGATATATCTTGGGCTAAGCTTTCTTTCTCTCCCAATCCACTTAATGCTTTTTTGAGGGGACACTTTTAGAAATATTTCATCTCCTATGTTAAACTCCAAATCCTTTCTTCATCTATCAACATAACTCTTTCGGTGATCTTACGCAGCTCTCATCCATTGTCTTATTATTTAGACCATATCAATAGCCTCTTGGATAAGCTTTAGTGGTATTCCTGTCGATGTGTTGCTACTAGATATCTTTTGCCCATCCAAATCCCAATGAAAATGTGAGTGACAATTCCTCCCATATAGGGCCTTGTAAGGTGCCATCTTGGCAATCGCCTAGTAGCTAATATTGTAGGAAAATTCTATCAATGGAATATGTCGATCCCAACTTTCTTAAAGTCCAAGGTATATGCTTGCAACATGTCTTCCAAGATCCTGATAACTCATTAAAACTAACCATCAATCTATGGATGTGCGATAATACTAAATTGTGGTGTTGTCCCTATATGTTCTTGCAAACTCTTCCATAGTCTAAATGTGAATTTAGGATCTTGATTGGATTAATCCTACTCGAAATCCTATGTAACCAAATAATTTCCCAAATATAGAGATCTGTTAATTTCTCAACTTGATAATGAGATCCTACTGGTAAGAAATGAGCAGACTTAGTTAATGTGTCCACTATCACCCATATACTGTTATACCTACCTCAAACTACAGAAAGACCCATCACAAAGTCCATGGTGATTTGGTCCTATTTCTAGTAAAGAATCGAAAGTGGCTGTAGTACTCCTGAAGCTCACTGGTGTTGTGCATTTACCAATTAGCAAGGCATACATCTCTGTACATAATCTGCAATGTTTTTTTCTTTCCACTCTATTAATAATACTTTTTAAGATCATTATACATTTTCGTACCTCTAGGGCGTATAACATATTTAGCCTGGTGTGATCATTTAGAAATCTTCTTTTAAACTTCTTAGGTACACATATACATTTATAGAACAACAAGATATCATGGTTGTCGATGTTGAACTCCAATCCCTCAGAATTGGAGCTGGCTTTCTTTTGCTTCAAAATTCCTTTATTTTCCAGTTGAGCCTATTGTAGTTCATCATATAATTTTGGTCAAATATTAAGCTCAACAAACCGTGTATGGTGTCTCTGGTTATAACTAATGACTTTTCTTGATCTTCTCGAGCTTTCTTCCCTTGCACCCATGTGAGTTTCCCCTTTTGACTTAGCGCATATGCGACCACATTAGCTTTTTATAGGTGATAAATGATGGTATAATTGTGGTCTTCAAGGAATTCCATCCATCGTTGTTGCTACATGTTCAAATCTTTCTAGGAATATAGATATTTTAGACTTTGGTGATCAATATGCACTTCAAAAACTCCCATGTACAGATATTGTCTCCATTTTTCCAAGGAAAAAATTATTACTACCAATTTCATATCATGGGTAAGGTAATTTTGTTCAGGTATTTTGAGTTTTCTTGAGGCATATGCGATTATCTACCCCTTTTGCATTAATACACAGCCAAGCCCTTCTTTTGATGCATCAGTGCATACTACAAACCTTCTAATCCTTCAAGAAGAGCTAAGATAGGCACTAAAGTTAATCGCCTTTTTAGCTTTTGAAATCTGTGTACACATTTCTCATTCTAGTCAAAAGGTTGATCTTTCTCAGTAAGCTTAGTTAGTGGGTTTGCTAGTTTAGAAAAGTCTCTTTGATAATATCTGACAGTCCTAAGAAGCTTCATACCTTAGTCACATTCTCTAACTACTTTCAGTTGATTATTGCCTCAAACTTTGTAAGGTCGACTTCTATTCTATCCTCTGAAATGATATGCCCTAAAAAGGTTACACATTCCAACCAGAACTCACACTTACTAAATTTGGCATATAGCTTATGTCTCTGAAGAGTCTCCAAGACTAAATGTAGATTGGTGACGTGTTTTTTCTTAGTCTTAGAGTATACCAAAATATCATCAATGATGATTAATACAAATTGATCTAAGTAGGGGTGAAATATTTAATGCATCATGTCCAAAAATACTACATGAGCATTCGTTAACTAAAATGGCATCACAACAAATTCATAATGGCCATATCAAAAGTTAAACGCCA
The DNA here is from genome assembly GCA_014898725.1 of Jacaranda copaia. Lineage (NCBI taxonomy): Eukaryota > Viridiplantae > Streptophyta > Magnoliopsida > Lamiales > Bignoniaceae > Jacaranda > Jacaranda copaia. Next base: position 453,641 of record JACGDI010005759.1, read on the forward strand.
TCTTTGGTATATCCTCTTCCCAGATCTTTACCTAGTAATAACCTTATCTTAAATCTAATTTCAAGCAAACCATGGACCCTGAAAGTAAGTCAAACAACGCTTTTATGTGAGGTAAGGGGTACTTATTCTTAATGGCAACTCGATTCAATTCTCTATAACCTACACACTTTTGTAAAGTTTCATCTTTTATTTTTTGATAAATAGCACTGATGCCCTACATGGGGATGTACTAGGTTGTATGAAATTTTTCTCTAGTAACTCCTGTAATTACTTCTTTAGTTCTTTCAATTCTGTAGGTGCCATGCGATAAGGAGTCTTTGAGAATGGGACTATCTTTAGAAAAGTGAGGATGACAAATTCTATTTCATGGTTAGGAGGTAGTGAATCCAATTCTTCTGGGAACACATTAGGGAACTCATTTACGATGGTCACCTCTTTCAATTCGGCCTTATCTCTGGGTCTGTTAATAAAGTAGGCTAAAAATCCTTAGCCTTTAGCTCTCAAGATTTGTTTGGCCTCCATGATAGATACAAAGGGTATTTGTTGAGCAAAATCCTAAGAAAAACTGGTTAGAATGAATATATCCTCTCCATGTTTAATTTATTTCATGTAATAATTTATTTGCGCTTGATGATAGTATGACCAGTCCATTTATAGGATCAAGTTGTAGGTTTGAATGGGTATTTCTATGAGATTTGCCAAATATTCCTCTTCTCCAATTCTGACCAGACAAGCTTGATATATAATGTCAGTTACCAACCCCTCACTTAGAGGTATTTGTACTTCTAATTAGGATGACATATTTTTCGAAGACAAGTTTAGTTTAGGGGCAAAGTGGGTTGCTATAAAAGAATGTATAGCATCAGGATCATATGGAGCTTTGCCAATAATATCATAAAAAGAGATCATACATTCTACAATATTACTTAAATCTGGCATATTTTCTCTAATAAGAGTGTAAGCACATGCTCAAAATTTAGGTTTGCCATGAGATCTTCCCACCTAATTATTCTTATTTTCCTTAGACTGCCATGGTATGCGAAAGTGGGGACAATCCCGAATTAAGTGCTGGTCATTGCCATAGCCTTTGCACTTACCAAGCTTTCTCCAGCACCCTATCTCATCATTACCCAGCTTCCCGCATTACCCACAGTTCTTTTTTTGCCACAATGGTGCTAAGTGAGAGGTTTCCCATGTCTAGCGTGGATATGGTTGTGGTGCCTTACTTTAAGGTTTAAACTATTATTTTTTTCAAAACTGCCACTACCAGGGTTGGGTATTTTCTATTCAAACATTCTTCCACACTTAACTCTCTCCTTAATTTTTACAACTCTTGAGATTTTACTTTTACCTACAAGGCTTTTCAATAATGTTGTCATAATTTTGCAGATTCCAAGAGATAACGGCCCATCGAATGTTAAGCTAAAGTCTATCAATAAATGTTTTGGTCTTTCATTCTTCATCCCTGAGTATGTAAGGTGTATACCGAATTAGTTTGTTGAAATTAGCTTCATACTACTCCATTGATATTGGTCCATGGATAAGATCCATGAACTCGCATTACCAGGCATTCTTCATGACTTAGGGTACAAACTTGTTCATAAGTTCTCGAGTAAAGTTCCCCCAAGTTTAGGAAACTTCATCTTGTTCCCATCGTCATTCTACTATGCTCCACTAATGATAATAGCCTCTTCCAACAAAAAGGTGGCATAGTTAACCTTTTGTTCCTTAATGTAAGGCGACGCCCAAAAAATCTTTTTGATCTTCTCAACCTATGATTCTACCTTTTGATGATTAGGCTCACCTAGGAATGTCAGGGAAATGAAATGAAGAAATTCGTCTAAGCCCCAGTCCTCTATCTAGATCTCTCTACCTTGGCCTTGAGTAATTTGTCCCTCTTGTTGGCAGAACTGCATAAACTACCGCCACATGGCATGCATTGGATCCACCAGCTATCCTTACTCTAAGGGATTAACTGAAGGATTCTAATGTACTTCTTCTTAATTTGAGACACTTCTTTCCTAATAGCTCTGAGTACTTGCTCGTCTGCTAGGTGGTCGTCCTCTATGGCCCAGGAAAGCTCGAGGGCTAGTCTGGGATTCTTCACACGAGGATATTTTAAAATTTAAATTTCCCCCAAGATAATATAGCTCTACTTATTCTTCAATTCATAAGAAAATGAGAGGAATTAATTCATATACATTATTAATGTCATGTTTATGGGTATATATGAATATACTTCTTTATACAATAATGTTCGCATAATGAAGACACACTTAAATTATTTAATTCAAAAGAGGATTTCACTATATGCCAAGTTAGCTTTAGCAAGTTTATGTATATCCAGATTTACAAGCAAAATTAGCTAAGCTAACTAATTGCCTAGTCTATAGTACACAAAATTGACTAAGCTTAGGGTGACAACTAGTTTACTATACTCTCAACCAGTGGTCACAGAACTATTATTATAGTCGCACTACTATACACATGTTTACATATATATATCACCTCTTTTAGTCCTCGACATCAATGATGATGGACTAAGCATTTTCCTCATCTTGGTCTACATCTATCTTTGTCTCTTCCTCATTCTCTCTTTATCCTTGTTGCTGCTGCTCCTTCTCTTCCTCATTCCCTTTTAGGACTTCTTCTTTTGCATCTTTCTCATTTCTCTCTCATTCTTGAACTTTCTCTACTCTACCTGAGCAACTTCTCTCACTTTCTGGGGAGGTTGGGGCCCCGAGGTTCTTATCCTTAGATCTCCTCAGACATCCATAAGTTCGTCTATCATATTCATAAGACTTACCATAACATCCCTAGTTTGTTCCATTGTCATACGGTGTATCTATTCAAAATGTCCCTATGATCTTTCTACATACTCCTCATTTGCTATAACTTTTCCAACTTACTTTCTACTATTAGAATCTTCTTTAACTCTTTTTCTACAATCAACCTATCAATTTCATTCTCATGTATTGCTGTTATTATATCCCTATGATACAAATCTACAGTCTTCTATTCCAAGTCCCATCTTAGATTAAAAAGATGGTCTTCCTGGCTTCTACACACTTTAAGGAGCCTTAACTCTTTTTCACTAAGCTTCTGATCCTTCTCCTTTTCTTTCTCATCTTTTAAAGGTTCCTTACCCTTTTTGGGATCCCTATCCATCCTGCAGACATACAATTTTTAGTTCATTAGTATTATCTCAAATAGATATTCTAACCATATGATATTTGCTAACACTTTCAAGCATAAATGTAATAGAACACATCATTCAACCTAGGGAAACATTTACTAGCACATAAAGCCCAAAGGTTTTCATGAACCCATAAGTTTCTAACATCAAATTGAACTCTTACTAATCTTGCCCCTTCCTTAGTTCTTTATTAGCCTAGGTCCTCGTAAACTTGGGCTCTGATATCACCTCTATAACATCCCAATCTAGAGAGGGGTGCCCCCAACCAAACTGCTACCATGCAACCAATTATCACTCAAAACACAGAAAGAAATGTAAGCATCCTAAAAGGGGAAAGTTCCCTTTATGTGTTGGTTACTAGCAGTCATACCTATACAAAGCTATAACAACCAAAAGAGATGTCATCAAGATATGTTATAATACAAAAGTCCTTAGCAACTTCTACTGCTGCCTATATATCAAGCAAAATTATGTACAATATGTACTGTTAAGCTCATCCCATAAGGCTCCTACGGCCTCTTTCCTAGAAAAAAGAACAAAATGAAACAATAGTAGCTATAAGTCTGAAGGACTTAGTGAGTTGATAATAAAAAGGTAACTACAACACATAGAATCATGACAAGTAATTAACGAAATAACAAGTGGAATTCTCAAGGTTTTCACCAAGATATGAGATGCCTTTCAAGCGCAGAAGACTGTTGGTAGTGACAGCAAATTAAACAATTATCATTTAGTAAATATTTTTACACATAAGCTATTAGTGGTTCTCCGACCTTATCACTCCACTTTCAGAAACACAAAAAATTCTTATTCCTCCAAAGTGTCAAGTGATATCAACTCAAACACATCACACACTAAGCATGGCTAACTGCATACTTTGCCAGCTTATAGCTAACTATCTCCAGTTAGCTATGAGGTTGAGTTAAATACATCATGCATGGGTAATGGCTAAAAGATCTGTCACCGCAGTCCATTCTGCCCAGCTACCTTTCATAATCGATCCTAGGGCCTATTGCCAAGGGTATCACTTATTCATGTTAATATATCTAATAGTATTTCAAATACACATCAAGTCGCAATGTTAACTAACACACACATAAATTTAGCACCAAGCAAGCTTCCAGAACAACATGGTGAGACTGCAAAAATCATTTTCTACTTCCTCAACATAATCGCCAATTTCACATTTGTGCTATGAATTAATATTACAAAAAGTGATCAATAAGAAGGGGTAATGTGGAGTACTATTTTCATAAACAGTTTAATTCATCAAACTCGTGTACACACCTAAAACTAACAATTTCAGACAGTTGAGAGTCTCAAGCAAGTATAGTTCAAGAATTACCAAAGAATAGACAAAATAAGTTGTTAAGAGTATCACAAGAATCAAGGATCAATATGTCACAAGCTAACAAATAATTATAACCAAGACAAGATTGAACAATAGTGACATATTTATTAATATACATGTATGAGAATAAGTCTCACCTCATATTTGATTAATGATGCCTCAGGAGTTGAGGACAATCGAACAATTTCAACAAGTTATCAACTTTAACACAAGAATCAATGAAGATTATAGAACAGTCAAATAGCCATGACAGAACTTCAACAAACGCATGATCAAGCCACGAGGACATAATGGTAATTATACATTCTTTCCCCAAGAATAAAGACTAATATAAACTTACCTGATGGTTTCTGTTAGATAATACCTTTCTGATTATCAGTGATACCTGGGCTCTCCTTACCTAATCTCATTAGACACAGTATCAGAAGCTAAATTTAATAGTATTACACTACTTATTTTAAAATAATACATATTCTTGGGGTAAACACAATTACTATTAATTCCCTCAACAACACCTATTTAATTTAATTTAGCTTGTCTAGGCCTATATCAACTAAGGTCCGTATTTAAGTTCACAATTATTGGTCTAATAGTTAAAGGCCTACTCATAAGGTTATGTTAATCAAATCAAGGTCCAATTCCAACTCAAATTAATTTTAGGATTGAATTTAAATCAATTCAAGGTAATTAATTTGATAAAATTCAAAATTTACCCAATTAGACCAAATCTAGTCTAATTCAAAGTTTAATTCCCGCCTAGATGAGTTTAAAATGAAGAATCAGAGTTTTTGTACTCTGGCCACTAGAGCACCGCCATTGACCACCACCAGAGCACAACCGCCACCATCTGAAGGTGTGCCTCTTTGAGCCCAACCAAACTCCACTTCAATTCCTGATTTCTTCACCTCTTTGCTGGCAAATTTGATCAAAAACAGCGATCGCGCCACCATCTACCACCACAGCATTTTCTCCAAAATTCTCCTTCCTCTAACCACCAATCTTCAAACCAAAGCCACCAAAATGTTCCTCAAATTGAGCTCAACACAACCAACCTAATATTTCAAAGCTCTAACCAATAAACCAACAAACCCACTTCCACCGACCACCTAATTAACTAGTTTCTTTGATCATTTTTAAAAAAACTTGATATAGTTGTGATTCTGGTGAGGTAATAAACAAGATGGTTGGCTTATATTTCAATTTTGAGCTGAAGAGAAACAAATTCGTGTTGTGGCGAATGAGGGTGCATTTGTGAGAATTTGAAGAATTCTTGTCATTGGTTATACATAGAAATCAACTTTTCCTTATTTGCACTAGCCACCTAGGATTTTCCACCACTTACTTTTCCTCCCCTCATATTTTAACCACCTTACAATTTGGCCCTGAAATTTCATTTTAGTTCCCTACTTTTGGTTTCTGGCATTTTGACCCCGTCAGCTTTTAAATTTGTGACACTTAAGTCCAATTGAACTCATTTCTAGTCCTCCCAATTTTATTAATTCCACTAAGACCCCTATATTTTTTAATTTTATTTAATTGAGGCGTAATATATGGTTTTTGTTAATTATTCTTTCTAAACATTTTAATTAAATTAAATTCTTGAATCTTTACTAAAAATTAAAATTTTAAATTCTTCCACCACTATTTACTTATTTGAGCTTCGTGGTGTTACATCCTGAATACTTTGTTTGGGAGCCAATGGATTGGAGATAGAGGTTGCAAAAAAAAAGAATAATTGTTATTAGAAGATTAGCAAATATTGATCAAACAGAAAGTGAATGCTACTTTTTAAAGGTCATGTTTATGAATGTGAGAGCACCACTTTTATATGAATCTCTTCTTTCTGCTAACAATCTACTATTTCTTACATTTCACTCTACCACCCTACATATGGGATTTATTCAATCTGATACATATGTTGAATGGTATCTTGATAAAGCCAGCTATTTTCAAATGTCATTAAGCTTGAGAAGGCAATTTGGGATCCTTTTGGTAAATTGTATGCCTCCAAACCTCATGGCATTACGGAATAAATTTTAAAGCTCACAATCTATAGATTTTGTAAGAGAAGGAAAATATACAGATATAGGGATTTGTAAAACACTTTGAACTTAATTGATGATTTCCTTTTTTGCATAGGTAAATCATTCCACAACTTCTTATTGTTGCCTAGTTCTCATAAATTAACTAAAGAGGAAATGTTCAGCACAAAACTAGCTTATGAAAAAAAAACATAAACACATCAAATGCTAATTTGTCAACTATATCTAAATTAAAATAGAGACAAATTTTAGCTATTAGAGCTATAATTCAAAAGGTCAACAAAAATAAATTGGGAACCCTTTTTCATTGATAAGCTAGGAGTAACAGGAAAAATATTTTTATATCAAGCTTTACTTGCATATGTTATATCAATAGAAGATATAGCTTTGGCCATAGCAACATTTGGAGTTGCAACATCTTTATTACCTAGTGGTCAAATAGCACATTTTAGATTCAAATTGCCTTTGAAAATTGAGGAAACTAAAAATGCAAAAATTAGCAAACAATTGAGTCTAGCAAAGATGGTAGTGCATGCAAAACTTATTATTTGGGATGAGGCTTCTATGGAAAACAAAAAATCAATAAAAGCATTTGATAGATTGCTACGGAATGTTATGGAGTCTCTAGATATGCTTTTTGGTGGCAAAGGTATTATTTTTGGAGGTGACATTAGGCAAACACTACCTATAGTACCACAAGGAACAAGCCAACATATGATAAAAGAAAGTTTTATTGCATCCCTTATTTGGACAAAACTAAAAAAATTTAAATTAGATGTAAATATTAAAGCATAAGAAGATCCTTAGTTTGCCTTATTTTTGCTTATAATTGATGACAATTGATGAGGTTGAAAGCTATTTTACTGGATTGGGGTAGTATTTAGATTAATTTGACTAGAGTGGTCGAATGGTCTAACGGTGAAATCTCCTTGGGCTGAGATCTACAACCACTAGCAAACGTCAGATTAGCTAAGGTGCCCACAGCTAAGGTACTCCGATGCTCAAGTTAGTACTGGTCGAGTAAGAAATCAAGCAACAAAACAAGAACATATAGTGAAAATAGCATACTTTGAGGGTGGCAAGCAACAGGGTATTTATAGCCTTCTCTAAGTAGATGATATGTCTAAGATGCCCCTATCAAGTGTAGAGAGCTTATGTCCTTGCCTAGGAGTTGTAGGTCATTTCCCATCCCTGTACTATTCTAGGTAGCACCACCTCCTATTTTCTTGGAAGAATAATACTCTGGAGACCTGCCTCCTAATAGAGGTGGTGGCATACACTATTAATACGGAGGCACATTACCTGTTAGGGAATTAAATGTGGTAGAGATATGATTTGACATTGGGGTGAGCACTCTAATTGATAAAGGTCAATCAGAGATATAGTTGAAGGGAATAGGTGCCTGAAGCTTCCCATCGAGTAGGGTCAAGAACACTTTACTCAACTTGGAGGTGTTACTACCTAAGTGAAAAGGCAATGGTCGATGGCCCAACTAGATCTAAAAGCGTAGTTGAGCCTCAGAAGTAAAGTGGAAGAGCTCTCTAGAGTTAATAACTGTTAGCCTGGGCTTGTTAAGCTATCCCATATCATAAGTCCCCTTCACTTGTGGTCTTGATCGAGCTTGTCAACAAGAAAGAACAAAGAGTAGATATGTAATTGATTGATGACTCTGGACATTCGACTAGGTACTCAGAGCCTCGATCGAATGCCATCCTCATTCCAATGATGAAGGCCTTGTACTCAGCCACATTAGTGGCTGCATAATCAAGCTTGATCATGAAGTCATATTCTCCTACTGATAGGGAATAGAGAGCCACTCCTATGCTATCTCTTGACATGGTCAATGATCTATTAACATAAAAAGTCAAAATAAGAGGGGTTTCATAACTCGTTTTAGGGAGATTGACCCACTTAGCGATGAAATCAGCCAAGACCTATACTTTGATGGTTGTTCTAGGTTGAAAAGTGATGTCAAACTCTTCTAACTCAATGGCCCATTTTGTTAACCTCCTTGATATGTCTAGGTTTGAGAGTACTTATTTCAATGGCTGGTTTATCAGTACTATTATTGCATAGAACTAAAAGTATGGTCGTAGTTTTTGAGCCACCATAACTAATGCTATGGCAAACTTCTCAATCTCCAAATAGTTATGTTCTGGTCCTTGTAGCACCTTACTACAATAATAAACTAACTAATGGTTTTCATCTCTGGTTAAAATCAAAACTAAGCTGATCAAGGCCTTAGAAATAGCCAGATAGATATGCATTATCTTTTTGAGTTTTGACTTGGCGAGCATAGAAAGGGAGGACAAGTATTTTTTTAATTTGACAAAAGCATAATCATATTGTTCAATCCATTGAAAACCTAACTTCTCAGCATTTCTGAGAATTTTGAAGAAGGGTAGGCTTTTGTTGGCCAAATGGGCAATGAACCTACAAAGGGCCATAATCCTCCCAACTAGGCATTATATATCTCTGACTATTTAAGGTGGTGCAATACCTAGCACGGTCTAAATTTTCTATGGATTAGCCTCAATGCCCCTTTAACTAACCATATAACCTAAGAATTTTCCTCCTCGAACTCCAAAAGTACACTTATTTAGATTTAATTTTATGCCAAATGCCCATAATATGGCAAAGTTGTGGTTGAGATCAAGCAGATGGTCCTTAGCCCTCTCTATTTTGATAATCATGTCGTCAACATAAATCTCCATAGACTTGCCGAATTCACTCTTGAACATAAAGTTGACCAATCTCTGGTATGTTGCTCTAGTATTTTTGAGCCCGAAGGGTATGACCAAAAAGTAATAAACTCCATTAGAACTATAAAAGAGGTCTTATCCCTATTCTCGGGGGCTATGAATATCTGGTGATACCCCTCAAAGGCATCCATCATACTCAACAGTTCATAACCAGCTATAGAATCTACTAATAAATCTATACAAGGTAGAGGGTAAGGATCCTTATAGCAAGCTTTATTTAAATCAATGAAATCATTACACATGCGCCATTTTTCTCATTCTTGGAATGAGTACAACATTACAAAGTCAAGATAGATACTGAATTTCTATAACATAGCTTGCATCTAAAAGTTTGTTGACTTTCTCCTTAATGATCTGGCACCTTTTGCCATTGAAGGTTCTTACTTTTTCTTGTTAGTCTTGTAAAAAAGGTCTATGTTGAGATAATGGATGATTGCACTAGGGTCGATTCTCTAGAGGTCGAATGCCTACCAGGTGAAGATATCGATGTTTTTCTGTAGGAAATCAACTATTTTGAACTCCTTGATGGGCTCTCCTCTAGTTTCATCTGACTTTCTCTTCTTATTAGCTTGGCCCTCCTCAAGTTCAACTATAGGGGCATCTCCCAAAGTTTTCAGTTGTAGTCGAGTTTTTTGCTCGCTCTACTCGATCAAAATTATATAATATCACTAAGCTTTCTTGATGTTGTAGCTCTCCCGTGCCTATCAAAATTAGGAACTTAATTTTCACATGATAAGTTGAGACAATAGCCTAAAAATTATTAAAAGCTGGTTGATCAATTATGACATTATAAGCAAATAGGGCATCAATGGCTATATGGCTTATCATGAGTGTTCTCCTAGGGGATGCCTCCTTAAATGATGTAAAGAGGTTGATGGAGCCTTTTGGTATGATTTTTTACCCCCCAAATCTGACCAACGGTGTTCACCCGAGCTCAAATTTCAACTAGCCTAAATTCATCCTTTTCAATATTGAGGAAAAAAATGATGTTGGCAAAGCTGTCATTGTCAACCAAAACTTTTCTTACTTCAAAGTTGGCAATCTCAATGGAGACCACCATGGGACAATCAGCTTTAGGGTAAATGCTTTTTCCTTCGAGATGGGCCAGGTCATCATCAGTGAAAGAGATAAGCTCTACACTGGTGGACAAATGGAACATTATTTCAATTAAGGAGGCTTTGGTCGACTCTAGCCTTCTTTGTATCTACCTCCTCACTGATTTTGAGTCCCCCAGTGGAATCTCCCACAATCATGCCAATCACTCCTCAAATGGGTGGGTGGATGGGCGGATATCTTGGGTGGGCTTCTTTTCTTTATCATCCTCCAGTTAACTGACCTTTCTCTACAGAGAGTCTGGTCTATTTTGCCCCTTTCTGTCCTGATGCCTTTAGCTACATATTGCTTGAGATGGCCTTGTTTGATCAACCTCTCAATTTCATTATGGAGATTGAAACAATCTTATGTATTATGGCCCCTTTGCTTGTGAAAGTGGTAATATTTCTTTGATTTTTTCATTGGCTCAATCTCGATGAGCTTTCTTAGTTTCTTGAGGAGGTAGTCATGCTAGATTAAGAATACCACATTCTTCTTCAAGAGGTTGAGTGAAGTATAATCATGGAAGTGCTTGATTGGAGATCGACAACCCTCGATAACCCTCTCTTTACTACCAATCATCTTTCTCTTTATTTTTCTTTTTCAGACCTTAAGGTTGCCGAATTTCAATCTATTCATCTCCTCTTAGGTCATACATCTCTTTGCTAGGTCAAGCAACTCTTCCATCAATCGTGGGCATTCTTGTACCAAAGCATTAGTGCACTACTTATGTCTGAGCCCCAATAAAAGCACATCAATTAGGAACTTGATCCTGGGGTTGTCGATCTTTAACACCTCCATGTTGAATATGGTAAAAACGTCATAGAGGGACTCTCCCCCATTTTGCTTCACGGTGTGGAGATAGGTGTGAGGGAGCTTCACCTTTCATCAACTGGCAAACTAGTGCAAAAACTTATCACACAGTTGGTTGTAAAAATATATCGACGGTAGCTCAAGTTTGACAAACCAATCGAGTGCGATCTTAAAAAGTGGTAACTAGTATCTTCGCACGTATGTATTCATTATGTCCATGCGGTTGTATCATGTGCTTGAATTACATCAAGTGCTCATTAGGATAAATTGAGCTATTGTACTGCACGAGTCCCATTGGGACCTTTGCATCGATGATAATGCATTCATCAATTTTCTCCTGGATAAATAGTGACCCTTTTCACAGCAAAGCTTTTGGGTGCCATCGGGGTTAGGCATCCTTTTTGTGTTTCTCCTTGAGATCTTGATCATCGAGGTTAGGCATCCTTTTTGCGTTCTTCCTTGAGATCTCATCAAGACATCTATTTAGCTGCTGAACTTGGTGAGAAACTTCTTTCTACTCCTCTCAATTTGTCTGGGTCATGTTACGGTCAAACTGGGGCCGAGCATACTTGGCCCTATCACATTGCAGGGCACGAATGGTTTGCGCCATATGATTTGCTAATTCACCAATCTCTTCATAATGGTTTGATCTTGAATGTTTGACCCTATCACACTGCTAGGCTCGATTAGGTCAAATGTAATGGTCTATAGAATTAATAATCTTTTCCCATGGCTCCAATCACCCCCTTTCTCTATGGAGACACGTGGGACTGGCCTTTGTTTGATCGATGAGTGCTTAGACTCTAAAAGATGATGACTATCCCTAGAGGACCTCTCTTCTAATGGTAGTGGTAGTGGGTCACGCTAGTAGCTGAGGTGGGCATGTTTGTGTACTGATTTAGTGCGGTGAAAAGTTGAGCAAAAATTAAGGTAGAAATTTGCTCACTAATTAGCTGCATTAGCTGAGGTATGGTCAAGGTAACAACTTACTTCGATGGGGCACTAGGTCCTAGAGCATGCAGTTCTTACTAAGGTTACAAGGGAGGAAAAGACATTGTCCTTCTATTTTTCTCCCTTTTAGATACGACTCGCCTAATGTTCGCCATTTTTTTCAATTACAATCTCAGGATTTCCCACAGACGGTACCAAAAATGATGAGGTTGAAAGCTATTTTACTATATTAGGGTAGTAGTATTTGGGTTGATTCGACCAGGGTGGTTGAACAGTCTAATAGTGAATCTCCTTGGACTGAGATCTGCAACTACTAACAAACGTCAAACTAGCTAAGATGCTCCCAGCTAAGGCATTTCGATGCTCAAGTTTATACTGGTTGAGTAAGAAAATTGAGTAGTAGAATAAGAGCGTCTAGTGAAAATGGCATACCTTGAGGATGGCTGGCAATAAGGTATTTATAGCCTTCTCCAGGTGAATGATATGTCTAAGATACCCCCCATCAAGTGTAGAGGGATTTGTCATTGCTTGGGAACTATAGGTCATTTCCCATCCTAATACTATTCTAGGCGGTACCATCTCCTACTTTCATAGAAGAATAGTACTCTGGAGGCGCGCCTCTTGATAGAGGTGCGGGCAAATGTGATACTGGGGCAGCATATGCCATTAATGCGGAAGCATGCTACCTATCAGGACATTAAATGAGGCAAAGATACAATTTGGCAATAAGGTGAGCACTCTAGTTGACGGAGGTTGACCAAAGATATAGTTGAAGAGAATAGATGGCCTGAAGCTTCATGTTAGGTAAGGTTGAGAACACTTTACTTGACCTGGAGATGTTACTACTTAAGTGAAAAGGCCATGGTCGATGGCCCAACTAGGTTCAAAAGTGCAGTTGGGCACCAAATGAAAATGAGCCTAAAAGTGCCCTCTAGAGTCGATAATTGTTGGGTTGGGCCTACTGGGCTATCCCATATCAATGGTAATGAATCATTTGTTTTTTAAGATAATATACAAATTTCTAATGGAATTTTCCTTTCTTTTGTTAATAATGATCATTCCATAAATAACCTTATTAACATTGTTTTCACTTCTATTGAATTTTTCACAGATAACCCATGTTCTTTAGTTAATAGAGCTATACTAACACTCAAAATGATTGTGTGACTAAAATAAATAATATTATTATTTAAAAATGCCTACTAAAGCTTAGCATTGTATAAGTTACAATAAGGCATGTAACAAACAAGATTAAGGCCAATATGAAGATTACTTCAATAGTATAATAGCAAGCGGCTTGCCCCCCCATGAATTGATTTCGAAAAAAAATTGTCCTATCATGTTTCTTCAAAATTTAAATCCCATTGAAGGATTCCATAATGGCACGAGATTAGTGTGTAAAACATTAGGAGAAAACTTTACAATAGCTGAAATAGCTTCAGGCAACCTTAAAGGAAAGCATGTTTATATACCATGCATTCCTTTAGAATGCACCGACAAACAAAAATGTCTAATAGGTTTTTGAAGAACCCAATATTCAGCGAGACCATGTTTTGCAATGACCATAAAAAAAGCTCTAGGTCAAATGCTTGACTTTGTTGGTGTTTATCTTACAGAACTTGCTTTCACTTATAGATGACTATATGTAACTTTATCTCATGTTAGAAGTGTAAATTCCATAAAGGTTCTTATAAAACCAACACTCAAATAAGAATCCCCAAAACAGCATACAAAAAACAAAGTGTGTTCAGAAATTTATCAATGGGTAGAGCTCAAAAACTGGTGAATATTTTTGTTCAACTCTATGTACTTCATATAATTATATTTTATTACATCTAATAAATATGTATACTTAATTGTATAGTAAAATCTATTCATTGTATGCTGGTTTTTAGGTATTTGGTTATTATTGTTAGCTAATATAATTTAACTATAACTTTTTGAATGGTCTATTATTACTGATAACTAATATGAACTGGCATTTGTATTATATCAAGGATATTAGTTTAGCATCACGAAGCTAGACAACCAAAATCCAAATGGAATCCAAAACATTGCCAAGACAATCATTAAATACTTCCAAGAGATATCAAAGACCTGTGTTGATCGATGAACACACAAGAAACAAGTAATACAATTCACAAAAATCATTTAAAGCTTTCTATATAATATTTAACATTTTTGAATTAATTTTCATTCTCACTTCAGTGATATTGTCCATTGTATATGTTTGTTTCTCTATCTCTAATTAATTTTGGGCTGAAATGAAAATAGAATGTGGAGGAGGGCAAGTAGAAATCTACCTTACAAACTTTTCCAATCTTCCCATTCCTAATTTTAGCTTTTTTTTCTATTTCCCTTTTTTTCCCTTTTTGTACTTTTGTTTCCTTTTCTACCTATAATATGTTAAAAACTTCTAGTTCTTACAATCCTGTCCAATTGAAAAAGGATATCACTACACTTATTTTATTTGCTAAAAATATTAGCAATGTACTTTAAAAAGAAGGTATTTATTATAAAGTGTCTATTATAGCCAGCAAATAAAAATTAATTTGCAAGAACATCTTTTATGTAGACCCAAGCTACCGAACTAAGTTTCTAATTCATTTCCTTGACTTAAAGATTTAACTTTTTATGGCAATAATCTTTATATATCTATTGTTTAAGGTGTGAAATCTTAATTTAAACAATAAAAAGTGAAGGATAATTTTAGAAGAAAAAATAAAGACAATGTTGACTTTTCTTCTCATCACACAAGAGGAACGCCAAAAACAAATTTGCATATATGTTAGTTTATTTTGCAAGTGACATCTTCCAACAACATTGCCTTCAATGTGAGAAATAACACTTCTAAAGGCACTACCAAATCTAGGGATCTTTGCAAATCTACCACTATTCCCACCCCCACTCTAGCATATAAAGGAAAGAAAGAAAGTCCATTTTGCACTTACCATAATTATCATAGCCAGACTATGGAGAATTATTTCTATGAGCTCCATGGTTTTCATCTTGGCTACAAATGCAAACCAAAGCCAAGAAATACCCATATAGCCCTTATCAACCTAATTATCTCAAATAAGAGTGCCATGAATACTAAAACTTTCTTCCAATCTCTCAACAAAACATAATACAACCATGCTATTCAATCCCTTGTCCAATGTAAACGATTGATGCCACTAGTCCTTCCAGTACATCCTTCATTATAGAAACTTGTATTTTTTTTCTTTCTAGTTGGCTTTCTCACTTGAAAATCTGTCTCCATACCTTTAGATCATTAACTACTTCTGTATATGTAAACAAGCTCTTGTCATCTTTGGCACAATAGACTAAGGCAAACATCATTTAGAAAACTTGCTAGTTAGCATGAACTCTTTCAAGTTTGTATTACAGATAAATCAAAAATTTATCTTATTTGTCCCGTACCCTACAAGACAACTTCAATTCTAGTCACATAATCACATGTCTTAAGCTCCATTTAGCATCATTCATGGGGATACATGGGGACACTACAATACACCTACATATATTTTATAAATATTTTCTTATACTTGTGGATGATTACATAAGACTCACTTGGATTTTTCTCCTAAAACAAAAATCTTATGTCACTCTTGTCATTCCTATAAATTTCAACATGATTGCCATCCAATACAAGTTTTAGGTTTAACAATGACAAAGAGTTATCATTAACTGATTTCTTCAATTGGTAGGGGGTTAGTTACCAATTTTCCTGTATTGAAAGATCATAACAAATCTCTATAGGGGAGAGAACATCTTCTCCCTTATGTGATCTATGCTTTATAATTCTAGTCAAGAATACCAATTTCTTTCTAGTAAGAATGTGTTCTCACAACTACTTTCGTTGTCAATAGAGTAATGCCATAACTACTACACAAAAAATCTCCATATGAGCTTCTATACAACTCCTATTGATCACTCATACTTTAAAGTCTTTTGTTGCCTAGCTTTTACGTCAATTGAAAGCAAAGGTAGCACTAGGATCCAATAATAAAAACTTCATAAGCTTAAATTGACTAGGCTACTCCTACTATCAGGGATCTAATCATGCTATAGATCTAGATTAGGATGAAGAATTACATCTTGTAGCTCAAAATCAAGGAGAAAATCAAAGATCTCTCTCAAATCCAAAAATTATCTCGAATTGGCATAGTGGAAAAGCGGCAACAATTACCCCAATTAAACTAATCCAAAAATCACCAAATTAAATGTGTTCTACATTGAATAAGAAACCATGAAAAATTTGGAGCAAAAAACATTCTGGATCACTCTATAAAAATTCACCAATCTAGAGCTACTAGAGGTGGATCTCCAAAATCTAGCTCGTCAAGTGCCTTGTCTCTATTGTTATGATCCACACACCAATCAATCTTCCAAATTCCCCTCACTAGAAGTTGGAGTTAGAGAGGAGAAAATGAGGTAGAGCAAGCTGATTTTTAGGGTGGGGAAGAAGAAGAGATACAAAATATCAACATATGATGCAA
This sequence comes from Jacaranda copaia, assembly GCA_014898725.1. Classification (NCBI taxonomy): domain Eukaryota; kingdom Viridiplantae; phylum Streptophyta; class Magnoliopsida; order Lamiales; family Bignoniaceae; genus Jacaranda; species Jacaranda copaia. The sequence continues at coordinate 470,350 of JACGDI010005759.1, forward strand.
TGCATGGAGAGAGAGAGAGAGAGAGAGAGAGAGAGAGAGAGAGAGAGAGAGAGAGAGAGTTTTGGAGGGAATGCAAAGAATCTAATCTTTCACACTTTCTATGAGCTAGCCAATCCTTGTACCCTTCTATATCTATACATAGAGGCTAGAATGTGTGATATAAATTGGCATCACACCTTCCTCAAGGTAACTACCAGAGTCGCATGCCAAGGTGGCAAATTCAAATTCAAGTCTTACTTGAATTTCATATGCATTTCAATTACATTTGGAATCTAATTTTGAATTAATTAAGGTGCTAATTTAAATGAACACTTCACTTAAATTTTCCCTCCAAAAAGTATTCTTCCCATTGATTAAATTAACTGCTTTAATTTAATTAATTAACCTTTGATTTAACTCTTAAATCAAACAAGCTTAACTCTAAGCTTAATTTAGTTAACTTAACTCTTTAAGTCAACTTGTCCAATTGATGGTCATCTTGGGACCAAATAATTAACTCCTTAATTATTAATTTAATTTAACTCCTTAAATTAGTCAATTAATTTAACACTTAAATTAATTTAAGCCAAAGTTGACCATCAAATTGTATCCTTGAAAATTAATCACCAAGGAAAAATCTCTAACCCCTAGAAAATTGTTCCATCATGCTTGGAAACTAATTAGCTTTTGTGTGTGGCCTAATAGGTTCTATCATTCATTGAACATGGGCTCACAACTCCTTGTAACTTTTGAATATCATATATTCATTTTATCTAAAACTCCTTTTAAACTAATTGACTTAATTCAATTAATCTCATTAATTGAAGAGTACATAATCTCCATAGTCGATATCCAACCTCAAGCCCATGGAGCCCAACTAATTGGCCAAAATGAATATTTTGGAGAACCATCATAGCTTTATACATACCATGCAAATACAGTCCTTCCATCTCTTATCTCCCGAAGAAGCTCAGGGCAAGATATTTGTTGGCTCCCTAATAGCTTCAACACTATGTCTCTATTCTCAATGTTCGATCCTATTGTGTGACCTCACCTTTGGAAAACTCCTTTTCCAAATTATCACACCATCTTGCGCAAGTATTTCTTGGAATCGATCATTATAAAATACATAGAAGATGCACTCTCCCTTCACAAAAATGATGAGCCGGATTCCATTTAGGATCCCAAAAACCTCAATGCCAACTATCTCATGCCAACCTTAACCCAAAAGGCTCACTAAGTAATCAAGGAACAGCCAAAGCATAAGGATCAAACACAAGGTTACCATGGATTCTCAGGTCAGAAGACTAATAATATGCACTAGTGTAAGCAGAAAAATTAGCCACTACCAACTTGCTACTATGGCTATCTAGTGAATTCTTCAATGGGTCTTTAGTACCTTATTTTCTAACAAACACCCACTAACATACACTCATATCTCATATAGTTGCTCATAAAATGGAGCAATCTCCAACTCTTAGATTTTATGCATCGCTAGTGCAAGTCCATCTGGATCTTAGATGCCCTACTTCATAAGATCCTATGAGTTGGAAAATTTAAAATCATGATTGTGTAAGACTTATTCCATGATCACCACCCAGTGAACTGACCAAGTCCCATAGTCTAGTGTGATCTAAGGGCTTCATCCAAATGCGAGTGAAGTAATAAAAAGCATAAGATGAAGATTGCCATATTAAAAATATCATTCAATCAAGATTGTATACACAAAAAAATAGTTTCTACAGGGCCAATCCTATTGGCTTGTCAGGCACTATTCCAATATCAACTCTATCTTCTCACATGTCATATACCCATGAAATAAAATAGAATATTAAATATGAATTAAAATAAAGAATTTAAGCTGATTTATGTGGAACACCATAACAATCCAACAAAATAGATAATTGAGGCATTCTAAGTTGTATCAAAACAATGAAGTAGTGACAATAGGGCAAAAAAGTCAAAATGAAAAAGAAAACAAAAGGGATAGAGAAAAAGGACCCCTAGGTGGTTAAATAAGAAAAACGAAAAAGAAAAAGAGGAAAAAAGATATAGAAAAGCGATGAAGTTCAATTAGACAGAAGTTGTGGACAATAAGAGGAACAAGATACATTATTTCATTTTTTTTCAACAAAACATTCTTTTTCAAATTTTGACTAGAAAAATACATAAATGTGCCAGCATTATTGAATTACTATGGCAATAAAATGACATTGCTACTTTCCTAACAATTAATCAAAGTTTTTGTGGGAAACATATGCATCTCATGGCTATTAAATGCTAAGAAAACTGCTAAACTTTTATTTCCTTTACCATGATCAAGGTAGAGCCCAAACCAATGAGAATCATATCTTCAAAATACCTAAAACCTACTAAATTATATCCTCACTCCTCTTTATGAGGCTAACTAAATTCAAAACTTTATTCCCTAAATAACTGAAAAAAAATTCATGTATGTACAAAAAAATAAATAATTAAGAAGACTAAACAATGGTAGCACACACTGGTAAGTTCTGTTTGCCAACAAAAGTAAGCTTAACATTATTGCATTTGGTGGTGGCCAGACCACGATTTCCATTGTATTTAAGATCAATATCACCCACTTTCACATTCTCACATAGTTTAATACTACTGCAAAGAAGTGACACCACATCCTAAGTGTATGATGTGCCCCTGATGTCCTTTAGAGTGACTTTTCTAATTTTGATAAGAGATGGTTTCTTCCAAAAATAATCAACACTTCAATGATCATGACCCACAAATGCATGAACGAATGATAAAAATAATATCATAATAACTTATGTCTAGCTTGTAGAGATTATGTGGACAGTATTCTTGATCAATGATGATGGGATTGCTAACATTGTCCATAATTAAGTCCTCCAAATGCAAATTCGAGATTTGCATTGTAGTTGGGACAAAGGGCCATGCTTCACTCTAACACCATTTGTTGTGCTAATAAAGGTATAGTTCTTTACATATATCCCCTAGATATTTTTTTCTGCTTCAGACCTCCTAAAGCTTCCAATGCTGATGCCGTGCCCTAGCCTACAAGTCACATTTTGGATATGGATTCTTTGCTCTCATCACCAATGGAGATACAATCATCTCCAATTTTTATAATGGAGTCAATAATATTGATACTCGTGTCACACCCTAGGTGGATTCCATCAATGTTTATGCTTTTGCTCGATACAGAAATGGTGAATTGAAGAAATGTTACATTTTGGCTTGATATATAGTTCACGTGAAAATTCTTGCTATCTTTGGTCATCACATCATGAATGATAGAGTTTTTGATGACATTGAAGCTTAGATTCTGCATAAATATGATATTCATCTTAATTAATCGAATAGAAGATTTATCTATACTATCTTAATGAGCTAAGATAGATAACTTACTATGGGTAACTTTGCACACTATTGATTTTTGTGACAATATTTCTACTTCCAAGCTTCTTGGCCTTGGCCATCAAAGATACCACCACCAAAAAGTGAAAATTTTGATATAATTGATAGTGATCCACTCCCATTGTTTGTTGGATAAGTCATTGGGACTTGAAAGGGCTATTAAGGTACCTCAAACTTGCAGCTTAAGAGAGGCCTTGCTGGGGCCATGCAATCTTACTTGACTTAATGGCCATGTTTCTGGTGGAATCACAATTGTGCTTAGTGTTGTTGATTCGCATGCCTCCTTCCAAGCACTAGATAAAGCCTAAGATATGCATAGTGCTTTTTAAAATTTAAAAAAAAATTCTTTTTATATTTAAAGAAGCACTTACATATACACAAAAAATTAAATAAAATAATATTGATTTACCTAACTCATATTAGTACCAACACCATATTTTCTAACATCAAATATCTCCCGCTTCTCGACATTGACATTATTTGCTTAAAATGGTAAAAAGAAGAGAATTACAACAATGAATTCTAGTCCCATGATCTTTTGTTTCTTTTATTTGATGTAGTTCAAGTGATGTCCTTCTAATAAAATTATCATGAACTTATAGTATTTACAGTAACATTGAAATGCCATGAATTATGTCTTACCGATCATCTAATTGCTATTTTCAGGGGGAGAAGTGACCGTACTTTTGTCTTTGAACTAGTCTTTTATGCTATGAAAAGGACATCTTGTACTCTTTTTTATCACTATTTTTGTATAACTGTTGATGATGAATAAGCCCATTTGCTCACCTAGTTCCATGCACTATTTAATGTTTTTGATGAGTGTGGCTTTGATGGTTTTGCATTTGAATATTAAAAACAATATTGTGATTGATATATGAATATTTATGTAAACTTTAAGGAATATATATATCAGTAATGATTGTATCCAAATATTTGTTTTGCATGTACTCATATTTTAAGAAAATCAATAGTTTATCTATTCATGTGCGTATTGATGTGCACACAATACAAAATGGCATTACTAATACCTTCTTACAAAGTTTTTATTTTTTAATTTAAAAAAGAAAATCAAAGTATCACAAATAGATTCATTCTTAATCTAGTGAATATTTAATTTAGAGTTTATACACGTAGTTTGGAATTTCATTCACTTTGAAAATAATTTTTACAAAAATGCATTGTGAAATTAACAATTCAAACTAATCCATTTGTGAAAAGCTATTAGTTTTCTATCATAATCGAAGATGTATGGCTGTGGCTGTCTTTGCCCAATTGACACTTTTGAGAGAATCGATGTGGGATTTGTTGGATCCTTAGCAATTCATGTGAGGATAGGTCATTGGGGATCTCTAGAAAGGTTATTTTATGAAATTGTGAAGAGATTAAGAGGGTTACAACTACTTTATTTATCATCAAGTAGAGATGAATACTATATGTTAGTAGCAGGAAATTTTTTGGCATTGAATTAGGATATTCAGAACAACAGATCTTTCTGTTCTAATACTCTATTCAAGAGTTACCAGTATTTATCAACTCTGTTCTTATCTAACATAATGCTATTGGATCAAATGACAAAGATATTATTAAGAAAAAGATGACTTTTCCTAGATGAAATGAAAATTGGATTCATGGAACTGGAGAAAGATTTCTCATTCCTTAGCCGGAAAGATATGTGGCTATCAAAAAGGGATTAAGTGGAATAGATAAGAAGATCTTTACCATGCAACTTGTTTCCGAGGACATGCATTCATGCCGTACATTCCGGGAAGGAAGACATATTTTAAATTTAGATCGTTGGATCCATTTAGCATGTAGAATAACTGGGAAGAGGCCCATCATTGATTATAAGTTCTTTGGTGATTTATTTCTTTAATTTTTTTCACTAATCATGTTGAAGTATTTAATGTGCAAAATAATCAAGCATTAAGTTTAATTCTTTTCATTGCTTACTAGCCTAATAGAGCAATTTAGAGATTAAAAGAAACAATTTATTAATTAGTTTTGGTTAAGAATGACCAACTTGTTTTAAAATGTGACTTGTTAAAAATAAAATTGAATAATCCACGAATTCCTCAAAAAGGAATTGCAAATAATTGAGGAAAAAATACCAGTTTTAAAATCGGCTACATATTTTAGTCCTATAGAGAGTAATTTGAGAACCCACAAAAGTCATATTCAAGAGAAAGGAGAACAAAAAAAGAAATAAAAAGAAAAATATAAATGCCAACTTTGTGTTATCATTTTCAACTACTTGCAATGGCAGATAATTTTATAATCTAATGAAATAAGCATCATAACTAAAAGGAAACATTCAAAATAAAAGTAAATAGCCAAAAATTAAAATTTAATTTTAACTTGTCCTTTTGCTCATATGATCAATGTCCAACGAATATGCTTAAACAGCATGGACACTAATTTCAATATACGTCCTTTACATCCCAATGCATTTTAACTCGATGGGTGTATGCCCTAAAGAATTTGAAAAAAAGGGAAATGGGAAACCATTTCCAACTCTAGAAAGACTTAATAATCTATACTTTCAGATAAGTTACTATGTCAAATTTTATATCTATTATAATAAGTATGAAAACAAATTAAAATATACGTGAAGAAACTATCAGTTTCTAGCTAATTTTTTGAAAGATTTGATTTTAGTTGGGCTAGTTATCTATTTAGATATTGTTATATTTATCATGTCCTTATTTGCCTTATAATCTCAAGTTCACACTTTGTTTAGAAAAAAATTCCAATTCCCTTTGTTGCATTTCATTCTGAAAAATAGTTTTATCCATAAAAACATTATAATATCAATAAATTTATGTTTTTGTTTGTTATCTCAAGAATTATGATTTTAGTTCTTTTTGTATCTTTTACATTTGATTTTATTTTATTGTCCTCTTTTTATATATTTACTTATTTATATTAAACTCTTACCATTATTTTTATTTAGTCAACACATGAACATAAAAATTTACAAGGAATTTGCGCCATGCTTTGGGACTTAAGGTTACATGAAAGCATGTAAATGTCGGCCCAATATACTACACCTTTAAAACACTAGAATTGATATTTAAATATGTATAAATATTTTTAATACTTGTTGCTACCCAACTCTTATCCGTATATAGATTTTGTAAAAAAGGATTGTGATTTAATTACCATCAATTTTAAAGAACCCTATCAACATATAATTCAAGTTACTCAACCATCACAATTTCCTACAAGTTACACTATTCATTTGATTTATAGAGAAACAAGGTTTTAGTAAACTTTCAATCACAAGGGGTAGGCCACTTCTTTCAATACTTGTTTGTATTAACATTCTAAAGTGGGAAAGGATGATGGTATTCCATCATTTCAATAATAAACAACTTTAGATTTGGAATGAACTTGTAGGTACTGTTTATATATACTTTGGATCCTTCATTTCATTTTCTATTCCAACTTAATATATATATATATATATATATATATGCAAGGGTATCTAATTCCAAATCAATTAATTTTACAACAAAATATTTTATACACATAACATATATCCATGAAATATAATAGATGAAATATGAACTAGAATAGAGGATCTAAACTTATTTATACAGAACACCATAACAATGCAACAAAACAAATAATCAAAGCATTCTAAATTGTATCGAAACAATGAAATAATAAAGATAAGATGGAAAAGATAAAATGAAAAAATGAAAAGGACAGAGGACAAGGACCACGAGGTAGTTAAAAAAGAAAAAAGAAAAAAAGAAAAAAAAAGACAAAGACCAAGTGTGATTGATATATTTCATGTTTGAGTATGATTTGGTCAAAAGTAAAGCTATTCATAAAGTTAGCATCAACCACTTAACTAATTTGAAAGATCATTTACTGTAATCAAAATAATTCAATTTTCGACACTTTGCTCAGATTAAAGAAACTCAAGAGAATTCATTTGTTTCAATTTTTTTTCCCTTTTTTTCTTATCAACTGAATATTTAGGAGTTAATACCACTCCAATTTATATTTGTTACAATCTTTTTTTCCCTTTTTTTTCTTGTCATCTAAATATTAAGGAGTAAGACCATTCCAATTTTTCCTTTCACTACATTTTAAAAAAAATTTCTATTTTTTTGGTTCCATGATTTGAATCTTTAGGTAAATTTGTGTGAAAAATCATGCTAGCTTGTCATATAGAAGTTACACATAACATTTAACACATTCTAATTGTCATCGAAAACTACAATAAGTATCCCAAGAACAATATTGATGTTTACAATCTCTAGAATACCCAAGAAATGAAATGAAAAACAACACCACTCTTCTCTTTTATTTCTAAATAGTAGTTGAACACAAAAACTTCAAAGTGGTTCCAAGAACTATTCAATTAATTAAGACTAAGAGCATCAGTAATCATTTCGACTTTCATCATCAAATTTCTTTTGTGAGTTCAAGATGCTTTTCAAAGTATTCATTAGCTACCATAGTACTAAACTTCTTCCCCAACTCTTGGACCTCCACAATTTCTTTTTCTTTTCAATTTGAGCATATTTTTTCTTTCAATATTGCAGAATAATCGAATAGGACAAGATCAGACTGGCTACTTCTCAATTCACCCTCTAGTCTTGCTACCTTCTTTTCCAAATGCTTTACCAAAGCTTTGTCCAACATGACTGTATTAACTTTAGCATTGGTGGTCACTTCCTCTGCAAAGATTGCAAAGAGAAGAGTGTTCCTTGATTGCTCAACATGATTATGTGTAAGCCTTATCATACAGATGATAGTTGTTCTAGCATTTTTCTCCAAGGGACGTCTATGGAATTTGAGTTAGCTTAGATTCACTATAAGTCTATAAGGAATGTGCTAATGATGGCTATTCTAGGATTTTTCTTCAAGGGACATTTGTGGAATTTTGGTCAGCTTAGAATCTCTACAAGAAACATGAACATTTTATTCCTCACAATATATGGTCATTAAATAATAGAGATGAGTAATATAGGAATCTTACAAGTCAACTTTCAATAAAAACGCCACATTTGGAAACACTATTCATATCCAACAATTGTTTTCATCATGTTATACATAGATATATAAATCCTACCACAGTAGTACTAAGATTCCTTTGATTGTCCTTGCCAAATAACTCACGCAAAAACTTTCTATTTCTGAAAATACAAGTGGTTATTTATGAAAATGATTCACAGAGAAACTTTTGCATGTATATTGGCCAAATGATGAAAGATTCTGAGAAAGCAAAGTGATTAAATTGCAGGCTTAAACGATAGATAAAATGAAAAGCTTCTACTAAACTTAAAATAGGTTTATGGTTCAATAGCTCAAATTTTTTAGTAAATTAAGTTTTATGTAGCTTCATTTCACACGATCACATTACGAGAGATTATTTCCAGGTCTTAAGGAAATATGTAGAAATTTAAGGAAATTATATTACCAATATGACAATCTGATGAATCAAGAGCTCATTTCATTAAGCAACATCTCTCAAATCTATCTTCGAGCTACAACCAATGACTGAAAACATTTCAGAAGATTAAGTTTTGGATATTCTTAGAAGTCTAAAAGATCATTTCAATTAGGCGTTAGACTTAAAGATTTCAAAATTCATCATAGCAACCATCACAGTATGAGAACCAAGGAGTCAAACCCCTCATCACATCTAAATCCATTGGCAAAAATGCAACTTAAAATAATAATTTCCCTACTTTCAATGTAACACCCAAAAATTTGGCATTTTAGAAAGTAAAATTTAAAAATCAAAATATTAATTTGGTCAGCAAAACTTAAGCAATTAACATATGTTCGTTCCCATTATATGTTATTGCTTAAGTCTTGCTGACCAAATTTCAGTTTATACTTTTATTTAATTCATTGATTACACTGTTTACATGGTCTTGTCATCCAGTGTTCACAGATATGCTATTGAACAATTATTGAAATACAATTTATCTATTGGCATTACGTTTAACTATCTAGAGGACACTCTCGATTGGGTTACCACCTATAAAGATGCCACAGAGAAGGGTTGGGCCTGAGACTAAGTTCGAAAAAATGATTTGGCAACATGGGCCAATGATGACTGGTCTCCCGACTAGCACCCACCAAAAATTATAACTTCCAAATGTTGGAAGTGGCTATTAGTAAGTGGCAAAATATGGCTTGTAGACTAGCCATGCCACTTACCAAGTTGTGTGTTTAAGTATTGAGCCAAGTGCTGAGGTAGTGGAGTAATAAGGGAAATATGTTATGATTATTGTACTCCATGTGCCATTTGTTACCGAGTGTAACCGATTGTTACCATTTGTTACCGATTGTTACCATTTATTACCATTATGTACTATTTTGGGAGCAATAAGGATGGAGTTGCCAACAGTCTATTAAATTGAGTATCACATATGTTATGTTATAGTATTACCTCAAATTGTAAGATCTTGCTTGCTATTGAATCTATTTTGAATTACTACTCCATCAACAATTTTTCTTAGAATATCGATCACATTCCCCCCTATTAAGTCTTTAGGACTTACCCTCTTTTTGTTATTCTTTATTCTCTTCCTAAACAAGTCTAAATAATGGATAAGGGCTCAAGAAGTACCCAAGAAAAATTATATTTTGTAACAGATTAGGTACTATGCTTGTATATATAGATTACACCTAATCTAGATGTCTAAACTTGAGAATGTATGTAAACGTTTAAGTGTGAATCTAAGACTTTGGTGTGTGAATATAGTACTTTATGATTTGATCTTTTGGGTTTATTATGAATTGTCGTATATTATGTTTTGTTAACATTTTTGATTTCCCTAGTTGCCTTTTGAATTATTTTTTAAATTTAAACTGGCGACACTTTAGATTTGGGTTCACCCTTAGTAGGGCATAAGAGGTGGTATCATAGCCTAGGTTTCAGGGACCTAAGTTAAAATGGATTAATTCGGAGCTAGAATATATGTGTTCTTTAGATATTAAAGTTGAATTGGGGATCAACTAGGATGTAAACACTTTGGTTAAGCAAAACCTTAGTTATACAAAGGTATAATCCTTGGAGTGTGGAATTCTCAGTTGATAGAGACTAAACTTGACTTTGGAATTGTCTAGGATATGTATACTTGAGTTAAAGAATACCTAAGCTATGCCAAGATATGATTCTTGGAATGTGAATCTTTAGGCAAAAAAATACAAAATTTGATTGTGGAATTGAATGTGGAATTAAATAAGATATGACTTTTAGGGTAATGCTCGACATTAGAGAAATGAAAGGTTATGACTGAGGTGGCCAACCAGTGTGTAACCACTTACTTTTAGTACATCAAGCATCTGAACGTGTAGTCATTAGTGAGGATGATGTTACTTGGAATTATGGTGTTATGTGAGCAATATCCGTGAAGATTAGATTTGATGAATGGATGACCATGTTGGAAAAAAATGTATTTACTATGAAAAGAGTTGCTTTGGGAGTCAACATAGTGCAAGTAACATTTGTGGAAGTCGTATCTAATAGGCAAAGGATCATTCTAAGAAGATATCTATTTAGGTCAATAAATAATTACCCTAGGATGAGCAAATTCCTGCCATGTATTTATGGATAAGAATTAGATTGTATATGTACACAGGAAAAAAGATTATTGCAGGAAGGAATGTATTGGTGACATGAATAAATGATTATTAAGGATGAGCAATGTTTGACCTATGTATACAATTGAAATCTAAATGGTACATTTATATTGACAAGGGATATGATGATAGGAATTTGAGATCATGAACTATGAAAATTAAGAAAATAATCAATGATGAGAAGATATATTTCCACGACGACTAGTGTATGATCCCATAATCTAGGGATGTTAAGCACGAGACTCCTTAAATTTCAAAAAGGTGAAATTTGGAGAAATATTTCATGTTTTGATGTATTTTGTGAGATTTTAGATTATAAGTTGAAGATTTTCCTAAATAGAGTTGTATTTGATTATTTTTAAAGGTTATATAGATAAGCTAATATTTTGATGAATTTGTATGGTGTGACTTAAATGATATAGTTGTCTAAGGAATTATCGTTGGCAACAATGAAGTTATGAGGAATCATATTAAAACTTTGAAGATATATAAGGTGTGAATGAGAATGGGACTAATACTTGAAATGAGAATGCGCACCTTAGCATTGACAAAGGAAACTAAAGTACCATAAGGCATGCTGATTAGAGAAATGGTCAAGGCATGCATATATGTATACAAGTGACTAACTTAGCTCAATAAGCAAAATATGATAAATGTTTGGTTATAACAATGATATACGAGATTTAGTAAGTTCTACCATCATGAATCAAATCTCAGCAAGGTCAATTGATAGTTTAAATATTCTCAAGAACTACTAACTACCAATATATATATATGATGATAGTATCGCATGTGAATCTTGTATATGAATTAATTGCATCCTTTGCATCACATATGTTGATTGAAGTTTTTTAAAGGATCTTAGCTTGCATTGAGATATCTTATATTCTCTAGAAAACAACAACCATTCTAGTATTGTTCATATTTAAGATAAACATTATTCAGTAATTGAACTCGAACTTGTCCAATCAGGCTAAAATCAAAATACAATGGGAAATGACATTTCTAAAACATCCTCAAATGTGAATGTGATCATCTATTAACTAAATCATGGCAGGTGGTCATCAATAACAAAGTTAATGCATTTGAAAATTGCAAAGAAGATGCTTTAATTAGAAATACCTCGTGTGAAGAACTAAAGATGATGTTAGACCATATTTCTCCCTCCTAGCAAATCTGAAGATAGGAAGACTTGTGGCATAAAATTTATTGTAGTAGAAGGGTAGACTTTATAACCCTATTGTTAAGCGAGTTAGGTTAGTAATCTTAGGACTATAATAGGAGCCATATGAAGGATAGTCTCAAGGAATTTCTAAAGTCTTGGCCCTTAGTCATTGAAAGGATTAGATAAGTAAACATAGGGATATGAATTAATAAATGATGAGAAAATCAAAGTATCGATTAAACTTGATAAACAAAGGAATTAAGTATTTGCTTACTTTTGGGAGGGATCTTGCATCACAGATAAAGATTGTTAGAATGATAGTAAGAGCTCGACAAAACTCATCAAGTTGAGGATTAGAATATTTTTTTTCCTCATAAGTTGTTTAACCTAATACAAGTATTAAGGTTTCTTTAAGATCAAAACTAAAGATGTGATACTATAGGATAGAAATCTAAGGAAAAGATGGATGGAGAACTACTTTCTTCTTGTAATGCAGATATTAAGAAGTGAGATGGTGTTATTGAGGTTAATTCGAGTTCTTGCAATATTAGTAAATAGGATACATAGAAAATTGTCTACAATATTAGGATTGATTTACAATGATCTTGTTGGGAACCTTTAAATTACTTAGAATCAAGGAACTCAAGCTAATGAGCTCCAAAGGATAAAGGAAAACATGTAGTTGAAATGTTCTATCTAAGTTTTTGAACATCAAAGAGAGTCCAATTCCACGTAGTTTTAGCTTTGTCTCTCATATGGAATTTAAGGGGTAGCAAATGGATTGTTTGTGACTATATCTAGTATGTATAGTTTTTGTGAACCTATAGTTAGTTGCATGGAAATGTGTGACTTGCTATGAAAATTGAGCATGTTAAGTTTGAATTTAGCTATTCGCAGATGTAGATATCTTGTAAATATGAACTTGTGGTGTTAATGATTGTTTATTGCCATAGTGGTTTTATGATTTATTAAATAGCAGCATGTACTTTATTAGGATGAAATGGAGAACCTTTTAAGTATAGAAATGATATGTGATGATTTGCATGAGGTTTACCAAATAGAAAATAAGCATTAAGCACTCCATGATTTTATGGGAACACCAAAGAGGTTTAAAACTCATTTTTAAGATAGTTTAATTTACTCCGATAAGCTCAATCATGGAAGTCAAAAAGAACTTTAAGTGAAGATGGATAAAGAAACCATGATTATGGGATTATTAGGATTACTAGACAACCTTGGGAAAATAAGGTGACACCATGTGCCTTAGTAAAAAAGGATTTGTTAGGAAACCAAAAAGAAAATCTTAGTGAAATAAATGTCACTAGGGATTGGATAAAGTATATTGTGACAATGGGATAAAATAACATTTGATTGAGACAACATAGGAATGAGACCAATATATGCGCCAATATTAACTGAAGTTTTTCCAATCGAAGATAAGAATCTGGAGACCAGATTCTTTTAAGAGGGGAAGATTGTAACACTCATAAATTTAGCATTTTAAAAAGTAAGATTTAAAAATCAAAATATTAATTTGCAAAAGTTTTGAGGCTCAAAATGTAAATAGGAAATGACTTAATTGTAAAGAACCTGAGTGTTTAAGGGGCCAATCTATAAATATTTTGGGTCAACTGTGTTAAATAAGGCACTAATAAGTTGAGGGCTAAATTGAAAGTTGACAGAAACTCTTGTGGGTTCAAATGAAAACTAAAGGAAAGTTTTGGGGTCAAATTTATAATTTCTAAAAATTAGTTGTTAAATTGCACAAGCACCCCATTTTTCTTAAATTTTCACACATAGCCCTTCACATCTTTCACCATTGATTTTTCACCGGTGCCAACAAACCTCGAAACAAAATATACTATCATCTTTCTCTCAGCTTGAGGAACATGCCAATGCTAAGAACCACCACAAGTGGCCAGAGGAATGACTGAAAATTGGTAAAGAAAGTTTGGCGAGGTGGACGACGGTGGTCATAGTTGTTCCAACGACTACTGGATGTGACCAAGGTATAGGTTTTGATGAGCTAGGTGCAAGGAAGACAAAGGTGTCTTTAATTCGAGGAACCGATAATAGATCGAATGAGTAATTTAAGAAAAAATGGTGCAGTAGCGACAACGGTGGTGCTACAGTATTTTTTGGTAAATTAGGTGACCAGATGGTGGCAAGTGTTGAAATTGATTTAAGAGTCATGATCAACATAGCAAAGAGGATCTTCTGAGGCTATCACAACACAATTTCGGTGGCGGCGACACACAGCAGTATGGCAACTCTCTAGCGACTGACCACCAATTTGATCATGATGGTGATCTAAGTACTTGTGGGCTATTGTCACATGATGATTTGGCCTCAAGTTAGGTCAATTAGGTAAAACACCAATTAAGCAAATGATTTGATTTTCAATTTAATCTAATTGAGTTGTTAATGTAAAAATAAGTTAATTGGACCAAATTATGATTATGGACAGGAATGATTGCATATGATTTTAATATAAAGTGAAACGTGAACTTAGATTGTTAATTACAAGCTAATTTTCATTAAATTAAGTTAATTGATATAATTGAGAAATCTAAATTGTGTGATGTTACGAAAATTGATTATTATTATTAGGAAAACATGTAAAATTTGTAAGGGTGATATAAATTTAGAAATTATGGGCTTAGAATTACATTCGAGATTTTAGGTAAAATTCTAATCAAATGGATAAATATCTCCTTATTCAATTCGGTTAAAAATGATAAGATAAGTACAAATGTAAGTTAAGTTAATCACACCTTATTGTAATTATGGATTGAAATGATCGATATAAGATTTATGATGTCAAGTTGAAATGTTTAGATATATAAGTTGTGTACAATGCTATGGGCCCAAATTGGTAATTAGAATATAATTATTGTTAATTTAATCATTGTAATCAGGTTTAACTGTGTGCAATATTGCAAGAATTAATTATTAACAGAATATTCTAGCCTAAGTTTCCTATCCAAAATACAGCAAGAACCTGGGTTGGGTTGATGAGACTCATAATTAGTAACACCTAATATTAAGGTATAAATGGTTTTAACTATTGTTAAAGGATATAATGTAAGCATTTTGACATATAATATGTTCTATTGGAATAGGTGATGAGAAGCTAAGGCCTCCAGGATCGTAAGATGTAATAGCACCTTTATGGAGTTAAGCTGAGGGTTAGTCTTTCCTTTTCTAGGAAGTGAATCATCTATAATGCCTATATTCCTATGTATATCTATTAGATTTGATTATATTCGTTCTGGTGTCTAGAACATCTATTGTGATATCTATTCCTGTCTCATATACCCTACAACCTTTCTGGGTTTTCCAATATATATTATTGCTTAAGTCTTGCTAACCAAATTTCATTTTGTGCTTTTATTTAATTTATTATGTGTACTATTTATATAACCTTGCCAGCTAGTGTTCACAGATTTGTTATTGAAATATGTTATATCTATTGACATTATGTTTAATTGCTATGAAGACGCTCTTGGTTAGGTTACCACCCATAAGGATGCCACAAGGAAAGATAGGCTTGAGACTAGGTCCAAAACGACGACTAAGCAGCATAGGCCGATGGTGACTGGTCTCCTAGCTTGTACGCACCAAAAATCTTAACTTGCAGATATGTTGGGGGCATCTATCTGTGAGTGGTGAGATTTGGCATATAGACCAGTCATGCTACTTACCGAGCTATGTGCTTGGGTAGCAGAGTAATAAGAAAAATATGTTATGATTATTGTACTTCATGTACCCTTTCTTACCAATTGTCACCAAGTGTAACTGAATGTTACCATTTGTTGCCAAATGTTATCGTTATGTACTATTCTAAGAGCTATAAGGATGGAGTTGCCAACAATCTTTTAAATTGAGTATCACATATGTTGTGTTATAGTATTACCTAAAATTGTAAGATCATGCTCGTTATTGAATCTATTTTGAATTACTACTTTGTTGATAGTTTTTCTTTGAATATTGGTCACATTTCCCCCTTGCTAAATCTTAGGGACTTACGCCCTTTTGTAATTCTTCATTCTTTTCCTAGACAGGTCTAAATGATGGATGAGGGCTCAAGAAGTGCTTGAGAGAAATTATATTTTGTAATAGATTAGGTGTTATGCTTGTATATATAGATTGCACCTAATCTAAACATCTAAACTTAAGAATATAAGTAAATGTTTAAGTGTGAACCTAAGACTTTGGTATGT
Source organism: Jacaranda copaia (assembly GCA_014898725.1). Taxonomy (NCBI): domain Eukaryota; kingdom Viridiplantae; phylum Streptophyta; class Magnoliopsida; order Lamiales; family Bignoniaceae; genus Jacaranda; species Jacaranda copaia. The sequence continues at coordinate 486,742 of JACGDI010005759.1, forward strand.
GTATATGGTACTTTATGATTTGATCTTTTAGGTTTATTGTGAACTATCGTCTATCAAGTTTTGTTAAGATTTTGATTTTCTTAGTTGCCTTTTGGATAATATTTTAAGTTTAAACTGGTGGCACCTTAACTTAGAGATCACCTTGGGTCTGGCATTTGATTCACATATGGAAAGAAACTCAGCCACATGTCTCTTGTTTCTCAAAATTTCCTCTATGAGTTTTCCTCTATGAGTTTTCTACCATGGTTCCTCTCTACCCAAAACTATCATTAAGTGATTGAGTAACAATTCTGCAACTAAATAGCATATTAGGAACAAGAATTTACCTTTTGGTCATCTACAAGTTTTAACATAGAAGTATATGCACCCAACAAATCTCAAACTAATTCATTCTATACTTCCATGGAAGAGAACTTCAATATATTGGCTCATTTTGAACAACAATTCTATCGTCAAATTGTTCAATACGTTCATCAAAGACCAGCCATGAAGAGGGACTTGATTCCATGAACTCAATCACATTGGTCAGTTGTTCCTTTCTATCCAGATGGCAGCATAGATAGACACAAAATCAAATATACATAGTTTGTGAATGGATATATAAAATCAAAAATAAGTCAAATGGTAGCATAGACAGAAACAATGCTCATTTGGTAACTAAAGATTACACCCAATAGGAAAGAGTAGATTTCCTTGACATCTTTGCACTTGTAGCTATACTGATAATAGTCAAAGTTCTTATAACCCTTACTACAAGTCAAATATGGACTATCATACAATTAGATGTCAGCAAAGAATTTTTCCACTATGATCTTTTGAACAAGTATACATGGACTTACCATATGGGTAACTAAGACAAGGACGTACGCATAAATCGTCTCCAAAATTAGCTTCTAGGTTTTACAAGCCTATCTACAGTCTAAAGCAAGCCTCCAGGAAATGCTACTCTAAAGTTTTGTCAAGCTCTGATCCAGCTTAAGCTCACTTAATCTAAGTTAGATTACTCCTTATACTATTAAAATTGATAGTGAAAATATTATGCTAATCTTTTATTTTTGTATCTTAATCTTTTTTGTATCAGTCTCATATCTTATGAGATTTCCTTTCCTAGTTCTTTTAGGTGATCAATTCCTAAATTAGTGGAATTTGATTTATTATTCTTGTATGTATGTTTTACACATGTTCATGGAATAAAGCATATACATTCCAATGCTAAATTTACATTGTATCAGCTTTTACACAATCCTAAACCTATTTTCTCCTCAATTTTTTTTAACTTTCATATATTCCCATGGTAACCATTTCTAACAACACTATCTTTGATATTTCTAAAATGGAGACTCCCAAAAATCCATAATATTTACACCATTCTAACAATATAGGAACTATGTTAGTTTCCAATCCTCTCATGAGTTACAATTATGTCACATGGCATCATGCCATGTTAATGGCTCTCTCAGCTAAAAACAACCTTGGCTTTGATGTGACAATTCCAAAGCCATCTTTTGATGATTTACTCTTTCTTGATTGGAAAAGAGTTAATAAAATAGTTCTCTCATGGCCTTTAAAATCTATTCACAAAGTTCTCACTCCAAGTGTTATATATTGCGAATTTGCTACTACTGCGAGGAATGGCTTTTGTGATTGTTTTTCCTCAATATCTAGCCTCAAATTTTCCATCTTCAAAGAAGTATTACCACACAAAATAGGGCAATGATTTAATTGTTATGTATCCCAATAAGTTGAAAGGATTCTGAGATAAACTCACAACTTATCTCCCAATTCCCTCTTACTCATGTGGTGGCCTTAAAGATCACATTTCCTATCTACATCAACAACAATTGATGTAGTTTCTGGTAGGCCTTAATGAGACATATGCCTCCATGCAAAGTCACATACTCTTGATGGATCCACTTCCATAAGTAACTTACACCTATTCTCTAGTTTTACAAGATAAAGCTTAATGTGTTTTGCTTGCTTTCAGTTCACCTCCAAATGACACCTCCACATTTGCTATCAGTGGGCATATGCCAAAACCATAAGATAACAATCCTCAAGAAAACAATGGTCAGCGCAATCATGGCATTTGTGCTCATTGCTATATAGACAATCACAATATAGAAAAATGTTACAAATTACATAGTTATCCAGCTCACTACTACATCTATAACTACAATAATTAATACAAGAAAAGATCTAACAGTGCTATTATTTCTATTTCTGCCATTGCAACCTTATTTCCTCATTTTACTACTAAATAATATAATTAACTTCCCTCTTTACTCCAACTAGGTGCACAACAACTATCTTTGGATAACTTTGCAGGCAATTTCTACCTTGCTTCAGCTTCTTCAGTATGTTGGCTTTTTGATAGTAGAGCCACTAATCATATAGTTTCTTCGCCAAATTTCTTATCTAATGCCATGCCTATTAAATCAAATTAATCCATTAAACTTCCTACTGGTGAAGATGCTACCATTACACATGTTGGCTCTTTATCACTTAATTCCTACATCCAATTACAAAATATCTTATGTGTCCAATCCTTTCAATTTAATATTCCCTCTATCAGTAAACTTACACTTGATAGCCATTGTTCATTAACTTTCTTTACTAGTTTCTTCATATTTCAACACCTATCAATGAGGATAGTGATTGGACTAGGTAAAGAATCAAATGGGCTTTACCACTTTGAACCAGCAATATCTTCTAGCTCTTGTTTTCTCTCTTTACATATTTCTTTTAATTTGTAGTGCTAGCATTTAGGGATTCCTTCACTATTGTTTTGACTAAATTGCACCATTTTGTACCTCAAATTACTGTTAATGATAAATGCACTTGTCAGATTTGTCCACTTGCAAAGTAAATAAGATTGCCATTACCTAATAGCTTCATTTCTACTACAACTTATTTCCAATTAAAGCATGTTTATGTTAGGGATAATTATTAGGTAGCATCTCACTCTAGAGCTCATTATTTTTCTAACTATTGTTAATGATTTTTCTCACAGCACTTGGGTCTTTTTAATGAAGTTCAAGTCTAAGGCACATCAACTTTTAAAAATACTTCATTGCATATGTTTAAACTTAATTTCATAGCAAGATTTGCAAAATTCAATCTAATAATGACTTGAGGTTTTCAAAACTGAATTGAGTCATTTCATTCATGAGCATGGCATATACATCAGCATAGCTGTGTTTGTACCCCTCAACAAAATGGCATCATTCTATCTAAATATAGACATATTCTTCAAGTTGCCTATGCCCTCTATTTCCAAGTAAGATTACCTTTATCTTTTTAGGGGTGAATGCATTTTGACAATGATTTATCTCATTAACCACATTCCCACGCATTTATTAAATTTTTGCACACGAAATGAAATTCTACTTAACTCTAGACCTAAATATAATCATTTATGAGTTTTTGATTGTTTGTGTTATGCAAACATTGGACACATTCATCACGATAAATTTGGACCTGAACTTGAGCTTGTGTCTTCTTGTGTTATCCTAATGGTCAACGCGGATATCAAGTTTATGATCTTGAAAACCATATTATCTTTAGCAGTAAAGATGTTAAGTTTTCCATGAAAACATTTTTTCTTTCCATTCCAATGCTAGTGCTAATTCTTAAACTTTACAACAGTAATTATGCTACCTTAACTCATAGAAGACATTAACCTTTGCTGCAATGATTTAGCATCTCTTGAATTTTGAGATAGCTCTATTATATCATCTAGTGAAACTATAAGCCAACCTATACCTTTTGCACCTTTTCATCGTTCAAATCAATCTGGTTGTCCACCTCACCACCTTATAGATTATCATTGTAGCAACGCTTTGGTTCTTAATCAATCTAATCCACCTCATGTACAAAATATCTTCTTTCATATTATGTTTATTCTAATAAACTCTCATATTCTCATTGTGCATTTATTTTTGCTATTTATTCTGAATTTGAACCTTCTACCTTTACTCGAGCAATGAAAATTTTTGCTTGGCATGAAGCTATGTCTCGTGAAATTCAAGCACTTGAACAAAATAACACGTGGACAATTACCGAACTTCCATCAGGAAAATTCCCTATTAGATGTAAATGGCATACAAAATAAAATATTGTTTTGATGCCATAATTGAGCATCATAGAGCTCTATTAGTTGCCAAAGGTTACACTAAAAAAGAAGGCCTCAATTACCTTGAAATATTGTCTATGGTGGCAAAGCTCACAAAAGTGAGATATTTATTAGCTGTAGTTGCTATTAAAAATTGGTCCATTCAGCAATCAGATATAAACAATGCCTTTCTCAATGGCAATTTAGATAAGGAGGTTTATATGAAAATCCCACATAGATTTGCTAAATAAGGGGATAATTGAGTTTGTCATTTGAATAAGTCTTTTATGGTTTGAAACAAGCTTCATGAAGTTGGTTTTCTAAGTTTCCAGTCATTCTTTAAGAGGCCAGTTTCAAGCAATCAAAAGCTAATTATTCCTTGTTTACATCCTCTTGTGGTAATATATTTACAATTGTATTAATATATGTGGATGGTGTTGTCATTAAAAGCAACAACGAGTCTACAATTTCTCAATTCAAATCTTTCCTACATTCCAAGTTTTGAATTAAAGACTTAGGTCCTCTCAAATATTTCCTAGGAAATGGAATTGAAGTTGCTCATTTGAAAGAAGGTATATTTTTACCCTAAAGAAAATATACTTTAGATAAACTGACTGATATGGGTTTATTTGGCACTCGAATTGCTGACTTCCCCATAGAGAAAAATATCAAACTTAATTCATTCAATGCTAAAGTTTTGGATGACTCATCTCTATATCAACGTCTCATTGGTAGGCTAATTTATTTGACAATTACATGGCCTAATATTATCTATTCTGTGCACATTTTAAGTTAGTTCATAAGTCAACCCGGCTAACCACATTTGCAATCTATTTTGTGAGTTTTACATTATTTAAAATCTTCTTCTAGACAGCACATTCTATTATCATCCAATAATTCCCTCAAATAGAATGCTTATTATGATGCCGATTGGGCTACTTGTCTAACAACTCAATAGTCTACTACTAGATTTTACATATTTTGCGGCACTAGCCCTATTTCCTAGAAATTTAAGAAGCAATCTATAGTTTCTCACTCATCTATTGAAGTTGAATATCATTTCATAGCTGCCGCTAGTTGTGAAGTCACATGGATCACTTATCCATTATCTAATTTGGGAATTTATAATCTAAGTCTAAGCCTCCTTTTATGTGACAACTAGGCTACTATACATATCACTTCAAATCCAATTTTCATGAACGTATAAAGCACATTGAGTTGGATTGTCATCTTGTATGAGAGAAAATTCAATCTAGTCTTCTTCAAACTTTTTTCTCTTGTTCTCATGAGCAAATTGCATATATCTTTGCCAAAGCTCTTGGCCATGGTCAATTCAAACATTTGTGATGTAAGTTGGGTGTTTATGACATTCATGCACCAACTAGAGGGGGAATATTTGAATTGATTATGTGAATATTCTATTAGTCTTTTATTTCTGTATCTTAATCTTTTTTGTATCTATCTCATATATTATGAGATTTTCTTTCCTAGTGTTTTTAGGTGACCAATTCCCAAATTAGTGGGATTTGATTTATTATTCTTGTACATATATTTTACACATGTTCATTGAATAAAATATATACATTCTAGTACCAAATTGGCATTTACAAAAGGAATAGGTTTGCCATTTCCTGCTCTCTATATTTATATTGACCTTGTAATACCCCTAATTTTGAGATCCTAAAATAAAATAAAATATGAAATCGATAAGTTTGTCTAGATTAATTTTGGATTAGATTTAACTAAATCTACAACTAAAAATTAACAATCGAGGGATTAAATTTTAAATGAGAGAATGACTTAATTGCCTAAAATTATAAATTTAGAGGTCAATTTGGGAAAGTTAAAAAATTCAAAGACTGTAAAGCAATTAAATTTGGACCTAATTGCCCAAAAATAGAAATGCAAGGGGTCAATGTGTAAGAAATAAAAGTTTAAGGACTTAATTGTAATTTAAGGGCCAAATTGAAGTCAGTTTAAAATTTGAGGGGCTCAATTAGTTTTGGGATCAAATTGAAGGAAGCCAAAAAATATTTTATATATGTAGAATAAGGACAAAAATTAATTAAATTGGGAAAAACTACACAACCTTACCTCAGCAATGAATAAATAGAAATCAACCTCGAAACTCAAAACTAAAACCATGGTTAGCTTCCTCTAGTTGGGAGGAGCCCAACCATACCAAAAACCATCTGAAACATTGAAAGAATCACTGGGAATGCATCCCAGCGGCAAGTAGTGGTGGGTTGGCAGAAGCAGTGAAATATGGATAAATTTAGATGTTTTGATCGAAATCTCATGGGTAAGGCAATGGTGTCACCAATTTGGGCTTTTGATTGGTAGTCATGGAGGAATTATGGTGACAGTAAGGCAACAACGAGTTTAGGTTTCAGGGTGGTTTATTACCATATTGACCAAAAAAATAATGTCCAATAAGGAAATTATTTTAGGGCTTCTACTTGTCTCGACGAGGCACACAAGATGGTGGTGGTGGTCTTTATCTCTGATGGCAGCACGTGGAAATAGCTTCTCGGTAGTCAGCACAATTTTGAATTTTGGATTTGTCTGGAATAATCTTGGCTCGAGATTGTATCTCAATTTGATCTAACTTAGGTAAATTTCATATCAAATGTTAATTAAATTGATTTTTACTAATTCTAATTCAATATTTATTAAATTAAGATTATTGAAATGTAATTTCATTTGAGATGATGATTAATTTTGTAAGTCTTGAACAAGATCAATTTTAATACTAAGTTTGGTAAATTAAGAAAGCTTTATTTGAAATTGTAATGGTATAGTATATTGTGAATGAAATATAGGTAAGATTAATCTATATAAATTTTAGAACGAAAATGGATTATTCAACTAGGATATGATAGACTCATAAAACCTAAAAAATTTAGGAATTTAGACCCTCATCACACACTATGAAATAAGTGACGTGATGAATAGATTTTGTTGGGGATAATGTGAGGATTAAGTTGGTCTGAGCTCGGAAAGATATAAAGACTATTAAAACATCAAGATGATAAAGTGGGAGTAATTAGGCTCGAGTAAGTAAAGTCTTATAATACTGAAAGTATCTTGTATCTGAAGACAAAATGAGACCACATTTAATTGTCTTAAGCATTTGGATATGAAACCAAGATTACCAGAATTGTGTCAAAATAACCTTAAGTTTGGTAAAGACATTAGTTATATTTATACTTAAGATTCAGAAAATTTATAGGATAATAACTCGAGTTATCTTATGACAGTTCTCAATTTGACTAGGAAATCAAGACCTAAGCAACCATACAATTAGAGATTCTTTTATATTTTTTAGGTGAGTTTATACTTAATAGTATGAGATTTCTTTGCTAGGAAAAGAATATATATTTTCTATATACCTTGGTCACTTGATTCCTTTCAATCTATGTTTTGAGAAATTTACCACACATCACTACTTTATGCTGATTATGATTCCTATTGAACTTTATTTATGCCATTTTATCTAAAATTGGCAATCGTGTTGGGAAAACTGAAAAGTGGATTTCAAAAGCAAAGTGTAGTTGCATTATCCACAACCGAGGCTAAATACATGGCTTTGGGAAATTATTATACCCAGGTATTATGGATGAAACGTATTTTGCATGATTTTGTTATTAATGTGCCTTACATGCCCATTTTATGTAATAGTTCTAGTGCTATTCTCATTTCCAAAAGACCTAGTTCTTCATTCACGTACAAAACACATTGAGATTAAACGTCATTTCTTGCGTGATCATTTGAATAAAGGTAATATATCAATTTATTTTGTTTCCATTGAAAATCAGCTTGTAGATAATTTTACCAAAGCTTTGGAAGAAAAGAAATTTGTGTGCATTAGAGAAAAATTAGGAATTAAATCAAAATATGATTTTGGTGAGATTTGTTAACCTATTTAAACTTGGCAATTATTCCATCTTAAAAATCGCAAAATAATGTGCTCAATCTTCCATCCCCCATTGCCAATCTTGTTTTCCAAAATTATCAACCATTATGATTAATGACTAATAAAGTTTCCAAAACTATAATTTTCAAGGCTTTCCTTATTTCCAAGCCAATTTATTATCTTCTCTCATGTGTCAAAATTCTTCACTTGCATTTTCTTCTTCTTTACAAACTTTTGCATCAGAAAGTTTTCTTCTCATCTTCAATCTTTAATCGTTTTTAGAAAAAATGCCAAAGAGAGGAAATATCCAGTCAATCAAACCTTTAACTTCAAAAAAATAGAAACTTCTATCTTCTTCCTCAGAACCAACTCCTCTTAAAGTATCCGAAGTCCCTTTTTTGCTCAAATGATACAATAACTCAAGTTCTAATGATGAAAATTAATCTTCTTCTAATAAACTTGAGTTCTTGGGGTTTGAGGAGCTTGGTATTAAGGACACCTCTATTAGTTCTTCTAAAAAATCAAATAGTTCAACAAGGGTATGTCAAGCCCTAACAATCTATTCCAGCCAACCTTGACAAATTTATTGACTGGAACTTTGGTAAGATCCCTTCTTCTCTCAAAATCCGTTATGTTGAGTATTTTCATCAAAACATTTCTGGGTGAAATTTAAATAAGGGAAAAGAGGTTGATTTTAATTCATTACCTAAATCTCCTACCATCAATCTTATGTGCAAACTGAAATGGGATAATTTTATGAAGTTAGAAGAAAGATCCTATCCCTATGTGGTGAAGCTATTTTATTCAAACTTTACTTTTATTGAATTTGAAAATGACATTTCTGTTAAGTCTTATATGTTTGGAAAAAGGATTATGCTTTCTTCGTCAAAAGTAAATTCTATACTTGATCTTCCTAATGATGGAACTAAGTTCTTTAATTTTGGAGACTTGTTTGAAGTTAATATTTCCTATTATGAAATTACCAAAATATTTTAGGGTGGTAAGCAATTTTCTTTATCTGGTGGGGCCTTCTCTAAATAAACTGAAGATTGAATATATTCTACTTCACAAAATACTTAGTTGTACTATCTTTTCCTCTCCATTATCAGGTAGTGGTCATTCTACTGATCTTAATTCCATGAGTCTTTATGTGATGGCCAAGGCTGTTAAACAAGAACCAATTAATCTAGGCTTTATCCTGAAATACATGGTCTATTCTTTCTCCCATCAAGCAAAAAATCTTTCCTACTCCATCATCCTTACTCACATATTTAAACATGAAGGCATTTTCTTATCGAAAGCCTGGATTGAGGGGAAGCATGACCATAAACTCTGAGATCTTGCTAACCTTAGGAAATGAGGATTCAATGCACTGAGAATGATGGATTGTTTAGATGGGTTGGTAGAACTCCTAGCAGTATCAAGCTTCGCCCTCACAAATCTAAACTTTTAGTTTCTATTAACTTCGAGTCTAAAGAATCTAGCCCTGTTCATATCACTCCAATTAAAACACCAAAAAAGCTCAAGGGAGAGTCAATAAAGTAGATAATGGACTTGAAGCTAAGATAGATAATCTTAGCAAAGTTGTAGAAACTCTTGCAAGTCATTTGGAAACACTTGTTGATTCGGTGGACTACAAGCTTGAGCGTCTTCTTTGAAAGTTTAGTCACACTCGTGCTAGTGTGATATGATTAAAAGAAAATGTTGGAGCATTTCTAAATGATTCTTAAGCTCTTTTTGATGATGAAGGGGGAGGGAAAGACAATATGAAATTTGAAAAACTTAAACTTCTATTGCTACTGGAACTTTTGTTATTCTGACTATCTGCTAGAACTAAATGTTGTTTTTTGAAAAACTTTTATTTATGGATCGATAAAAACTTATTTTTCTAGATGATCACTTGTTTGATGATTGGGCACTCTATTTATGAATCTTTTCGTGTTTGATATTTGTTGTTCGCTTGGTTCCTTAAGTATATGGATAGGAGATGCACAAATTACTCCAAATAGGGGGAGCACAAACTAGCAGAACTAGGCACATAGACAAGGGGAGTTCAGGTGATATCCTTCAACTTTATTCAAATTTTGTCATCACAAAAAAGGGAAAGATTATTAACCCTTTGATGATTTTTGATATTTTGATTATGATAAAATTACTTTTCTATGATTTTATACTGAAAGCATGAATGACTTTCCACATTATCTATTGGAATTTATTTACACATTATTTGTTGGAATCTGTCACGTGCTGGAATTTGCTTTCTATAAATAAAAAATCTCTTGAAGATTCTATTTTGATTTGCATATTTATAACTTATGAAAGAAATCATATCATGCTGAAATCATTGAATCATTTGCTATTTAAGAAGTAAATGCATGATTACCAAAGTTATCTTGTTCCCTTATTTAATTACAATGGATTCTTACCTTAATGAGAACTTATAGACATTGGACATAAGCATATAAAAGTGAAATTATGCAACAATTGAAAAGTGTAGATTACTAAGTTGGGGCAAAAATTTGTCAAGTGTCTTGAGGAGTTGTGTGATATTCTTATACATGATTTGTGCTTAATTGTTGCTAATTCCTTGCTTTACGTGTGTTTTTGATGTACTTTGTCATAAAGAAGGTCAAGTGGAACTTGCCTTCCATGGACCCTAGGAAGATGAGAACAAGGCGATTTGTGTCTTGAAAGACCTAGTAGTGAAGAGAGACAAGAGTCGTACTTGCTCTCGAGAGATCTCATGAAAAGAACAAATCGACACTTAGTTGCTCTATGGACCTATAAGTGAAGAAACTAAAAGGACAATATTATCTAGAATCTTCTGCACTATTCTAGGTTTTGGTTTGGAAGAAACGACTAGAGCCTATTGTATAGAGTGGCAACAACTCGTGCATTAGTCCACAAAGGTTGTACAAGTGAATCGACTAGAAGTTCCCCTAAGCTTGTTCACAAGCAACTGGTTTCATAATACTCTAGAATTTGCCTTATCCCATTCAAAATTGCAGTGTAGCTCTTTGCGAAGAGCTAGTTTTTTACCCTACTAGGGTGTTTTTGATCCTCTACTGTTTATTATGTCAAATTACATTTATCATCTATAAAAACATTCTTCTACATTTATTAATTTGACACGTTTAAAATTCTAAGTGAAAGCATAGGTAAAAGATATAAGCTTGTCGAACCTCTATAAATATTAGTGTCTATTTACTTCCACTTTTGCTGTTTTACTTATCATTAGTCTGATTGATATCTTAACTGGTACTTACAAATTCCAGCCAGTTGCTAAAATTATTTTTCTGTAAAAAAACTTGAATATTTTTGAAAGGCCAAAATGTATTTTGAACCTTTAACTTCCACTATATTAAAATTCTTTTTACCTAATTCACCACCTTCTTAAGCATATAATCACTCACAGAAATGTCAGCAAATGTTTAAAACTAATGAATACAAATTATTGAATAGTATGATTCTTTGTATTATATATTCATTTTTATAGTTTCATAAGGCTACCTTAAAATGTTAATGTACAAGCTCTAATTTTGCTCAAGAAAAATAAAAAGATAATGCAAAAATGTATCTACTTTTCAGGCGAAAAAAGTTGCCCCTATAACTTAAGAGAATGTCTAAAGTTAATGAATAAAAATTATCGGAATTCATATACTTAGGTTCACTAAGCAATTTTATTTTTCTTTTTGGAAACTAGAAATCGCAAACTAGCATTTTCATTTATTGAAAGTCAGACATGTATCTTATATATCTTTTAAAAAAATAGTGTAGCTTTCTCATCGCTATTGACACGATATCTCGAGTTAAAATCTACATTTCTATTTTTGTAATAGAATAATTTCAATCATATGAGGTTAGTGGTCATAATTCTCGATAAAAGTTTTCTAATATTTAAAGACAAAAAATAATTATAGAGTTGATCAATTCTATTAGTATAGATGTTAAAAATGTGCCATGAAAATATGTGTTATTTTTCTCTTGTAGTAATAGTTATAAGGTAAGATTTATTATCAACTTATTCCAAGACCTAGTTTTGTATATTAGATGCATCTCCGCAATTTTATTCATGATTAGTTTATCTACCATAGCCAAGCATGTCTAGAATATCTGCCAACAAAAGTCTTCATGATAGGCCTTTCAATTATTTGGACTTCCCCTTTGCTTTTGTGCGTTGGTTTAGATGTCCTGCCCTTTCCTCGACCTTCAACACATATTTGATTTAGCTACATTTCATTCTATTTGAGGAGATTAGATGAGCTTAGCTGCACAATGTTGCTTGCTCATATTTTTTTGCCAACTCAATTCGATCAATAGTTTCACTTTTCCCTCAAGCCTATTAAGACCTATTAGCCGAATCAAAATTCAATTAGGCCAGCAAAATGACCCAATTAGGCTGAGCATGCACATGAGTACTATGAGTCTTTCTACGATTCAAGTAAATCGAGTAAGGAGAGTATGTCCATACTTCATGAACTACTAATTGTTTAATGAGCTTGTTGAGCCCGATGAGAGACCTTTTGTCAGATGACTCTCTTAAAATCATATTTATAGTACCATGCTGAGGTAGAGGAAGAATATTTCCACAACATATGTACTATTCATGTCTCTGCCACTCTGGCTGTTGGACAATCCTTGGCATCACTCTGCAAGCATAATAATCACTATTGATATTATTTAAATTTTATAATGTTAAATTTTCTCCAAAATTTGATCAAAACCTTTTTGCAATTCCTAGCTAAAGTGCTTCTGAACCCACCATAATTTTTTAATGAGAGGTATAAAAATTGAAAAATAATTCTTGGGTTTAAGGACCTTAACCTATATTCATATATAGTACCTTACATTAAAACATTTAAGCTTAGTGAGCATGTGGTTATGGCCAAAACCACCTACCATGGATAGTTATATGGACCACATCCAAATGTAGGTATAACCACATTATAACCAACATTCTCCCACTTGATCTATATACCATAATCCTTAACTCCATGAATACTTATGCTTAATAAGAAAACATAATATAGTAGCTACATGTCTTCTAAAAGTGAGTATTATCTTCCATATATCACTATGCAGTATGTCTCTTATCCCATATAATTTAATGAATGAACCTTATGTTTATTCAAGGTCCAAACACTAATGATATTTCTTGAACTAAATGTGTACAAGAAAATTCATATGAGAAACATCATAAATAGAGTTTCATTAAAACAATAAAGTTCGTCCTTACAACAAAATTACATAGAGGAACCAAGTTCTATTTTAGCTACATGATCTTTGAAAATCTTTGGCGGCATGCTTTTAGTTAAAGGATAATCTATCATCAAATCAAAACTAACATATTCAATGACCACTTTCTTCTCTTTAACAAGTTTCCAAATGGCTAAGTACTTCATGTCACTGTGCTTGCTTCAACTATTACTTTTTGTTATTCTTAGCCATAAAAGCAGTAGTTGAATTGTCACAATATAACCTCAATGGCTTAAAAATAGAATCCACAATTCTAAGCCTAGACATGAAACTCTTCAACCATACGCCATGCAAAGTTACCTCAAAACAAAAAATGAACTCAGCTCCCATAGTAGAGGTTGCAATTAAAGTTTGCTTTACACTTCTTGAAGATACAACTCCATTGGCTAGCATATAACCTAATGTTGATTTTCAAAAATTGATGTAGCCATCAAAGTCTAAATTTGAGTAGCCCATCACCTCTAGACTATCAATTTGTGTGTACATAAGCATGTAATCTTTCATTCCATGAAAGTATTTCATTACCATCTTTGCAGCTTTCAAATAGCCTATACTCGAATTACTCCGATATCTTCCCAATGTTTTCACAAAAAATACAATGTTAGGTCTTGTGTAGACCTAAGCATATATCAAGCTTCTAGTAGCAAAAACATATGAAATGTTTTTCATCTATTCCTGTTCAATGTGATTTTTCAAGCACTGGTTCAAACTAGTCACCCTTCATAATAGGTAGCATACTTGGTGAACAATCTTTCACTCAAAACCTCTCTAAAACTTTATTAATATAGGTTTCTTAAGACAAGCCCAAAATATTACAAATTTTGTCTATATGATCACTATGCCAATAACTAAGGTGCCTTACCCATATTTTTCATATCAAAATTTCTAGAGAGGAATTATTTCACCGCATGTGGCAATCCTTTGTCATTACTAGCAAGTAAAATATCATCCACATACAAAACTAGGAAACAAATCTTACTTCCACTGATCTTATGATATATGCATTGACCCGTGCCATTCTTTTCAAATCTAAATAAAGAGATCACACCATGAAACATTAAATGCCACTGTCTGGAAGCTTGTTTTAAGCTTGCAAACCAAGTGCTCAGCATTACTAGAGAATAATCCTTTAGGCTGTTGCATGTAAACATCCTCCTCTAGATCACCATTAAAGAATGTCATTTTCACATCCATTTGATACAAATCCATATAACAAATGGGAAATTAAAGCTAAAATGACCTAAAAAGAATCTTTCTTAGATACAAGAGAAAAACCTTCATGTAATCGATTCCTTGTTTTTAAGTGAATCATTTGACAAAAATTCTAGCTTTACATCTTTTAATGTTCCCCAATGAGTTCTTTTTATTTTTAAAGACCTATTTATATCCTATGGCTTTTACACTATCTAACAACTCGATAAGATCCTAGGCTTTATTTGATGCCATTAAATCCATCTTTTTCTTCATAGCAGTATACCACAAGTCAAATTTCTTACAACTTATAACTTGTGAAATGTTTCAGGGTCATTTTTAGCTATAATGTTATACTTAGACTCTTGCAAATACGCCACATAGTTATTTAGCATTGCTAATTTCCTTTCTCTAGTAGATTTTCTTGATGTTTCACCAGCATTCTCTGGAGGAACATGTTGTTCAACTAGTTGTTCAACCATTTTCAAGCATTTGTTAAGCAAGATCTACTGGATCATTATCAATAGCTTGTGGAGCTTTAGGAAATAGTTGTTCAACATGCATTCGAACTCAAAAAGCATTGTGAATAACAATAGTCCATCCATGATTTGAAATGCAAGTCTATGGAATAGAATACTTTGTTTTAGATCTAATACCCAATGATCTATCACTCTCATTTATCAAGTCACTCCCAAGAAACTTTGCATTTCCTGACTCCACAATCCTAGTACTACTAGTTTGATGGTAAAATCTATATACTTTAGACCATTCAATATATCCAATGAAATATTCACTGATGATCCTTAGGTCCAATATCTTTTCTTGTATGTTATAAACTCTTACTTCATACAAGCAACGCTACATGTCATAAACTTGGTTTCTAACCACTAAATAACTCAAATGTCATCTTTGGGATAGCCTAGATTGGAACTCAATTTAATATGTAAAATGTTGTTTTAAGAGCTTTACTCCATAAGAATCAGAAAGTTTAGAACATGCTTGCATGCTTCGCATTATGGCCAATAATGTTTAGTTTCTTATTTATGCTAATCCATTTTGGCTTGGTGAACTAAGTGTAGTATATTAGGTAATGATCCCATGTTTAGCAAGAAACTTTGTAGGGACTAGGTACTTGTCCATCTTCAATGTTTCTACCATAGTACTCACCATCTCTATCTAATCTCACAATCCTTAAAAGCTTTAAAGCATTTAGTGCTTCACATTTGCTATTAGACAAGTAAAGATGCATGTATCGTGAATAATCATCTATAAAAGAGATAAAGTACTTTTGATAATATGCATTCATATCTAGACAACCTATATCTATATGTATGATTTCTAATAAGTTCAAACTCCTCTTAGCACCTTTTTTTGACATGTTGGTCTGCTTACCTTTTATACAACTCAGATAAGTCTCAAAATTAGTAAAATCTAGAGTAATAAGTACTCTATCATTCACTAATCTCTTAATTTTTTTAAATGGAGATATGTCCCAATCTCCAGTGCCACAACATAGAAGAATCCTCATTCATAGCACATCTTTTGACACCAACATTATTTTGAACATACAAAGCAATATGAGTGGCAATATTTCGTAAATTAATTTGAAAAAGACTATCAAATAGAGTACCATTCCTAACAAGTTCAAATTTATAAAATAAACTGAAAATATCATCTAAAACGTTACAGGAATATCTTGAAGGCACAAGTCTTGAAATTGAAATTAAATTCCTAAAGAAACTTGGGATATAAAATGTCTTTTCTAAATCTAAAACAAAGCCACCACTTAAAACTAAGTTATGTCCCAATAGCCTTCACATGAGAATGATTCTCATTTCTAGAATAGATGTATTCATCACTTCTCACTAGCTTCTTTAGGTTTCACAAACCCTGCAAGGAATTTGTAACATGGATTGTAGAACCAAAATTAATCCACCATGTGTTATGACTAGCATCAACCATATTAGATTCATAACAAACAAATGAACGAAGGTTACCTTTCTTTTCAAGTCAATTCTTAAATTTGGGGCAATCCTTGTTTATGTGCCCTTCTTCTTAAAAGAGTAGCACTTGGATTCCTTTTTGATATCCCTTTAGAGAGATATATTTTCCTTTTCTTCTTTTTAGCTTGATTCTTATTCTTTCCTTCAATCGCTAGATACACACTCTCTCCAACGTCCATAAGCAACCTTCCTTCCTTTTACACCACATGGTCATCAACTTATTAATAGACTATTTATCCTTATATGTGTTATAAAAGATCTTGAAAGGCCCATATTGTTATGTCAGAGAGTTTAGAATGTAATGCACAAGGAAAGATTCAAACATTGCAACCTTAACAATTTGAAGTTGAGCCGCTATATCCGTCATGTGCACGATGCATTCACACACTCCTTTGATACTGGTGAACCTTAGAGTTGAAAACTTCATTATTAGGATACTTGTTAATGCCTTATTTGAAGATTCAAATTGCTCATCAATAGCCCTCAATAGCTTACAGACATTATCATACTTATCAGAAACCCGAATACTAGCTGAAGTATTGGTCTTTATGAACATCACATTAAGGCAATTAGATCGCTCCCATTTTTCATAAAGATCGACATCATCAAGTTGGTTGCTCTTAGTAATCGGAGGTGGTTCATCTTTCCAAATAGTATAATCAATGTCCATCCACCCCAAATGAAGAAGAATCATCTCATTCCAAACTTTATAATTATCACTTTTGAGCTTTTTCATATTAAAAAAATCCACAGGTTGAAAAACTACACAAAATAAATTATATATATGCTTATATAAAAATATTTGAGGCTAATAAATATATAATATGCTTTACCAATTCAAAACATAGAAAATATGAATCATAGGACATAGGAACTACCTATGGGCTAAGTTTCTAATTGAAATAGATTCATACACAATCACGATGATGAAGCTATCAAAATTGTGTTCTTTTCCTCAATTCCTATAGGTAAACTAAGGAATATAATTTGACATTTCACCCTAATTAATTATGTAAAACATAATAAAAGTTCTTGTGGGTTAAAATTTACTATGTCTAATATAAGTAATCATAATTGATGTTATATTTTCATTTGTGATCCAAAAATGCTCAATATATAATTTAATGTAACCAAAGATGTTATGGCTATTCTTTGATTATAAAAGTTATATAAATCACATGATATCTCAATATTATGCATAAGTGGATCATTGAATGATATATGTATGTATCAATGTAATAAGCAGTGAGGAAATTATATAATAAATTATCAAGTTATTCAACTTAACAATTGTGAGAATAGCCCCTTGGTGGCACAGCACCCTTTCCATGGTCTAAGTTTTGTGTTCAAGACCTGGTAGGTGCACAACGTTATACATTTTACTGAAAGCTGAATTGAAATAGTAAGGGCTTGTAAAGAGTAGGTTGTGAAGCCCAACATATTATACCATGAGACAAAAAAATAAACAAATAGGCCTATATGGAAAATGGCCAGTTTCAAGCCCAAATTCCATTTTTTTTAATAATTCTAAAATAGTCATCTTCAACCTCTAGACGACCCAATCCATCGAACCTCCATTAAACATAGCATCATGACCATTGCAGATTGACATTCCAAATTCAAGAGGTTTGAGAATACAAATGTTAAATGTCTGTTGGATACCTTTTTTAATCATGTAACAAAGAGGAAAACTTCTAAATGTAATTTTGTATTTGCCAGTCCCACAAAACCCTTTCCATTTGAAAAACAATCAAGCAAATAATGTCTCTGTTTCTTTAATCGGAACTTGGCAAAAAAATATGCCAAAAAAATAGCGACATCTTATCAATTTTATGAGGTAAGCATTTCATGCAACAGTATATTTTTTTCTTGAATTCAAACATTTAATAATGGAGAATATATTCAAAGGCATAAACTCCAACATCAAGGCAGAGGTCAAACCATGCTTTGACACCAAATGCAAGCATAATAATTACCATGGATGTATAAAATTGCAACAAAAACATAAATTTGAGTTTACCTCCTACCATTGATATTACTTGAATTTTCTACTATTAAGCCTTCTACAAATTTTGACAAAAAATCTTTTTTGCAATTCTCAGCTAAAGTGCTTCTAAATCTACCAGAATTTTTTAATTGATGGTGTAAGAACAAAAAAATAATTTGGTTTAAGGACCTTAACCTCTATTCATATTTAGTGTTTTTCATCAAGACAATGTCTCTTAATTAAGTGGGATTAATGGGCAAGTGGTCATGGCCAAAACCACCTACCATGGGGCAATTATATGGACCACATCCGAATGTGGGTATGGCCACATTATAACCAACATGCTCATCTCCTCATTATGAAGATTGGGTACCTTTTTTATGTTAGGCTCAAATTGGATTTCACAAAAAATAAGGCTATGATTGTCAATGATCTATTGCCTCATTTTTCATGTTTTAAAGATTTTAGGGTTGTTTTAATATTTTAGAGATGTGAGAATGGGAGATGGGGTTATGATTGGTTGTGAGATAATGTATTGATTATTATGAGGTGATGGGTTGATGTATGTGAGGTTGTGATTGGATGTGTGCTTGTTGTATGTGAGGTTGTGATTGGATGTGTGCTTGTTTTTGAGATATGTTTGACAGAATGACAATCATTTATGTGTTTACAGTTTATTTTAGATTGAGAATAGTAAAAAAACTAAAACAAAATTAGAATTATTGATAAATTCAATAATTTTTTTATTTTTTCAAAAAATGTTTAAAAATAGTTAGGGAATTATTTTATTAATTAAGAAAAATTAAATTTCGATTGTGTAAACAAATACTTTTTTTTGCAATCATGAATGATATATTAATATTGTTTATATTAATCAAATTATTTATAATTTTTCATATTTCTAAAAACTGTATAACACACAATTTGTCATTTTGTTTGTTTATTTATTTATTTATTTTTCATTATGCATGTTTTTATGCTGAAACTATGATTGGTGAATTAAAAAAAAGTACTATTACATAAAATTTGAATACTTTAGCCAAATTTAAATTATTTCGCCAAAATTGTTTTTTTGGCCCAATGTTTTTCCATTACTTAGTTCAAAATAAAATTATTTTTTAAAAAATAAAACACGTGGTGCAATTTTTAAAAGAAAATTTGGATAGTTTTCATAAATTTAAATTTAACGAATTATAAATTAAATGATATAATTTTATTTCTTGTAAAATGTTAAAAATTAATGACATTAATTTTTATTGTTTAATTAAATTTTGAGAAAATCCAAAAAAAATTAATTAATTAAATTGTTTTTTTGAAACATGAGAGATATCTATTTTTGAAATATGAGAGAGAGAGAGAGAGAGAGAGAGAGAGAGAGTCAAAGTCAAAAATAGTCAAGCATGAATTAAAAGGCTGGCTTGCTTTCAAATCTTAAAGAGAAAAAGTGGCCTTACAAGCAAAAATATCCCTTATTTTTAATACGCAAGGCAGGAGATTTTCCTAACAAGCAATTGTAGGCTAATCTTTCTATCTTGTCATGCAAGTGTGCATATGTATCAGTAACACATCCATAATCACTATGTGACCCACAAAATTTATTCAATCATATTCGGTTAGACCTTAACTAGCTTAATCGGGCCACACGACAAGTTGGAAACTTGATCGCCACGACTACCTATGGCCCTGGCACCTTCAAGGTGGTAAACCTGTCTAGGTCATGCCTCACTCCTTCTCATATGTTTATGACTTCTTAGGTGTGTCCCATTCTATTTCTTCACCTCTCATTTTTGCCTTCTTCATTTTTCTCCGTATTTTCCTTTAGGTTGTGAGTAGGTTACCAATCTTAGAGGCCAATTTCTTTTCCAAATTTTAGAAGAAAGGCACATCATGAAGACTTTCAGTGAATGTGTTGCCCAATACATTTATAGCAATAGAAAGCACCTCAAGCACTTTATCTATAGACCTCCCAATAGAGTCCTTAATAATTCTCTAGGTTTCTACTTTATGTTGAATAAGCTCAATGAGGTCTTTTGGTGGTGTTCATTACTAGAAAATTGATGCCAAAACATATATATTATGTTACTCATCAAAAAGAACATATTGAGCTTAGAGGTAATTAACTTAACTAGGACTGACTAGCTTTAGCCAAAGTATTTAGAAGATTTTGCACTTCACATCATCTATACATTGAAGCAACAAAGCCTAGTTCTCTAATTATGCTTGGTCAAGTGCAAAGTGCTTGTATAGTTTGGAATGCTTACTGTGTAAAAGAGATGGTCGGTATTAGCTCCTTAATCATTAAATTGCACTTTGTTTCATATTCTTGAGGATGCTTTGCTATATTGCCCTCCTAGTCTCTCTAACCTCTTTCTATATCTCACTTTTGTTAGAATATTCTATTATTTTTGTTTAAGCTCCATGTTAGCTTTGAAGTGAATTAAAATGGAACTCCATGCTTGTGCTTGCCTCACACATAACACAACTAAAGGTGGTTGCCCCCTATGCATCAGCTTGGGAGGAAAGGTACAGCGCTCTAAACCCTAGCTGAGTAGGAGAAGTGAGATCATGCTAGACTATGATAGCTATTAGGTTGGCAAAAGCTCCACATTTAGGTTTCCCAGGTTCACACCTATAATCAGCAGTCCTAAGGTGGGTTTTGAGAAGTTCCATATTCAAATCGTTATTTCTGTCATTTATGATTCTCATGCCTTAGAGTTGTTTTTTCATAAATGATACTAAGATGATGTTGACATATAATTCTAATCTTAAAACTCTATTTTTCCATATTTAAAATCAAATATATAAATATATATGTGTATATGTGTGATTGTTTGTGTGCAATCGAAAGGGTTGTCATTTGGAATTTACTTAACAAAAATCCTCCAATGCAAACAAGTGTATGTAAGGGTACCAAGTATTCTCCTCGACTCCTGCTACTGATACTTTTAGGACTAAGTTATTATTTACCAATTTATACAAGTCCTACTCCTTGAATTTTGAATTAAAGGTTTAACATATTTGCTAACATCAAACTGCTCATGGGATTTTTTGCCCTTTCAGGGATTAGATCTTCCACTTGATTTCCACTTTGACTTTTCTATTTCATTTCCTATTCCATCTCCTATACTAACTTGTTGGCACATATCATATGACAATAAGAGATGGAATAAGTAATATAATAGAAAATTTTAAACTGCTTGATTTCTCACTTGAGCATGATTTTTCTACCCAACTCAATTGACCCTCAATACACTCACTTCTACCATATCTTTGCTCTATCAAAGGGCTTGGATGAGCTTAGTAACAATAGAGCATCTCTAGGGCAATCTTAGCTCGATCAATAAATCAACATTTCCCTTCCTTTTTGAGGCCCTTTCACATTGAATTCGCCCAACAAAAGTCTAACTAGGCCATGAAATGACCTAGTTCAGTTGGGCATGCACATTGATATCATGATTCATAAAATTTCTTGTGAAATTAAATTTTCTCTTAGAAAAATTAGTGTGTGTTCTAAATTTATATTTTTTATTTTTTTGTTTATGCCTTTAAATAAAATTATTTTCTAAAATACAATTTTTTTTATAATAAACTCTTTTTCCACGTAAATGTGTGACATTAATGTTGTTAATTACCATTCATATAAACACCTAAAACAATTGTTTTATTTTTTAAATTTTCATCTAAAATTCTATTTCCCATAGCCTAGATTCATGATAATAAAACTAAAAGCATACTTGTTATTTCATTATAAAAATGAGTCTACTTGTTTAGCCAGATTAGGGCTGTCAATGGATTGGATTTAATCCAAATTCAATCTGAATTCGATTTGAATTTTATAATTTTTATCTGATTAAAATACTCAATAAATCAGATCCAATTATAAATATTCGTAATTCAAAATAAGTGGATTAGATATGAAATTAAGCAATCTGATCTGTTAAAAATTTGAATATGAACTTTAATTTTTTTTTATTAAATTAATACTCTTATTATTAATTTTTCCTTGATATTTGGGCTCAATTAACAACCTACAAAAAAAATGGAGCGAAATGGAGCAATAGGTCGAAATGGGCTCAAAAACACGCCCCAGCGTGTAGTGAACAATAGCTTTGCACTAAGGCACAAACGTTCTGCCCAACATTCTATTTTCATGACATAAGTCAGTTTTGTGCATGCTAGGGCGCAAGTCATGCATGCCCCAGCGTGCAGCGAATGTCTACCTCACCCAGGACTTTACTTCGCAGGTCAGTTTTCTTCTATGATTCATTATGAGAGACACATACACAAGGGTTTAAGACTGCTTTTGAGATAGTTTCTTGAGATAGTGTATAAAATGAGGGTGTTAGGTGTTCACGTAAGATTTGAGGGATTCAAACTTTGTACTTACACTTGATTTGAGTTCAATAAATTCTTTTCTTTATCGGGTGGATTAGGCACATTACCAAATCATGTTAAACTTATTGTCAATTGCATTAAATTTCTTTACTATTATTTCATAATTGTGATTCTAAGTCATTCCAAGTTACAACAAATTGGTATTAAGAGCTAAGATTGATCAGATGTCAACTATGAAGTGCGAGGTAGAGAATTTTGATGGGAAAAATGATTTTAGGCTATGGAAGATGAAGGTCTATACTCTCTTGTGTCAACAAAGTTTACAAAGAGCATTAAAAGACAAAGTTTCCTTGCTGGAAATGCTAATGGACAAGGAAAAGGATGAGTTTATGGTAAAAGCTTATGGTACTCTGGTGTTATTATTAACAGATAACGTATTGAGAGAGGTTGCCACGAAAAGTATGCCAGCAGAACTATGGTCAAAGTTGGAGAGTCAATATATGATAAAGTTCCTGACAAATCGGTTATATCTAAATTAGCAATTATACATGTTGAGGATAAAGGAAGGTACATCTATTACTCAACATATTGATTATTTCAATAAAGTAATTCTGGATCTCGCTAGTATAGATGTTAAAATTGAAGATGAAGATCAAGCGCTGATTCTCTTATGTTCACTACCCAAATCTTTTGAGCACTTGGTCACTACATTGCTGTATGAATCAGATATGATTTCAATGAAGGATGTGAAAGTTTCATTAAATTCTAACGAGCTAAGAAGACATGTCTTAAGGAGTAATGATAGAGAAAGTGGGGAAGGATTGGTGGCGAAGAGGAGACTGAGAGAAAAAGGAAAGAGTAGAGGCTGATTGAAGTCCCAAACCAAGCCTAGAAATGGCGATAAGTATTTTAGGAGTAGTGGAAAGGGGCACCGAAAATGGAATTATTTCGAACAAGGAAAGGCAAAAGATACTAGTGAAACTTTTGATCAAAAATAGGATGATACTGTAAGAATTGTTGATGATAAGTCCGATGGTGGGCTTGTTCTCAATGTTATCGAAAGCTTACTAAGCTCTAAGTAAATTTTGGATAATGGCTACTCCTGCCACGTGCCCACGTGAAGAATGGTTTACCACTTATCAAAAATACAATGGTGGTAAAATACTTATAAGAAACGATGCTTCATGCAAGGTCTTAGGAATTAGCTTAATAAGTATCAGAATGCACGATGGCATAGTAAGGACCCTAATAGATGTGCGTCATGTTTCAGATTTGAAGAAAAATTTGATTTCACTGGGTATACTGGACAAGAATGGTTGTGAGTATAGAGCTCGAGATGGAGTTTTGTAGGTTTCTAAAGATGCACTGCTTATCATGAAGGGAGACAAAAGGAATAACCTTTACATCTTACAAGACAACACAGTTTCTGGTAGTGCAACGATTTCTTCATCAACCAATGATACTACGAGATTATGGCATATGTAGCTTAGGTGTATAAGTGAGAATAGGATGTTGGAATTGAGCAAATATAGCTTACTTGGTGGAAAGAAGATTCGAGAGCTAGATTTTTGTGAGTAGTGTGTGCTTGGCAAACAACATAAGGTGAAATTTGGTACTGCGATTCATAGGACCAAAGGTACATTGGATTACATTCACTCAGATCTCTAAGGGCCTTCTTCGGTTCCTTCAAAGGGAGGTGCTAAGTATATGCTAAGATTCATAGATAACTTCTCACAGAGAATATAGATGTGCACACTGAAGCATAAAGATGAGATGTTTGTCAACTTCAATCAATGGAAAACTTTAATCAAGAAGCAGACATGAAAGAAAATCAAGTGCTTGAGGCCTGATAATGGATTGAAGTTCTGTAATAAGGAATTTAGGAATTCTGTGATAAGGAAGGAATTGTGAGGCATCACACAGTTGTACACACACCACAGTAGAATGGATTTATAGAATGGATAAATAGGACTATCTTGGAGAGAGCCGAATACATGCCCATTAACACTGAATTGGCTAAGGATTTTTTAGCAAAAGCAATCAATAATGTTTGTTACTTGGTGAATAGGTCACCATCAATTGCTTTGGACTATAAGAGTCTAATGGAAGTTTGGTTTAGGTCTTCTGCTGATTACTTAAATCTGAGAGTGTTTAGGTGCCTAACCTATGCTTATATTCATGATGGAAAGCTTAAGCCAAGGGCTAGGAAGTGCATATTCCTAGGCTATGCAAATAGAGTAATGGGTTATCATTTGTGGTGTAATGATAACAAAAGCTCCAGGATTATTATCAGCAGGACGTGACTTTTGATGAGTCTGCAATGATAAAAAAGGTGAAGTAACCCAAAATTAGTCAATAGGACATTAAAGAGCAGGTGGAGTTTGAACTTGACACTCTACAAGTTTCAAAAGGAAAACAGAATGTTGTAGATAAAGCTAATGAGAGCACATTATCACCTAACTAATAGCAGAAAAATAATTCACTATAAAACTATCGTTTGGCTTGCAATAGGGAAAAGAGGCAAATCAAACCACCACAGTAGTTTGCATATTTAGAACTGATAGCTTATGCATTAAGTTTAGCCAAGGAGTTTGTAGGAGATGATCCAATCTCATACAAAGAAAATCTCGTACAAAGAGACAATTTTTAGGCTAGATTTTGATAAATAGATTGCAACTATAAGTGAAAAGATGGAGTTTCTATGTAAAAATAGCACATAGGAGCTGGTTGATGTACCCAAAGGACAGAAGATTGTAGGTTCCAAATGGGTCTACAAGAAGAAGAAAGGGATTCCCAGGGTTGAGAATGCTAGATACAAGGTGTGTTTGGTTGTTAAGGGTTTTACTTAGAGAGGGGGAGTTGACTTCCATGAGGGGTTCTCCCTAGTTGTAAAACACACTTCCATTCGTATTTTACTTGCGATGGTTGCCCTATTTGATATAGAGCTTGAGCAGATAAATGTGAAAACAACATTTCTACATGGTGAGTTGGAGGAACAAATCTACATAAGTTAACTAGAAGGATTCATTATTTTTGGGAAACAAAATCAAACATATCTTTTGAAGAAATCTTTATATGGCTTGAGACAGTCTCCCAGATAGTAATATAAAAGGTTTGATGCATTTATTACCAAGAAAGGATACACCAAAAGCAATTCTGATTGTTGTGTATATTATAAAAAATGTAGTGATGGCCTCATAGTATATTTGTTTTTGTATGTTGATAACCTTTAGAAACATATATGAGATCAATACTTTAAAAGCTCAATTAAGTGAATAATTTGAGATGAAGGATTTGGGTGCCGCAAAGAAGATATTAGGCAAGGAAATCATCCAGGACCGACACACTAGATTATTGTATTTATCTCAACAACATTACATTGAGAAAGTACTAGAGCATTTTGGGATGGATAAATCTAAGCTAGTGAGTTCACTACCTGCAGCTCATTTTAGGCTCTCACAAATGATTCATCAAATACTAAGGAGAAGGTAAAGCACATGTCTAATGTGTCGTATGCTAGTATAGTATGTAGCTTAATGTATGCCATGGTTTGCACTAGGCCAAACATTTCACATGCTATCAATGTTGTGAGTAGATACATGCACAAGCCAGGAAAGACTTATTGACATGCTATGAAATAGATAATGAGATATTTGAAAGGCTCTGCAGATAAATATTTAAGATGTAGTCAATTGAATTCTACAACTAGAATTATTGGCTTTGTGGAGACAGATTATGTAGGAGATTTGGACAGCAGAAGGTCCATGATGGGGTATGTGTTTTGTGTTTTGAGATGTACGATTAACTAAAAGGTAGCATTACAATCATCAATTGCATTGTCCACAACAGAAGCTGAGTACATAGCTTTGACTGAAGACGTGAAGGAAGGTATTTGGCTAAAGGGGGGCTAATTGAGGATATAGGTATAGACTTTGAGGTTACTTCAATATTTTGTGACAATCAGAGTGCTATACACTTGTCAAAGAATTCAGCCTTTCATGAGATAACAAAACACATTGATGTGAGATATCACTTTGTCCAGGGTATGGTGTCTCTAAGTGCTATTTTGTTTAACAAGGTTGGAACCAAAGATAATCCGATAGACTTCTTAACTAAAGTTATTTCAGAAATCAAATTCAAACATTGCTTAGATTTGGTTAATATTTGTAGACTCAAATGACAGGCTATTTGAGGGGCAGGGACAAAGAATAAGGATGGTGAATTTCAAGTCAAAATGGAAAATTATTAATTTTATCTTGAAATTTGAGCTCAATTGACAAGATATGGAAGAAAAATGGAGTGAAATGGACCAAGGGGTTGAAATGGATTAAAAAACACGCCTTGTGCGCCTCGGCTCAAGTTTTTTGCACCCCTGCGTGTTGTGAACAGTATCTTTTTGTCAGGGTGCAAACTTTCTACCCAACATTCTGTTTTCTTAGCATAAGTCAATTTTGTGCACACCGGGGCACATGTCATGCGCACCCCAATGCGCAGCGAATGCCCACCTCACTTAGGATTCTACTTCACATGTATTTTAATTAGTTTTCTTTCGGCATTCATTATGAGAGATGCATATACAAGGGTTTTAGATTGCTTTTTCGATAGTTTCTTGAGACAGTGTCTAAAATAAGGGTGTTAAGTGTTTATGTGAGATTTGAGATATTCAAACTTTGTACGTGCACTTGATTTGAGTTTAGTAAATTCTTTTCGTCGGGTGGATTAGTTATATCATCAAACCACGTTGAACTTGTTATCAATTGCATTAAATTTTTTTACTATTATTTTATAGTTGTAATTTTAAATCATTCCAAGTAACAATACTTATATATAATATTAATAAAAGTTTTAAAATAAAATCTATATATTATATTGACCTGACATCTATATTAACGTATATATTACACTATTAATATTGACTCTTTAATTTAAAAAATAAGAGAAATATTAATAAAATGTCAAATATAATAATATAAAATAATATATGCATTAATGTAATTTGAAATAGAAATTTAATATTCAAATATTTAACTTTTAAACTAAAAATTTAAATATGACATATTTTTACTTTATAAATACAATATTTTTATAAAATTTAAAAAAAAATAAATCGAATCAAATTTTTTAATCAAATTTTAGATAGTTATCGAATTCAAATATAATACTAACTAATAAAAATTTTATAAAATTTTAAATTAAATTTAAATATAAATTTTAATAATTAAATTCAAATTTAAATATAACATATTCGATCCTAATATGACTTGTTAACTGGCCTAAGCAACGTAATAGAAGCCCGTGGCGGTGCCAAGACTTGGTGTTGGACTCTAAGAATACGTGAGGTGCACGTGGGTTACTATTTTTAAAAAAAGGCACGCATTTTCTTCTTTGTTTGGAAATTGTGATTCTTTGGTTTTCTCTATGTCATCGTTGCGGTTGAAGATCTGGAAGTTCCCCTCCGCAATTCAAAACACACAGCTCAGTTCGTATCCCATTATCAAAAGTCCCTCTGTCGAATCGGGTGAAGGTAAAAACCATTTCCATGTTGAGGGTTTACTGTTTTCCGCGTATTTGGTCTTAGCTTGTTATAGTCGTGTGCTCAAATTGTGTTTATGCTTTTCCAATCAGCGGTTAATTCTGTTCGTTTTTTGTAAAATAAATTTTGATATACTTTTTGTCTGGTTTTGACATTTGGGAACAGCGTGGAATACTCAAAATATATTTATAAATATTTTTGTATGGTTAATCTGGCTTTATATATTTATAAATATTTTTGTATGGTTAATCTGGCTTTACATGTATATGTATATATATATTTGTATATTTATTTAATAGGATTGTTTTATTTGTTGGATAAAGGGCGGATGAATTGGATTGATGGCTGCCATATGTTTTTGGTATTTGTTTCATAGTTGGACTTCTAGTTTGTGGCATAATTTGGAGTCTGAGATTTCGGCTTTTAGCTTTCGACCTTGGGATTTTTCCTAATTACACTGTTTAGTTCTTCATTTCCTCTTGAGCAATCTGCAAGAACCAGTTTCTCGTATCAATTTTTGTTGCTTTAACTTCGTTGGTGCTTTCTGGGTTGTGAGACATGGATTCTTGACACTAGTTAGACATCTTACTAACAATGTGTGCATGTGTGCTGACATTTCAAAATTTTATTCATTAATCATTGTTAGCTGCGTTGCAAGAGTTTATGTCCATTATTTACTTCATAGTGTAATCTTTGTATTTGGGAACTTAAGTTGGGGCTTCTACTCGCAAGATAAATATTTTATAAAATTTGTTTACTCAGCTGTATCAAAATCTATGAATTAGTTGCTGCATTCCAAGATCTAATCTGTTTCTCCTGCTGGAATTGGGGTTCTACTCCTTATTTTACATTTTATTTGATCTCTGACTTCCAAAAAGTGCTTGAGTTATTGTTTTGCAAACTAATTTAGTATTTGTAACTGTATTAATCTGGCGTGTTAAAATATTATTGGGTTGGATTGATATTAGTTTTATTAGTTGAACTGTTGCCTGGCGTACGGTTTGTAGTTAGTTTAATTAATTGACTTTTACCAAGGTGTGTAAATATTCGTTTTTCCTTTTATTGTACACCAGTGAAGTATTAATATTTTTGCAAAATTTAATAGATAAAAATTTGACATGTGGACCTCCTATTTTGCTGTTTCAAATAACCTTAAATTGTCCTGGATTCAGCTTCTGGAAGAAAGTTGTTCCTGATATGCTAGCCTTTAGTTAATTTTGTTTGCTTTTTTTAATGTGAAAATTAGCTGACTTGAGATATAGAAGGTGGAATTTTGATATGTTGCATGCTTTCCTTGTTAACAATTGATTTAAGTCTTGAAACAACATATTTAATTTGTTCTTGTCTGATCACCTTTTGAATACAAGATTCAAGATGATTTCTGTGTCTTTCCTAAACAAGCTTGAACTTTGTTATTACATTTGAGATTGATAGTTATTACCACTTTCATGTCAGAAAGTCTCCATTGAGATATCTGAACAGCCCATGGTCATTACGTAGTTGGTGACTTTTTTGGTGCATGGTTATTGGACTTGTGAAAAAACCAGCAAGAAATGAGGGAGAAGACGACTTTTGACAACGTCTTAAATTCTTAGCATTAAGCTGTTCTGTTTTCTGATTTTACTTAAAGAGTTTCGGATTCCACAATGAAACTTCTAAGAGACTCTATGTAGTTTGGTTGTGATACCACAAAGTGATAGAAGTATATATGCTGTTAAGTACAAGTGTTTTATAAACAAATATATAAAACATTTCACCTAAGTCTTTGACTTTTACTTTACATTTTTCGCTACACCTTGGATCATGTTATGTTACAAGTGGAGACAATGCAAAAATAGGATGAATTATAGAAGTTGAAATCATACCAGGTATTATCCCCTAAATCGAAGGACACAGTAAATGCAGTTTTGGGAAAAAAATGTCCACACATGTTATGGTAACATAATAACTTACTGTTTAAATTATCTTTACTTCAAATGTTAAAATTACACATATTGATTTAGTAGGTTTTGATCATTAGTTTTGAGATTGAATTCAATGATACACAAGATCATAGTGGCTTTTCTACTCATGTTGTGAATAAATGCCCACTTGAAAATGTATTTATTTCAACCCTGAAGCTAAACTTGATGGTTTGTCTATGTTGTTACTAATTCTGAATATTTTGTAATGACGTTGGTTGTCCAATGCCACTTTGCACATTATATGCCATTGTGCTGTGTGTGCTTTTTGTTAACTGTTTTAGCTTATACACATTTGAAACACTGATTTGTCTAAGCTTATAGAAAATGATATTTTCATGTTTGGAGGACTACAAAATTATTCAAAAGTTTTTTCCTAAATAATCATATTGACAAACTTGAGGCAACCCCCTTTGCTACGTTGACATGTAATATGTAGGACTTAAATGAAATTGACTTTGTATATAGAATGTGCTAACTTTTGTATATGTTGCAGGAAATGGCTGCAGAATCTAAAAATGATGTTAAGGAGTCTGTCGCATCTGAAGATACTGAGATTAAAAGGACAAAAAAGAAGAAAGGAGTATTATCAAGATTGTGGGGTGCAATATTTAGATTACATGAAGATGATTTTGAAAAGAGATTGCAATACATATCCAAGGAAGAGGCTGCTGTTCTTTCCAGGATTACAAGACGTTCCCATAGATGGCGAAGAATGAATCGGCAATTGATTATATTTTCTGTACTTTTTGAGGTAAAATGCCTTTTGCGCTGTTTTATTAATGCTTTCATAACTTTCCAACACTTCTACTGATGGAATAAAGGAATGTGTTGCGTTAGTGTTACACCTGACCATCAATATGTTCACTATCTTAACCTTTCTATGCTGTACCACACTTAATTGTGGTCGAGCGCTTTTTGCTGATGGTTGATAGTTGACAATGTTCACTGTTTTGTTTTCTTTTCTGAAATTTAGCTGTTTAATCAATGATTTTAAGTATCACCCAGTGCCATAAGACTTTAATTTGCCCTCTACTTCCTCCTTATGGTTTTGAGAATATTCGTAAAGGTATGTTGGTTTAAGTGATCAGTAGCCCACTTGACCTTTTTTTAATCATTACTTCCTGCCTCGAGTGAAAAAGTTTGCAATGACAACTTTTTGGTCCATTTTTGATAAACTTTGATATTCCCTAGGTGTATCAAAATAAGGCTTGTGAACATAATTTTTGAGACACCATAAAGAGCATTTCTTTTTTTGATTCAAGGGCTCAGTGTATGGGGTTTGGAGATTTTAGATTTTCTTGTAAATCTGGATTAAATCATATGATTTGGGATTTTTGATTGCACAATATGTAGATTATGTCCTATTCTGGTGCTGGCTTGTTGATCAGCTGAGATAACAATTGGTACCATGTGAAAATTTGGTCCACCAGACAACAATTAGAGTGCAATAATCATTTGTAAATTATTGGTCAACAAAATATAGAAAATGAAAATATTTTTCGTTGTCTCTAACCCTCACCCTTTCTTGCTCATTAGATGTTTGTGGGCATTATTGGAATTTTTATGTCAAATTGTCCTGAACTGTCACATACATAAGGCCAAAACTGGGTCTTGGATTTTTGAGACTGCTTCTTTCTTGTTGCTGGTACTCCCAACTTTGGCTTCATTATATGTTCTTGGGTCGCTGCAGCTTTTGCAATTCTAGTTTTTATTTTTAACCTCCTAGGCTCCATAACTTCCATTGTAAATATGGGTGATGTTATAGATAACTTTGACATTTCTGCCAATTATAATCTCTAGAAATCAGACACCAAATCCTTTCCTTTCAAGATATGTCCTTTTAATACCAGTAGTTGGTCACCCATCCCTCCCAGCAAGCTTAGAGTTGCGATGGGGGATGGGATTTTTTACACAAGCTAAAGGACATTTAAAGTCTGCACTAGTTCTTTAGACCTTTCAGTCTGAACTACATGAGAATCTGCCCACTTTGGACAAGGATGGAGATATGAAGGGATAAAGTCATTGTATGCATTCTATTTCTTATTTGGAAAGAGTGTTTGGCACGGATAGCATACATGCCATTTTCTTAAAAGAAATTTCTTTCCACAAAGTACTTTCTCTGTTAGAGTGATGATCAGATGATGCGAACCACTAACTTCCAACAACTACCAAAATTGTAAAAGTACTAAAAACTTTAAGTGTTCCAACATTTGTCTTAAAATTTTGTGGTGTAATGCCTTATTTTCCATCGCACCACTTACTTCACATAGGCCACACAAGCTTTGGTGTTGTACATGGAACACCAACCTATCTCAACAAAGAAAATGAAAGTACAAGCAATTCCATTCTTAATAACCTCATCTTGATGTTAATGGCCACTTGATATTGCTTGGGACTAGAAAATAATTCAAAATTAGACGATAAAATTGAGATGGAGGATTAAATTTCCATGGTCTTTGGTTTTATGACCAGAAGATGTGTAATTATAATTTCCGAGTACTTGTTTGCGTAAGATATTGATTATGAATAGAAGATACCATGTCATTATGTAATTATGATTTTTAGAGCACTTGTTTTTTGGATTTTGGTGCTATTGATTAGATGTGGATTTTTCTCACTCAAGCCAAACAATTGAATATAATAAGAAGACTAGTTATGATGTAACTTCTTCTTTTCCACTTCTATTATTACTTTTATCTTTTTGGGGATTGGGGATTTTTTTTTGGTTTGGCAGGGGGGGCGGGGGGGAGAAGCTAATCCATAACGGTTGGTTTAAAATAGAAGTCTTAAAATTGTCTGTTTGGTCTCTCCTTCACTTATGTTGGTTTTTCTTAGTGTGGTGGCTTAAAATTGAGGTTTTCATAATTTCTCAGGCAATTGCAGTAGGTTATGCTATCATGACAACAAGATCTTTACACTTGAACTGGAAAATGAGGGCATTGCGGGTTTTACCAATGTTTCTGCTGCCAGCATTGTCTTCCATTATTTACTTTGCACTCGGAAGCTTTACAAGGATGTGTAAGCATTTTATAGTTCTCTCTCTCTCTCTCTCTCTCTCTCTCTAATAATAGCATCTCTTTAACTTATTCTCCTTTCAAGTACGAAATAATGAAGTATTCTGTGCTAAATGGATATTTTAAGTACATCCCATCTGATTTTTTAATATGCCTGTTTTTCTGTTAATTATGATCTTATAGTTTGTGGTTAATCCAACTGGTTTCAAGAAGCAGAATTGGTTAAAAGATCATAACATTTAAATAAATGTTAATGGTGTAAGTTTTTTTCCGAGGTAGAGGTCCTAAGTTTGAGTCTTGGAAATCAAGGGAAGATATCATATAACTAACCTCCTAGAAGATAACCCCTTAAGTTTGCTCTTTGCAGGGTAAGGAAATAGATTTGACTGCATGAAAGGGATCATTGCCATATTGAAATCTCTTTTTGTGTAAAAAAGTAAAAATGGTTCCTTGAATTTTGACTATTCTCTTCTTGTTCTTGATAATTGGACAAGTTGAAGTATTAATTAAAAATACAGCTTTCATATATATATATATATATATATAAAGATTATAAAGATATCCAAGGGTAGACAGTCCATTGATAATTTGACAAATTTTAACTTTTAAGTTGAGGGCAAAATGGTTAACTCATGAAATCTGCTTAGGTTATTTGATGGAGCAAATATAGAGGGGAGGTTCTTATAATTACGAAAGGAGGGGATGGGTTGGTAATTTATTTTTTTTAAGAATGGAATCAAGTGTAATTAAACCCTTTTTAATTTTCATCCACTTAGGCCTATGGTTTCCGACTACATGCCCTTTCAGCAAGTGCAGAATCTTAGCTCATTCATCTAAATGGGTGATGAATGTTTTATTGGTACTTACAAACTCTCACCTGTTTGAATTATACTCAATATATGTCATTTATGATTCTTGAGGATGAACATGCATTAATACCAAGGATACCATGATATATCAAGTATTACAGTGTTTCATACAGTAAACATAAATTCCTTATTGGACATTAATTTCGAACTCTTATCCAATAAGAAATTTCTTAGTGGTGTAGTTCAATAAACTTATTCTCTAAAATGTATCGATTATATATATGTTCCAGGAGCTCTACGCCCATTTCCATTGAACACAACACCCGTCCAGTTGATCACGCATCACGCTGGCATTATCCTAGTTGTTGATGTTGATTCTCTTTAGTACAAGAACTAGTACCACTTAATGTCAAAGTGTTCATAATCGTGACCCTATTTCCTAACAGTGTATGAACTATGGGCTTCATCTAATGTAAATAAAGCAATTAAGGTTGAATAATTACAAATTTGATTGATATTGATTAAATATGAATGCTTATACTAGAGCATTTGCATTGTAATAGAATTGTCTTGTAGGATGCTACTTGAATATATTCGAGTATTGAAATAAAGCATTCAAAACTATTTTGCTTATTTTTATGAATTATTATTTTTTTCAATTGATTCTTACTAAAGTTCTGTGAACTATGTAGTTGTTGAAGAATACAGTACAAGATTGCCTCAAGTCATAAGTAATTTGGTTCTATTTAGAGCAATGACTTTTTGTCCAACTCCCTAGTAAAAAACTAGTTGGCTTTGTTGCTAGTTTTTCACGCCAGGTTTTGTTGGTTTCTTGAAATGTTTCATGTTGATTAAAATCAGCTGTGCCAATTTGAGTTTTAAAGTGCAACTAAGATTGCTTACAACAGTTAATTTGTTTTCATGTGTGTTTTGTGGGTTTATGTCATGTTAGAAGCCCATGGTGAAAGCCATCAAGCTTTTTGTATGTATTGTTGTGTTGTGACGGAACAGAATTGGTGTTCCCCCTTGAAGTGTAGTGAGATGGAGAATAGGGCTGTACTCTTCTCCAGTTTTTAATTTATTTGCTTGCCATTTGCTGCTTGTTTTTGGTTTGATTCATCTAAGTGCTAAATTTTCATGCCCCACTTGACTGGTCCACCATCTGACCTTTTATGAAAACCGCTCAAACCAGAATCTATACATGATTACTTGAGAGAATTAGTTTGCATGATATAATTATGCAATGAATGATTCTCTGGCAAAATTTCAAAGGCAATGTTGACTGGAATCTGGATGTACATTATTTACTGTTCTGCATCTCTATGCCTATGATTTTACAGTTGACCAGAAGGACCGCAAGACTCTTGAAAAGCTCCAGGCTGAGAGGCAAGCAAAAATAGATGAACTCAAAGAGAAGACAAATTACTACACTACCCAACAGCTAATACAGGTAATGGGTGAAAGTTGTCTGTGTTCTGCTTCTCTGATCTCTTTATTTCCTACTTGACAAGCCAATATTTGAACTGGTACTTAAGGATGCAGGATATAAATAATTGAGCCATGAAATTTTGTTGCTAAGATCAGTCTATATAACCTATTCTCTGCTGTATGATTACAAACGTATTGGATCCTTATATGAAATCTTCAGTGCAGAAGTATGACCCTGATCCAGCAGCCAAGGCCGCTGCTGCAACAGTGCTAGCATCCAAGCTGGGTGCCGATTCTGGTCTGAAAGTATATGTAGGAGATGAGTCTAAGCACGTCCCCACTGGAAAGAGCAATGATGTGGAAGTTGCAAGGACTACTGGTCTTCGAAATAGGAAGTCATCCCTCTCAGGAAACAGTAGTATGCAAAATGCATCCACGCATCATACTGAAGAAGGAATGCTCAACAACGTGGGATTGGATGGGGTTGACATGTCCCAGCAACATCAGATGGTTGTAGAACATCACCCTCAAGCAGGTCTGAGCACACATGACGGAGGATGGATTGCTCGACTTGCTGCATTACTTGTGGGAGAGGATCCCACACAATCTTATGCTCTTATATGTGGAAACTGTCACATGCATAATGGTAAATGGAGTTTTGTTGTGGTAATAGCATTTAGATTTAACAGAGGATTTGGGATTCAGTGATGAACATTCTTTTTCTTCATGTTTTTAGGGCTCGCAAGGAAAGAAGATTTCCCATACATAGCTTACTACTGCCCGCATTGTCGCACCTTGAACAGAGCAAAGCAAAGTCATGAACGTGTTTCTGGTTCCAATTCACCTACTGTGATCTCCTCAACTACTGAAGATGCAGATGATGTGCCAAATGCAGCTGGTTTGGTAGGTGATACATCTTCTGCGAGCAATACTCCTGTAGCTCCTACTGGGATTTCTGAAAGCTGAAGTTGTCTTCTGTTGGATCATGAACGTACATTCATTAGCATACGAGGTTCCCAATTTTTGTACAATACGGCAAAAAAGTGTTGTAAACATGACATGAGACAAGATTATACATATACTTTGCCATACAGTTAAGAACTTGCGCAATAGAGATGAAAACCTGGCATTTTCTGGCCCTTTGTTACGTCTTTGCTAGCAGAGGCCATGGTATAATAATCGGTCAATTGTACGGACTACTTTAAATTTGCATATCCTGCAAATTCTGATTGGAGTTTAGTTAGCAGAGTTATGCACAAGTGAAACAAGAAATGGGATTATTACTAAATGCTACTAAATGTATTAGTAGTAGTTATTCAATGGTTAAAAGCAGCAGCTACTACTAATTTCTTTATCAATACATTTTCGACTTGCCATCATTACTTCGACAAATATTATGGACCCTGCAAGTTCTTCAATTATGTCCTTAAGTAGTTGGGTTATCAATTTTTTCCTTTTCCTTTCTTTTTTAAATAATAATTATAACAATATTCTGCTTGAGTTTACGGCACTGGTTTTCTGCAGTAATTACTAGATAAAGTTGCCACCCTACTTAGAGGTGTAAATGGATTGGATACATTGTTTTTATATTCGTATTTATTTTAATTTTTTGAATATTCGGATACGAATACGAATACGAATTTGACGGATATTAAAAAATAATATTCGAATTCGTATTCATTAGATATCAGTTGAATTCGGATATATCCGTATCCAATTATAATTATTTAAATTTATTTATATTTTATTAAATTTATCCGTATTCGAATTATTTTTTATATCTATATTCGATAATAATTATTTAAATATCTATTTACAAATATCCAAATATGTAAATCTATGAATTTATAACAAAATTATATTTTAATTAATAGAAGAAACTATATAATTTCATTAAAAAGAAAGCAATCAAACAAATAATATAATTTATAATTAATAATTGAATTTAAATTGATTATTAATACTTATTCATAACAATAATGGCATTTAAGTATATTAATTATAAGGTCAACCAACAATAATTGCGTCGATTAACTTTATTCTTCATTTTTTCTCTATATTACAATAATTTTTTAAATTTATTTTTTTTCTTCCCAATTCTTCAATTATAATTTATATATATTTTTAAAAAATATATTATTTAATAAATATGCATTCAAATCGGATATGGATAATATCCGCTTTAAATGGATGCGAATAAATTTTATATAAACAAATACAAATACAAACGGTAAACGAATTTTTGATAAATTTAGTCACCACATATTATAAAGGAGCAAAGACAAAAAAGGTTCATGTCCCCCATTCCCATGATATGGAAATTGTCCCCACACTTTAGGATGTGATCATACCTTCCATGCACGTCCAGGATTGCTTCCAAGGAATTCTATTCCTTAACTTCATACTCTACTTATTATTGAAATTTATTACCCCTCATAAGTTGCTTTTGATTTCGCAACTTTGAATTTCCGCTAAATGCAGATCGGCGTACATTACCGAGATTAACTTGTTATAAATCTCGTTTGATTTTCACAATTATAAATTTTCGTTAAATACAATCTGACATACATTAGCGAGATTTGAATTAATCTCGTGTAATTCTCCACTACAAAAATTTAACCTTTCCATTTGCTTATATGCTATTAAATTAGAAGACATGTTAGCATTTTAGAATTGTCCACACATCCAATTCATAAATTGAGGACATGTTTGATATTTTTTTTAGATGGTGATAGTAAAATTTGATTGGTTTGTAATCGTTATTATAATAAAGTCCAGAGCTTGTGTCTATCAAATATGTTATTACCGACTTCTAAAATCCTTAAAATATAATCTTATGCCCCATACCAAATAAGATCATAATAAACAATTTGCAGCTAAGGTGAATGCATGCCTTTCAATTTGTTTATCTTTTTTTCTTTTTTCTTTTTTCTTTTTGCTTTTTCCTCCCGGTATCAAAATTTATACACATATACATGAGTAAAAGCAGCATGTAATGTTAATTCTTAAGTGGGCAAATAATGACAGATTATTTATGAAAGTAACAATGATGTGACAAAAATATAACGTAAAGGTATGTTGTTAAATTCATTATTAATGAAGCGGACATCCTACAACAATGGGTCGGTCCCACACATGAAGATAACAACAATGATGCAAATACGGGCTTGAAGCCTTGAACTCAAAACCCTAATCAATTCTATGATCATAAAAATCCAAGAGACATCTAACCATTTTTTAATTGGAACAATTTTTTTAAATAAGTGCATTCCCAAATTAGAAATTACTATTTTTACTGGCTAGTACCATAAAATTTTGAGAAGACCTTTATGACAAAATTAATCCTGCATCAAACATGTGTTAATATTTAGAAATTTAATCGCGCAAATGATGTCCTGTTGAACCCCACAAGATGTAGAATCTATATATTTTATTATTTGCATTATCACATCGTGCCTTAATTGGTTAGTCCTTTCATTTAATATCGAATATCGATAGAGCGCTAATAGCCTTTGAAGAAGTTAACATTTTGTCAATAATTATTGATTACTTAATTTGAGATAAGATATGGATCAGTTGATGATTAAGTTTGGATTTTATTACATTTTATTTTTTTTAATGAACTATGATCTTTAAGAACGAGTGCAATTTTACTTATTAGTAAATTAAAAATAACTCACTTCCTTATTATTAAGCAAATATGAAAAACTAATTCTCAGCCCTTAAGTGTCTGCATGCGTTGGGACCATCATGCTTCTATTGATAGCAAAAACTTACATAAATGCATGTATATTAATTGATAGCAACAATACAATCGGATATAAGTAACTATCACTACAACAAAGTACAATTTTAGTAACGAATAATTTTATTACCATAACACTGTAATTTATTAACTAAACTATTGGTAACGAAAATTTCGTTATTTAAGTTTAGTTTCCTAGAGCCCGTCGCAAAAAGTATGAGTAACGAATTTTTT
>JACGDI010005759.1:546345-562769 GCA_014898725.1 Jacaranda copaia
TCGAATCTTTTATCGATTAAAGATCCTAAATAATTGGATCAAATTTAAATCGAATTCGAATTAAAATCCGCTCCATTGACAGCCTAGCTTTGTCAATTGTCATCATTGTTCTGGTCAGCAATGCTATCGCAAGTTGGACAAAATCCAACTTACATACAAAAAATAATTGTCTGGACAAGATTTATGATATAACTACGAGGACAATCAGTGCTTTGCCAATGTAGTTGCTAAATTAAGTACGTGAAAAACCATGCAATATTCCTCCTCAGATTAATTAATTTTCTATGAAAAACGTGTTTTTCCTTGGGAGGAGCAGGATGAAGTACACATGCTCATAAAGTTTGAGAAATATTGGACACAATAACAACAGAATATTTGTTAAAATAAAGCCCAACAAATTAACTGAATTGACAGATTTTCTGTTCTTTATTAAATAATATTATTCATGTAATGTCAATTAATAGATAAATTTAGATAAAATTCTTACATCATATAAAATTAAAAGACATGGTTTTGCGTAAAGATAGAAAACGCAAAAATATTTCCTCAAACTTTCAATTATAAAGTGTTCTAGTTCACATAAAATTGCACATATATGCAATGCATTATCACTTGGGAAGATATGTGCTATTTCATGAACATTGATATGGCGACACTAATGCATATATGTGAGTACCTATTAGAGAACAAATTTTTCTACTTTTTTATGACAAGTTCTATATTTTGAGTTGCTCCCTCGAGCTTTCATCTATCCAACGAGCGAAGCTTGAGCTCGACTATTTAAGCTCAATCAAGCTCGAGCCTGAGCCAGAACTCACAAATTAATAGACGAGCTAATTTTCAACCTGCCCAATTTGGGCTTGCTCAGCACATTTACACCTTTTAAACTAATAAATTAATTAATTTAAAAATTTTATTAATTAAGTAACAAATGAGATCAATTATTGGATCTTCAAAACAAAACCTAATTAACAATTTATTGGAATTAATTGATCAGATTTAATAATTAAGCTTGGGCCAAATCCAAGTCCACTCGGCTGACTGAGATGAAGGGAAAGCCTTTTCCAATTGGAGGAATGACAAGAAGGAAAAGCCTCTGGCATAATCAAATTGTTTCCTATTAATTAATCCAATTAACTAATTCAATTATTTCATACAATTAACTAATTGAAGCACAAATCAAATTAATTTATTAATCCAATTGAATTGCCACCTTCATCTGGAGTGGACTGCTCTAAGTGTATGTGTGACCTCAACGGATCACAAGTTTTGGGATTTAATTAAATAATTCAATTATTTTGACCTTTATTAATTCTCTTATAATTTATATCAGTTCTAAATATGTGCTAATCATGGTTAGCATCTACAACACCCCATGAAGATCTGGATATAGGACAAGTAGCGAACCTTTTCATTAATTTACAAACACCATAAAAGCAACATCCTCTATATATCGTATCATCTCTCGATTGAGCTTATGATATGAATTATTAGTTGAAGCTCAAATAACCCAACAACTACACAACCACTCCTAATTACTTGACCCAATAATATAATTAGAAAAACATTTTCTAACTTCCATCAAGCATTAGCCTAGATCTAATTTTAAGTCAAGAACCATGGACCATAAGGGATTTTCTGTCCATTAGTAGGTGAGGGAAACCTCTGTTTGTCACTGATTAACCTCCATACATGATCAAATTATACCCAAAATATTTCTCTTGCTATTATCTTGTAGTCGAATGATAAATCAAAGGGTAATTGAATTTATATTTTTGCTAGGCTTAGTTGTCGGAGCTTGTGGCCTTAGTTGGGGTGACTCCGGCCGAAGTAACCTCGATTACAACAATTCTAACCCTAAATCCAGAACCATAGAGGATACTTGAAGTAGTTTGGAAATAATCCTCTCTATTATATTTATATATATATATATATGTATTTGTATGTATGTGAAGAAACAAGTACAAGATTTTTTATGCTTCAAGTCATAGAACTAGTCTTGCACTATCATAACAAAGAGAGAACATATTAGACATGGTTTTTCTTCTAATAAAAAATTTCTAAGTGAGAATATTGGTTAGCATACTTGTTAATTTCAAACAAACACCTAAATCCATTCACCGATCTACAATTTTTGGTGAATTATTAATCCACCTCCAATGATCCTTCTTAACTTAAAATATTTTACTATCAAAGTTATAAGAGTATACTCCACAATCTCCATAATATGCGCGACCATGCTTATCGCTATGTATGGTGTAAGAACTTCATTTAAATATAATTAAATGATAGTGCCTCAAAATATACTTAGATTTTTTAAGAAACCTTAATTAGTTCTGGAACAACAACTCCATTGTTATTACATTATATCAATTGTATCGATAATGAAAGGAACTACATTCAACCTCTATATGAAGTTTAATATCCAAACAGCATCTTCTGCAACATCACATGTTAGCAATATATTCCGCCTTAATAACTGAAATTGGTGGTCTTTTCTCACTTGAAATTTTTTAGCCGACCGCACCATCATATGGATATTATTTATTATCACTAGGCCTGTCAATGGGTAAGGTATTGTCCTACCTAAGCCAATAATAATAGTATAATATTCATACTCATATCCATATCCAATAAATAAACATGAAATTTGGACCCTACCCAAACCCATTAAGAAAAATGGAATGGATAAGGGTAGGGTCTATACTCATAAAATATTCAATACCCAAAAAACACCCAATATCAAATACCTATATTCCAACTCCCTCCTTCCCAACTTTAATATTTTTTACTCATAAAACTTTTTTTAGTTTTCATTTTTGTCAAACCTAAACCCAAAAAATATATTAAAAACAATTGAATGAGCGTAATTATATTTATATGCAAAACTTATCCACATATTCTATACCTCCAAATTATTCATTTTTCAAATACTCAAATTTAACTAGTTAACCCAAATTACATATATCAAAATTAAATTTATACTAATAATCATGGCATACTTGAAGGGCACATTTGGATGTATGGGTTGGGCTTGATAGATTATATTATCAATTCCCATCAAATGTTTGGTTTTGGAGAAATACAGTACAAGAAAAATTGCATTTAGTGGCATTAGAAAGTGCAACTTAAATAGTATTATAGTGGCAATTTTATATTTAATGACATTTTTGAAAAATGTTACTTGTAGCGGTGTAGCTAAAAGTATAAATGCCATTAATTTACCTCTATTGTAACATTAATAAAATGTAAGAAAAAATGTATTAGATAACACATTAGAATATCACAAAAAATACATTACATAACATGTCAAAGTGCCATTAAAGAAAATTTTAAATGGCATGCTAATATGCAACTAAAAATGTATGCAGTGACATATTAAAACGCCACTGAAATTCCTTTAAATAACAAGATAATACACCATAAAAAGAACAATAAATGACATGTTAAAATACCAAAAAAATAATTTTAAATGACATGTTAACGTGCCATAAAAAATGCATATAAGAATGTTAAAAAGTCACAAAAAATATCTTTAAATGACATAATAACATGCGGTAAAAAATAATTAAATAATATGCTAAATTAAATGGCAAAAAAGATTCCTTTGAATGATAACTTAATCTACCACCAACAGCCATATTATGAGACTCTAACATGCTCCAATTGTTTTGTATAAGACTTGAACTTGCAATTTTTACTTGAAAAAATATGAGTTTACAGTCAAGCTACACACCAAATTTTCATTATAAATATTCAAAATATTATTATATTCTCATACTTTAAAAGCACATTTTCTCAATTATTTAAATATGTCCAAAATTATTATATTAAATAATACAATAGAAAATATTCAGAAAAATAATTTATAAGTGAGGAGAAAAATGGGCAAAAACTTAGATTTTTTTTATACTTCTTGAAAAATATGATTAATTTAGTCAATACATTAAAATTATATTTAAGTAGTTAATTTAATCAATGCATTATGATAAGATTTAAAATTGTATATTTAACAATTACTAATAATCATATGTACTTTATCTATTTTTGAGTGATATTTATTTTATGTTACACCATAACTAAATTATGAGTTATATTTTTCTTCTTTTTTTTAAGAAAAAAAAAAACAGTTTTGCTAGTTAACTGCATTTAACATATAGTTGTGTCAGTAATTTCAATAAAATTATATTTTTATAAAATTCATTAATCAATTACTAATAAGTAACACTATTTTGTAAAACAGCATTAAATTAGTACTACTAAATAATTTACTGTACTTTTTATAAATAACACCATAAATAAATATGAGTAACATTTTTTTTAAAAATATTAGTGGCACTACTTAAATGTCTTGCCAATATATTTATGTTGGCGTTTTCAATTAAATGCCACTATTTTTTTTGTTACTTATTAATCAAATGCCACTATATAGTGTATTACAGTGACATTTTTCAACAATTATCATCATATTACTCTTATGTGTCGTTACACTATCAAATGTCACTAAGTTAGTGCAACTAAATATTTCGTGGCATTTTTTTTAGGTGCCACCATTAATAAATGAGTGACATGTTTTTAAGAAAAATTAGTGGCACTAGTTAGATGCTTTCAAATTATATTTTTGTTTGCATTTTTATCAAATGTCGCTATTTTATATGTCATTTAATAATCAAATACCACTAAATATTTTATTATAGTATTTTATGACTATTACTATTTTATTTTTATGTGTC
Source organism: Jacaranda copaia (assembly GCA_014898725.1). Lineage (NCBI taxonomy): Eukaryota > Viridiplantae > Streptophyta > Magnoliopsida > Lamiales > Bignoniaceae > Jacaranda > Jacaranda copaia. The sequence goes on from JACGDI010005759.1 coordinate 551,079, forward strand.
ATATACTATAAATGCCACTAGTTTAGTGTCACTAAATACTTTATGACATTTTTCTTCAAACAACACTATAACTATATATTAGTGGCATTTTTCTGAAAAAAAAAATTATTGGCACTAGCTAAATGCCTTTGAAATACATTTATCTTGATACCTATAAAAAAAAAAACAATACATTTATCTTGACATTTTTAATCAAATGTTTGTATTTCATTTAATAATCAAATGCTACCAAATATTAAAATATAGTGGCATTTTTTGTAACTATCACCATAATACCTTTTCGTGTCATTTATATTATAAAATGACGCCATATTAGTGCCACTAAATGTGAATTTTCTTGTAGTGATAAGCCTTTGATAGATAAAGAGCCCGATCTATAATCCACAAATTAATTGATAAATAATCCCCACAATTTGGTTTAAATTATGTAATCCTTTATCATGTTGGTAAAAAATAGCTAATTATTTGACAATTATACCTATGAAACTCTTAAAATTTAACAATATTGCATGACCCAATTATTTAATCCTTGTATTATATGGGATTGATAAAATAAATACATATCCAAAATGTGTAATTCTAGTCACTAAATATAGTATTATACTATCTTCAATAGTTTAATCCCATCATATCATTATAATTTTATCAATCCTATCTATATATCCAAACGTGCCCGAAGTGTATACCTAAATTTTTAATATATATAAAATAAAAAAAAATTAAAATTATTTTGATTATTTAATTTAATAAAATTATCTACTATGCTATGTTTGTATTGAATAACCCAATTTTGTAGCAATTAATTAGAAATTATTATATTAATGTGGTATTTATTAATTAAAAAAAATCCAGTGATCGAATTTTAATAAATGTACACTTTGTTATATAAGCAAAGTGTTAGTAATTTATTAAATTATTATGCTACAAATATTAGATAGTTTTAGCATTTTGGTTGACAATAAGAAAGTTTGAGAAAGATGAAAAAATTAATCAGGTCAAAATACAATTAAAAAATTTGGTCTAATAAACTAAACCCAACCATAGACCCAATAGGTCTTGAGTTTGATATGGTAGGGTTTAATTTAGGGTATATTATCTGAGTATTTTAGGGTATAGGCCTAATTGGGTCTATGTGTTAAATAAGATAGGATAAATATAGAGGCTAACTATTTGGATATATTAGGATATGAGTTTGGATATGACACCCTACCCATTGACATTCCTAATTATTACTATTTGTCACATCATTTTTACTCTAATAGATATATATCATGGGATTTATGCTAGTTGTCATAGTGATTATTTAAAATATTAATTCTCATCATTGTTATGTTTATAGTGGCAACAAAATTCTTCTCATATAATAAATATTATTAATTAGTGACATTAATAAATATTTGTAATTAGTGACAAGTTGCTGATGATGACAAAAAAAGTTAAAATAATTTTATGACTATATCTATGTTGCCATTGAATTGTTACTATGTATATACTCACACATATGTTGACAATTTAGCTAGAATTTTCTCACTTTGAATTCTTAATTTTATTTCGTATTTCATCTTTTATTCTAACTTAATGAGTTTAAATCAAGCGTATTTGATCTCCATTAATCATTTTTGTGAAAAAACATTTACTATATTTGATATATATTTGTAAAATAGAATAAAAAATATAATATGGAATGAAGTAAAGAATGAAACTGGAATTTGATGAATGACATTAATTATGCTTAGATCGAAATTATACAAGGTGCTCTCGGCTGTTTCCTCAGTTTATAAAATCTATTAAAATTCAAATGGCAGTTAATGCTGAATTTGTTTGTTCTTTGTGCAGGATCTGTCAAATATTACTCTGGGCGCATGCATGCGAACAGCCGCCTCTTAATTACTGTTTGTCGTTGGTGCTGGTCTGGTCACCACCGCAGAAAAGGCGGCGATTTCAGGCCACAGGATAGATATGGATTTTATGTGAAGTAACAAATGGTTCTCATTCTCCCAAAATACTCTTACCATAAATGTACTGGTGGCTTCTCTTTGGCCAACTCCACTTTTGATTGAGTCAGAGTCAAAGTACAACCACCCGACTGCATACACTAAGCAAATATACTTTTATCTCATGGATTGCCTCGTCATAACCCACGGATGCATGTCAAAATTTCATTTTTATTTTATTTTATTTTATTTATTGTTATTATTATTTTGGGTATGTGGTCACTGATTCTGTACGTCATTTATGCATTTTTCGACCATGTGTACGTGTGGATTTAAATTTTTGGGTCTAAGAATTGTAATTTACAATTAATGAGGTTGAAAGTTGTATTTACTATATTAGATTAATGTTTGGGCTAATTTGACCTGGCTGGTTGAATGATCCAACTGAGAAATATCTTTAGGTTAAGATCTGCAATCACGAACAAACGTCAGACTAGCCAAGATGCCCTCAACTAAGGTACTCCAACGCTTAAATTAATATTGATCAAGTAGATAAATCGAGCAACAAAGTGAGAGCGTATAGTGAAAAATAGCATATCCTAAGAGTGGCTAGCAACGGAGTATTATAGCTTTCTGCAAGTGGATGATATGTCTAAGATATCCCTATTAAGTGTAGAAGGCTCTTATCCTTGTATAAGGAGCTATCAGTCATCTCTCATTCTTGTACTATTTCAGGTGACATCACCTCATGCTTTTCGGGACAGAATAGTACTCTGGTGGCGCACCTCCTAATAGAAGCGGAGGCAAAGGTGGTATTGAGGCAGCATGCGCTATTAATGCGAAGACATATTACCTGTCAGAGCATTAAATACAGTAGAAATACGATTTGGTGCCAGGACGATCCCTCTTATCAACAATGGGTTGACTATAGAGATGGTTGAAGGGAGTGGGGTGCCTCCAAGGGCATGGCGCTCAATGCCTCTCATTGGAAACGGTCGAGAATTGGCCACTTGACCTGAGGACTATGGTCGAGCGGCGCGATCCAACTTGCTGCATAGGCGACAAAGCAATGATCGATGGCCCAATTGGGCCTCTGAGGCAAGGTGGACCTAGAAGTGTATCAATAGCTGTTGGGTTGGGCTGTCCCATATCAACGATAATGATTTTCTTTTCTTTTCTTTTCTTTTCTTTTTTTTTTTTTATGTTTGTTTGAGTTTGAATGGTATTCAATTAGGAATTGATCTCAAATACTTTAGATACTTTGTGATTAATAATGATCAATTTCTAAGTCAATTAACATTATGAGTCATTTAAAATTCTTTAACTTCAAATTATTTCCTTAAGTTGGGTTCAAGTAAAGGGCATTTTCATCTATTAAAATCGATCAAAAATATGTCAAATATAATTTTCTTCACATGAAAGGATATCCTCAAAAACACATTATTCTTGAGAGCATCTGGCCCAAGTTCTAATGATAACTAATGGAAAGACTAAAATGTTTGATGAAGCCGAACATCAAGAATGTATATGTAATTTTTTATAACAACAAAATATACAAAATTTTCAAGATATTTGTAATTACACCAGACAGGATGAAAATGTAAATCACCAAACCGTCAAAATTCAACTTTTCATTCTCAAATCAAGCTCAAATATTAGAGGTACCTTTAGTGATACCTCTGAGGCTCTAACTGCTTAAACCATCCTAGACACCTTAGCAACACTACTAACTATTCTGGAGAGCGGATGCATGGCTTGCACTAGATATGCATAAACATTGAAATATCCATCTGTTCAAGTTTTCATTTCACCTAAATTGGGAGATGTCATTTTCTTAAACAGAATTATTCCAAGAACAAAGCAGACAGAACATTCCTGCTTCATACAGATTGATTATGTATATATCACAGTGGAGGAAACCACAACAATTGCAAACCATAAAGAAAAAAAAGATGAGGGATAAAAATAAAATAAAACAACTATCCACACCCATTACTGAACATGCATAGTTATAACACCCAATCCCCCTTGATTATCTAATTTGCACTTGGTTTTATCCAGAGGAGAATCTACACAGAAAGGGAAAATAAAATTTACAGATACAAAAGGTTCAAATTTCTGCCAAATTGTCGAAATCAGTGTCATCAACAGTGAGCCAATCATTCGACTCCTCACCTTCTGATTCTTTATCTCTTGAAGCTGATTGCCCTGCGTTCTGTTTAGCATCCTTAGCTCCAGAATTTTCATTCAGCTGAACCCAAACTTTGTCGCTCTTTGATGCTTTACGTCCTGATAGCTTATTTGACAAGTCGTTGTCATCATCCTCCAGATCACTAAATGAAACTTCATCCTTGTTTTCAGATTGCTTCTGAGTGTCGATGGATGTGCATGTATCAACTGCTTCAAAATGATGGCCCGATTCAGTTTCTTTTATAATATCTCTCTGTTTAGTTGGATTTGAAGACTCAGCTAACACATCCTTTTGCCCAGATGCGCTTACACCTCCTTCCATGCTATACCTCTCACCACTCTCCTCATTATCATCAGAAGACTCAGGATTTTCAGAAATTTCTTGATCCACGTCGGTCTTATTTTGAAGTTTCTTCAGAAGTACCTCCCTTGCTTCAGTAACCTGCAGAAGACTAGTTTATAAATGAACAGAATTTCCTCCTTTACACTAGAACCATCATATAAGATATCATCATGAGCAGAAATTTAATTTGATTGGACTTTTTGCCACAAAGGTCAGTAAGAAACTAGATTTCTTTGATAAAAGTATGGGAAATCAAGAGAGTGCAAAGAAATCATATTGTGCCTGGTTAATGGGAACATGCGGAAACAACAATTATGCGGACAAAGGAGCTCCTGATGAGTTGAAAATGGAAAAAGTTCGGTAGGTCCTGTTAATCCAATTCAGCAATTTTATAGACACTTGACTCTGTTCTCCAGCACAACTCAATGTTAGGCTATGTGAGAAGGAAGGAAGCTGTTTGTCACGGACTTGTCCCTTACAAGCTCCCATGCGACACTTAACCCCTCGTTCGCCCCTTGCAACACTAGAAAAGTCAGTTTCACTCTGCTGCAAATGCACAAGTGCTGTGTGTGCTAAGTGAATTAGCTAAGCATTAAGCACAAGAGAGACTTAAGAGAAACTCGAAGAGGCTTTGTATTACTTGAACTCTATTGGGTTACAACTTCTACTTCTTACTACTTTCTGCTTTCTCTACTTCTCTCTACTTCTCTCTACTTCCTACTTGGTTACAATGCAAATGAGCTCCTACCTATTTATATAAGCCACCCCCTCATATGGACGACGGAGATCTGTTTGATCCTACAGTCCTAATTATAATTCTAGTACTTTCCCTATTTTAGAATTCTCTAGAACATACTCCAGAAAATTCTACACAGCTCCTACAAGTTTCTACAACTTTCTACCCATATGTACAAGTTTCTGCAAGGTTCCAGAGTCTTCTGGATCAACATTAACCTCTTCCATCTGGCTTCCTTGCACATCTTCGGCCGGGGTGTGACATGTTACTAGCCTTTGTTTTATTTGAGAGCAAAGGATGGAAGTTTAGTCAAGAAATTCAAATAACATTTGACGTTACGATGCTCATCAAGTAATATAGAATACTGTCAGCTTCTTCCCATTTTCAACATATTGCCAAACCAACAGAAGTGCAGCCTTTACCAGATATTTGAATATGTACACTTATCTATACTCCAAGAAGCAACTTTACAAGCCAAAGAAAATAAGGCCAGTAAATTTCAAAACATCAACCACTCAATAAAACTCGCAATGAGAGTGAGAATTATTAATATTTAGTCACTCATATTGAAATTCTCTCATACAACATACTGTGATTATGAGAGCAAAAGCAAGCACTTGTCAGCATTTACACTTATCCTACCGTAACTGACAATATAAAAGATAAAAAAAGGAGGCTGATAAGTTTCAAATTATCAACCCCTTGATAAATAATCAACGTAGCAATGACCATTTACTCTACTCTTCCCAAGGAAAGTGTTTTCCCCAATATATTATTTAGACCAACAAATGACATCTAAGAGAAATAAAATTCTGAGATTATACCTCCCTCGAGCTGCCAAAGCCCAATACCACCCACCCAGCTTCGAGCCTGTTAGAATCAAGCGCTTACCACTAAACTAAAAACTATAACTGTTAGCAGAACCGCAACTTTATTTACTTATATATTTGGCAGCGCAAAGCACCATATAAGGCCATGGTCAGCCTAAGGTAGCTACACCACATAAGCATTATGGGTCAAGCGGTTAATCCCTGAGTCAAAGGATAATGCTGACAACAAATCCAAAAATCAACCCCCAACAACAGCATAGGAACTCGATCCCATGACCTTACTTTGATATCAATTGTCAGGATTAAGCGCTTATCATTATACTAAAAGTTATATCTATTAGTAAAGGCGCAACTTTATTTCTTTATACATTTAGCAACGGTTAATCCCTTTATACTCATTGTCAACATATTTAAGTATTAAAAAATGGATCTAAAGTAATATTTCATTTGGTATTTTTATTTGCTACATATGTATTTTATTTGTTATTATAATTGTTGTGATTTTATTTACTAAAAAGTAGTTAAGTATAACAATAATTACCCATATGAACAAGAATTATTTGTAAAAGTATGTGAATTTAATATCAAACATTTTTTTTATCCAACTTATTTGTGAAACTGATAATTCTTAATTATGGGTACGATGCAGGTGATCTTATTTTTCTAAAGTAAAATTGGAGAATATGTTGGGAATGAAGCTATATTTGGTTTTACTTCTTGAGAAAGAAAAAGTTTCTGTAAAATATCCTTTTATTTAAATTTTGTCTTATTAGTGGTGTCACATCACATGCCATCATTATATTTTTTCTTTAATAATAATATATCCAAACATAGCAAAGCCTCACTTTTCATTTCTCTAAACTTACCTTTTCTGCGTTTTTTCTCATAAAATTTTCTTATCATTACTCCTACTTTGTAATGAGTGCTAGAAAAACAATTCATGAAGAACCGTTCAATTGAATAAGAATTGCAATTTGCAAAATATTATGTACAATTTTAATGCATATTACAATTTATATGTACAAAGTTATGTAGAGAATAAATCTTTTTTCAGAAAGAGTTCTTGCAATTTATTAATGTGACTCAAAAATCAAATCCATTGAATTTGTTAATGATATTTTTTGATGCAAACATAACTATTAATTGCATTTCCTACTTAATAGATCTTCTAAATTCAAGGCTTTAACAGATTGCAAGGAAGGGACAAGAAATCCTCAAAAACTCATGAATAAGGCTACAGGATAATTACTTGTCAATCTCTCTACGTGTCCCCCAAAGATAGAAAGCTTATCAGACCTAATTCCTTGACAAAACAGGGGCAAGGTGTGTAACTCCTGCCAAATGCAACTATCAGTCAAGTAATAGTCCCCTAAAGTAAAGATGCATGCAGTTCTTCCTATCCAAATGCACCAACATAGCAAACACAACTGATTTCCACAATATCATAAATTTCTTGCTTCCTTGGACCCCCAGAAACCTGAGAGTACTAATCCATGCATAATATCATTTACTTATCTATTAAACTATAACTTATTTTTGTTTTTATAATTATTTTATTGATGGCAAACTTTATATCTTATATTGAAATGGCAGAACCATTATTCTATGCAGGGGGACCAGATCAAATGTTTGTCATCATAAACAACATATAAAACAAGTCCGTTCTTAAATTAAGCAGGAAACTACGTTATAATAAATGCAATTGAAGCACCTCGGGAAAAGGGAAAGCAATAACAATAATCAGCATATAAAGCAACTAAGCTGCCAGTTAACTGTATTATCATATAAATAATACCATAAGTATTAAAAAAAGGTGAAAATTTGGTCTTGAAAAAGTTTAAGAAACTATACATACATAAGATTTATGCATGAGCGTTTGTGAATCTTTTGGGTGTGGGGGAAGCATGGGCAATGCCAGCCTCCCAAACCTCATAGGATGCAAGCGAAATTGAAAACCACTGCAGCCTAGAGGAAATTAACACGATCACATGCATTGGAACCGACTTTAGAGCACTCAATAATAGTTAATTTAAGTGCTCAACTGTGGGAACTGATTCTAAGAGAGTGAGCAAATTTCTTGGAGTTAATGAGGACCACCCTTTAAGAGCTATCATTCATGATTGTGGATACATGTTTCAATTGTTAATGGAGCTACTCATGACACTATTCAAAGGGAACAATGTCCCAGATTTCCTCACAAAAGAATCAAGAAAACAGGGTTATAGAATAATGAATTTAGGTGACCTTCCCTCAACCAAAACTAGAGTTCTTTAATGTTCCTCCTAGCAAATCTGGGTGGAGCAGCCTTTCTTTAAAGAGGATCAGTTAATATGATTACTTTCCTTTGAACCAAGCAAAAATACAAAGAACAAAAGGAAGTAACTATTGAACAACCTCTTTCCATTTCATCAATCCACAGTCTATAAAAACCTTCAGGTTTGCTGCATTATAATGGTTATTGAACATAGTTAAAACAACTATTGCTGTAGCATTGGCAACTTAAGGGGCTGTTTGGTTTTATTTCCATTTCCAATTTCCATTTGTATCATTTCTAAAATTTGAAAAGTTAGTGGAAATGAGTTGAAAATGGATTTGTATTTGGATAAAATGTTGGAAATGTAATGATTATATTGGTTTTAATAGGTTGTAGGTGGAGAAAGATAGAAATAATGGAATAAAGAGAGAAGATATATAAATTATTGAGAAAAGATATCTAGGTTATTGGAGAATGTGTTTTAAAAATGAAAATGAAAATGATGTTGGGTGAAAATTTCTAAAAATGATGATTTTCATTTCTGGAATAGTAGAAAATGGAAAAAGGGGCTATGGAAATAAAACCAAGCGGGCTCTAAGTGATTCACAAATGATTTCTCCCAGAAATGTCACAATATAATAAGATTAAACATCAGCATATTCATATTATCCATTGGCACCAAAAATTCAATAAAAGAAGGCAAAATTTGGAAAGGAGCATCATAAGAGGAGCTGTAGGGAAGACAAATTATACGATAGATCTATTTAAGTATCTACTAAATGTTATCATCTACTTTATTTTTCGGTAGAAGTAATGACCAACGCTAGAATTTCTATTATATTAGGACTTTAGTGTGGTTGATTTTCATTAGGATTCTATTTTCTTAGTATTAGGATTTCTGTTATTTTTTATTTGAACTTATCCTGTTCTCGTATACTATATATATAAATATGAGATGGGATATCACTTTATATAGTATAATAAAATCATCTTCTACTCCCTCCAAACAATGCTACTATTCCATTTCTCTACAGGTGCTCCCCCTCTGCACAATGCATCAAAAGAAAAAAAAATTATCTAATGCTAGGTTTGCCGTTTTGTCTTGCTACATTCTGCTAATGGTATTTTGCCATTGTACTGCTGCTGATTTGCATCCTTCTAATGTTCAATGGCCTATTAGACTATTAGTAGTCATGAATCTGCAATTTGCCTACTGTCTGCCTACTTTGTCTACTTTGCTTCTACCTACTGTCTGCGTAATATCTACTTCTGCCTATTGCCTACGGTCTGTCTGCCACTGTCCGCTACTGCCTACTGTCTGCCACTGTCTATTCCTACCTACTGTCTGCTTGTTGCCTATTACTGGCTACTGTTTGCTGCTATCTGCTATCTACTGCTATTTACTATTTTGAACTATGTATAATAAGCTGAGCATGATCAATATCTATGCTCCAACTTGAGGAGGAGTGTTAGAATTTCTATTATATTAGGACTTTGGTGTGATTGATTTTCATTAGGATTCTATTTTCTTAGTATTAGGATTTCTGTTATCTTTGATTTGAACTTATCATGTTCCTGTAAACTATATATATATAAGATGGGATATCTCTTTATATAGTATAATAAAATTATCTTCTACTACCTCTAAACAATGCTTCTATTATATTTCTCTACAACCAATATTATCTCCACTTCATTTTTTGACAGCTTTCATTAGTGGTGTAAATGGGCTAAAGCTTAAGCTTATACTCTGGCCAATGACCTAAAACAACAATTAGCATGAGTATAATTCTTTTAATGCAGGTTGCACCGTTGCGGAGCTTTCAATGCACAAATAGATAAATAGATAAATAGAATAAAGCAGCAAAGTCAGATAAAGCCTTGCCTGTGGAGTCGAGAGAAGCTTCACATCTGCTTCATTCAACCTTGGAAGCAGTAGAATAAAATATATAAGCCAAAACTTCCCCTCACTTATTTGACTGCAGATTTTCTGCCTCAATGTCACAAACTCAGGTACCAAATGATCAATATTTGCAGCATGCTCTCTCTGATAGTCTGACAGATCAAAATCTGTAACAGAATATCTTGAAGGTCAGGACCAACTCATACACCACCATATATAAGATAGTTTTCCACTTTGTTTATGAAAAATGGAATATACAAAATGGTTCAGTGAGGTATTAGAGTTAAACTAACTGCAAAGTGCCATTCTTTTTAATGCATAAGCTGCACTATTGTAAAATTCATCAAGAACATTTAGATGTTTATATTCTACCAGTCACATGAAGGCCTCAAGGCTTATTTGCCTCCTCAATAATCAAAGAAGATTTTATGGATTCATGTGTCCTTCTCTTTCCAACTTATTTTTAAATCACTCTCAAATCCTTCCGAGATCATAATTAGCATATTGCCAAGCATATAATTTTTGTCAAATTTTCCATAGTCTATAATGTTCAAATTACAGACACAGGTACTATCCTGACATTACGAGGACCCTAGTTAATAGAGTCTGTAAGTTGTACATTGTTCATTTAACAGAATGTAGCCACCTCACAAAATCACTTCTTCATCCTTGATTTGTTGATTATTGGTTTATAGGCTTTCTTCTTCACAAGATTAGTAAAACTTCAACAAATGACACTTGAAACAATTTGAGCACTCATAGCGTGTAGCTAGATGTGCTAGAAAACAAATGTGAAACCAATTACTATCAGTTGAACAATAGAATTGTCCGCATAGATAACTCTGCCATTTCTGACTCCTAAACTCAAAAAAATGGGAAGATGAAAAAGGACTAAAACCAATGCAAGCCACAGGAAAACAATTTGACAAGGGAAGATGATTCATTTCATTCTTCAATGGCATCGCAATCTCCTGCCGTTATATTCAAACACAAACAAAAATTGACTGGGAATGACCTTTACGGATTTTGATATATCTAATCTGTACATGCTCTAGAGATTACAGAATTGGCCTAATATTGGCCAAACAACTTGGGCACTTGGCCCAATGTGAGTTGGATCACTTAGCCACGCTTCATAATTGGAAAAATGAGCACCATGGAAGTACATGCCACTCAGCCAAAGAAAGATGATGGAGAGTTGACTGAAAAACTTTGCATTCATTAGGTGGGTGTTATATATGTCACCCATAGCAGTTTCTTTGACAGGTAATAACGTTCTCTAATGCCAGAGGCATCACTGTTTCACAGGTTTCGTTTACTTAACTATAGACATGCGATTTGATGAGCAATTTTCTTCATGCACAGACCGCATGCAACACCAGAAGCTCAAACTTCAAGTTTATATTTCATACTTTTACAGAAAACTGTTGTATTATACTAATGTCTAAATTATGCCTATAGTTTCTTCCAAATAAATTGGGTTAATAACAGCAGTTAGAGC
>JACGDI010005759.1:562852-579653 GCA_014898725.1 Jacaranda copaia
AACCATGGATGATAGAAGAAGTGCAATCATGTTAATCTTTTGCAGTGAAGCTCTTCTACAAAGTAGTAGCAACAGCAGAAGCTGAAACTTCAACCAAAAATTCTGATTAGTTACAACCTGTGTACTCGTTAGACTAGCTTTTACTTCTATCTATTGTTTCATCCAAATCTGGCAGCTCAGGCAGTGCCAAATGGAGGAACAATTTATTCTGAATTTCTCATGCTGTTGTATTTCTAAGACCATCTGAAATGTTGGAAATAAATAATTTCTTATGGTGCTCTAGTCATGATAAGCCAAGCAAGATGCTAATTTCATTGATGGTGTCCTTGATTTAAGTGCATCAAGTAAATCCAACCAGGTGTCTTACATGGTGTAGAAGTATTATCATGAAGAGTTTCTCAGTTATTAAGTCTTCAAATATCTGTCAGGTGCCGAATAGAATTAGAAAACTCCAGAATTCTATAGATCTTAAGATTCATCAGAGGGATGACCATTCTGAGGCTCTAATGATAAGTGCATTCCTCTCTTCTGCTAACCTCTAACATTTTGCTTTATTTTTATATTAGCACTTTAAACACCATCGTTCCCAACAATAAACTCAACCTAACTAATCTGTTCGTCACTCTCTAAATACCAGACTCCAAACCGTGTTTGGAATGCCCATAGTTATATGTTCCCACCTCTTAGCCTAGATACTTACACAGATCCAAACCAAAATGTCTGAGCTCACTCCCAGTAACGTATTGTATCTTTGTCCTAACCTTAAAGATTGCTTATGTTTGCTCCAGATAATGCATTAACTTTCAAGATCTACACAATGCCTAGCACAACCAACAAACAAATTATAGGCCATCAATATGATAACAACGTCAAACATTACTAGTGATAAGAAAATGTCATTTTATTTTAAAGTTCCTGAAACTGCAAGTAAAGAATGGATAAGAACAAGCACCGAGCTCATAGCATCCACACACAATTATTGTAATGCACTTCTTTTAACTAGTCAGTGTTCTTAATAGTATTTACAGAAGTTTCAAGTATCAACAGATAATCGCTCCATCTCACTCTCTCTCATACTATTTAATTTTTTACTATCGTGTGAAAGCTAGAATCCATTACTTTGTCCAATGACAATTTCCATTCATTTGATGCCACCCCTGTGAAGAAGCATTATCTCACCAGAAAAGACTAGACAGAGTAAATCCAACATTCATCAACCTCACAAGATTCCAGCATTTGAACAAGCAAAAAGAGATACACAAGCATTAACACTCTTCTTCAACATTATATTGTCCCTCAAACTACCATTACTTAGATTCCAAATCCTATCATCAGAAATGGCAGGAGTTACTTAGTAGACATTATCATTGACCAAAATAAGCATCACAATGCCTAGCACTTAAAATTATCATTGACCAAAATAAGCATCACAATACTGCCAAGCACTTAAAAGTATGAAAACAGTAATTAAGGCAACATATATAATTCAGAACTTGCCAAACAAAATTAACTTAGCAAATTTACCATCAGCCACGGAGAGAGGGAAGTCAGTCCACAGCTCGGGACGCCCAGATATTTTCCAAACAAAATCCACAACTTCCTCATTAATTCCCACTGCATCCTCCTCCTCCTCCTCTTCCACTTCATCATTCTCATCACCAGCATTGAGTTGACTCTGGAACTGCAAGAAATTGGAAGTGATTTTCGAGGAAATTAAAGACAAACCCGATCTAAAGGAGCCCTGAATTTCCACCAAATCACTCTTTATTCCCTCAATTGTCTCAGAAGAAGAAGAAACAGGCCCAGAGACAGACGTTGTCTGCGGCGGTGCTAGAAAGGCGGCGACACCGCGGAATACAGCGGAGAGATCATCCTTGGCGCCAGAAGCAGGGCTTCTGGGGGTGGTTTGCTTAGGTGAGGAAGGTTCGGGCAAGGTGGGATTATCATCATCAAAGAAAGGATTGAACAGTGAAGGAATCCAAGATGACATTTTTTGTTTCCCTTTTTTTATCACTTCTCGTAGTAATTTTTCTGTCTGAAAAGGGAGAAACCAAATAAAGAAACAGGGAGTTATCCTTTCTATATTGATCGAATTTAAGGGTTTATCGATGGTGCCATGTTGGGGAATTTCTTCGGCTACTGAAGTTGAAGCTTTTTCTTTGTTAAGGCTTCGTTTCTTTTCTTTTCTTTTATTTTCTTTTTCTTTTTTTTTTTTTTTGCCCTTTTCCTTTCCTTTTCTTTTTTGTTTTTTCTTTTTGGGTTTTCATGTAATTGAACAATATTTTGGAGGATAATTTCAATTTTGATCCTTAAAGTATGTACTAATTCAATTTTGATCCATTTGTTTTAAAATGTTTCACATTGTGCCCCTAATATTTCATAATTTTGTTTAATATTGTTCTTCCATCAAGTTAGCCGTTTAATAATTAACGGATGAGGATTGGAAGGAATTTTACATGTCCTTTTCAACCAGATTTGTCTTTTTTCTAAACATTTTCCTCCAAATTTTCCTATACATTTGTTAGGTTATTCCTCTTTGACTCCAAATTTGCTAGGTTTTTGTCTCTTTGCTTATTTATACTATATAAAAGAGAAAAACCATTCACACATTTAAAGTGATAGTTATGAAATACTACACCAAAATTTGCTTTGTCAATTATACCCTTAATTTTTAATTTAATTTCAAAAATAAATTTATTACTTAATTTAACATTAATAACACAAATAATCTATACTATATAAAAGAAAAAAAGGCCCTTTACACACTCAAAGGGGTGGTTATGCCATATTATATCAAAATTTGTTTTACCAATTACACTCTTAATTTTCAATTTAATTTCAAAAGTGATTTTATCACTTAATTTAACATTAAAAATATAAATAATATAGTGAAATTGTAATAACAAAATTTATAGAATATATAGGTAGATATATTTAAAATTTTTAAATTTTTTGATGTAGAAATATTTTTCTAAATATGAGTTTATATTAATGGATAATTACTATTGTATACTATTGATGTGATTATTATTAAAATTATGTTATTGCTAATATACACTGTAAAAAATTGAGTATTTTATTTATTAATATAATTTACGATCAATAATATGATAAATTAATATGCTTGCAGGGACAAAATGCCACACGACTACTTTAGGAAAAAAAATGGCATTTTCCTCCTCTTCAAGCATTTTTAATTGTGGAGTAACACAAAGTAAAGAAGTTTGTTATAGATGCGAGATACAACTCCCATTAAAAACTAGTCAGACAAATTTGAATCCTGGAAAGAGGTATCGGACATGTTGAAATTATGGGGAAAATCCTTATTTTTTTCATTAGACTTAGTTTAAATTTATAATTAACAAGCTAATTATACTTCTATTTTGTTTTTCCAGACTAGGGGTTATTGTGGAGTTTTCATATAATTGGACCCTGAAATGTGCCCTAGGTCAAAACAAATAATTCATGGATTGTTGGCAAAAAATAAGAAATGAGAAGAGCAATTAAATGAATCCTTGATGAAGGAGAAAACAATGGAGGCCGAATTGAGAAAAATAAAGAGCAAAGTAAAGTTGCTAGAGAAAGAATTTGATGAATTGAAGAAGATAAAAGTCTATGTTTTAATTGTCTTAGCAATTATTGTTGGTTTATTTGCAATAGTGATAAAGTTTTCGGTGTTAAATGATCACAATTTAGGAAAAAAAAATGAACAAATTGCAACTTATGTAATTTTTCTTGTAATGTTTGCTTAATGCCTACTTTAATGCTTATTGTTATTTATTTATTTATTTTTTGTTTATCTTTATTATTTTACTTCCCCTACATATTTTAGGACTAAGAGATAATTCTTCTAATTTTTCTTAAAGAAAGAAGTAAAATACATCAAACAATAGTCAATGATTGATTCTGAATTGCTTGTATCAATTAGCAGCAACAATTCTGAGCATAAAAAATTGACGCACTCCAGCATACATAACCATGCACCCTTTGTGGTAGCAACAGAAAAATAGAGGGGCCTAAAAAGGTGTAGCAATCAAAATGGCAAAAACAGTAGAATTGTGCAACCAATTGATGCCAAAATCCGTGTAGCATCAAGGTAACCACAAGAACTATGCAGTCAAATTCCATTATACAAGACTAACAAACAAATGCCAACAAGAATAACAAGCTGCGTAGCAATAAGAATAACAAATAAATGCCAACAAAAACATAAAGAAGGCTGCATAGCAACAAGAACATAAAACAAAAAACCATATGTTTTATAAAACTAAAAATACCAAGGATTTAAGTCACAATTCAAAATAAAGCAAACTAATTACACAATGAAAGAATAAGTCTAGACTTCAAGTTCATTGTTCTCCACACAATCTCATAGCAAATCTTGCAAAATGAAATTCCACAAATTCAAACAATCTATGACCGAGTTACTACAAAATAAAGTACAATCAATTACAATCTACTCAAACCTAATCAACCCTCAGAATTCTTTCCTTTTTCTCTAGATTTTTTGGATCCATCCTTGTCCTTCTTCTTTTGACCTCCAACTGTAGCTTTTAAGTTACAAACCATTTCAAAATTCATGCCACCTTTCACAATCATTGGAGTATTCATGTTTGAAGTTTGGCTAACCTTTGCATTGTAATAGTAAACATGTGAATAAAAACATAAACAAAACAAAACCAAAAAGTATAACAGCAAAAAGTTTGATACTTACATTCAAAGAAAAGATATTGTTTGAATTTCCTTTTATCTTGATAGACAAGTTCTTTCTAACCTGAGAAACCGAAACTTTAGTTTGTTAGTGATAATAAGAAAAATGCATATAGTTAAGAATATATATCAGGTAAATCTTAAAGGAAATTTCTCTTTTCTTGAACAACTAATATTAACATTTGTAGTAGAAGAAGCACTACTACAAACACCAACAAGGGGTTAAGAGTCTCCAAAGGTCATCTTAAGAGGAACTTCAGCTTATGCTTCATGTGACACAGAAGTTGAAGCATCTTTTTTCATGCAAGTCCTTGCATTATGGCCTAACACTTTACATTTATTGTATTTCAAAGATTTTTGGACCCTTTTAAGCTTGGTTGGATTGGAAAGAGCTGTTAGCTCATCAGGCTGTCTTCTCCTCAATTTCTTAGGTTTGCTAGGCCTATTTTCATATGATAGTGGCAATGAGGCTAGCAGATCACTCTTAGGCCATAATTCAGAACCATTAACTCCAAAAATAACATGCTCCTAATCTGTCAAATATGTGTTCACCTTGTAAAAGCTATGCACATGTGCTTCTAGCTCTTCATTTCTACACCAAATAGCTGAAATAGCATGTCTACATGGTATGCTCATCAAATCCCACCTCTAACTTTATTGGAATGCACTCACTAGCATATTTCATGTTTCTCTCCAACAACTTCTTTATTTTTGGACATATAAGACCATTTCACCCCTTTGCTCTATCCCCCATTCACTTGCATCCTAGTCATGATCATGTTTCTTGTAGTCTCCAACATGTTAAGGATTAGTTTATCTCTAGTAGGTAAGATGAAAGAATTAAAACTTTCACATATATTATTCAAAAGAACATCACATTTCGATTGAGGACAAAAATGTGACTAAGCCTATTGATTTGGAGGTTTCTTCACCAGCCATTCATATGCCTTCTCATCAATCTATTTCATTTGCTCCATTTTGGCTTTGAATTCTTCAATTCTTGTTACTCTAGTTGTTGCCCAAAGTGCATTGTTGATTAATTAGCCAATACATCTATCCCTCTTCATATTGCTATGTAAGTGTCGCACACTATTTTTAAACACATAAAAGAAAAAAGAATAAGTTGAATACATAAAGAATTAATATATAAGTACATAAAAACTAAAACAGCAAAATCAAAGTATCTATTTTTTGCATATGGTGGCAAGCTCTCAAAAGTTGGTATCAATCCTTTTTGCTTGTTACTTGTAATGTTCCAAGCATATTGATTTTCAAAGCCTATGTCATCTTCAAGTGAAGAAAGAAACCACTCCCAAGAATCTATATTTTCATTCCCAACCATTGCATATAATATTGGAAAAATACTATTGTTTAGATCTATTCCCACTGCAATCAACAATTAGCCACCTTAAGGACCTTTCAAAAACTGACCACCCACACTTATAACCTTTCTATAAGCCGTAAACCCTTCTTTACAAGCATTGAACTAGATACACAACCTCAAAAAAAGTAGGTTGGTCACCTACTTTATCACCATCAACCAACTCCAACACCAAAGTGGAGCCAAGATTTGTCCTAAGCAAGTCTAAGTAGTGATGTCTAATTCTACTAAACTGATCTTTCAAATTACCTTGAATCAATTTCATTGCTTCCTATTTTGCCCTATAAGCTTGTTGTTTAGAGACATTTGCTTTGAATGTGGTGCATAGCTCACTCCTAAACTCATTAACTCTAAGTTTAGGATAGTCTTTAAACTTTTTCATGAAAGTTTTCCTATTCCACCCAAACTTAAAGCTGTTCTTATTGTAATTCCAAGTACACTTGCTATGCATAGAGTTGTAAGCTTTTATTGTCCAAGACTTATCATTTTGCATAGGTGGTACATGTACATAACAATCATAGCCCTTTTTCTTGCACTTAGCCATCAACCTTCTTTCATCATTTTTAGGAAAATGAACCTACATCCCTCTCCTAAGGCAATGTTTTTGAATCGCAAACTTAGCCCCATGTTTTGAACTAAAAATGAGACCTAGTTTCAATTTAAGGTTCTTATTTTCAATTTTAAGATTATACTTTAGACACTTAGGATTCAGTTCATCTTCATCAGACCCTATCTTACTCTCAAACTCATCACTGTCCTCAAGTTTATCTTCTTCCCCATCCTCTATCATAACATATATGTCATCACTCATTCCCTTGCCCTTTCCCACCTAATCAAACTCTACATTTGGATCAACATACATATCAAATAACCTATCATCCTCCTCCATGTCATAATCATTATCAGTAAAAGCATTACACTCGAAGTCAGAATCAGAAAAAGCTAATTTAGAATGAGATCATATAGGTTGGACTGGAATATTAGTGCAATCATTTGGCAAAGAGGCATCATCTAGAAATGAAAAGTTAATCACTGGATCACCATCCTCTAAGTTTGAAAAGTGTTGGTTTTGCACTTCATCTCCCCTTGGGTTTGGTCATTCCCATCCCTATGCCCAGCTTTTTGGTTAATATGCTCTACATAAATTTCCACCACCTTATCCCTAGGTAAATGATTCACTATATCATAAACCCAAACATCTTTACTAAGACATTTACTACCCAAGTTCAAATTGTGCCCATACTTATGCCAAAATCTAACTTTGTCTTTATCACAACCTAACTCCTTAACATAGTCCTTAAGTTCAATCATCGTAAACATATTTACATCTACACTATCAAAGAAATCTATCTTACCCCCTTCATAGTATCTTACAGGATCTACTTTCATTAAATCCCCATGATATAATTTAATAGTAAATAAAAAATACTACCCCCAACCAAATCTACATAACAAACAAAAATACAAAAAATGCACATTGTCAACTACAACAAGTATATCACCCTCAACCATCAACCAATATATCACCCGCAACCATCAACTAGTAATTAAATAAATTTTGGCAATGCAATTACAACAAACAACATTTACATAAAAAAAATTTCAACACAAAACATAAAAATTTTCTAATTGCAAACAACATTTACATATTCCGACTGCAAACAACAAAGTTTTCAACACTAAACATAAAAAAAAATTCTCCATTACTCAAAATATTTTGATTGCAAACAAAAAACTTGCCATAATTCAGTTTCCCAAGGTTTGAGCCTATCCTTCGTGCCATTCACAGCAAAGCTAACGTTGATGCCTTTCCCTACTTCGTTTTCACTCAAATGAATGTAGAATCTTCAAGACTAAGTACAAATAGCTCTAAATCAATGGCATTTTCTTTATTTAATTGGTGCAATGGGTTCCAATTAAAAGCCAGGGTTTTTCTTGATTTGAAGATTCTATTTTTAGGGTTTTTTTTCCTTATGTCCAAGACTTAGCAATATCAAAAAAATGGGAAATCATAACAATGCCTTCAAGTCACATGATTAGCATTTGACTTGGTCGTTAACTATTAAATGGCTTACTTGACGAAAGGATGACGTTAAACAAAATTATGGAACCATGGAGACACAATGTGAACATGTTAAAAGACGGTGACCAAAATTGAATCAATGGCATACTTTGGGGACCAAAATTGAATTATCCCATATTTTAACTTCCTATGTACATATTTTGTTGGAATATTGCCCTACAAGCCAAGGAGATTGACCTTGTTAAAGCTATTTCCTTGACAACAATCTTGATTGAATGATATTCTATTTCACTTCACTAGTATTTGGATGAAGCCTATCATCTAAGACTGTAAGATGTGGTTTGTTGAACATGGAATAAGTCTCACATGATTGTGATTTTAAATCTTCTAAGTATAGGATCTTATGAGACAGGGCATCTAAAATTTGGATAGACTTGCACCAATGATGCATAAATTCAAGAGTAGGAGATTGCTCTATTCCATGAGCAACTGTATTAGATACAGGTGCATGTTAGTAGGTGTCTGTTGGAGAACAAAATACTGAAAACCCATCGAAAAATCCACTAGATAGCCGTAGTGGCAAGCCGGTAGTTGTTAGTTCTCATGCTTACGCTAGTGCATATTATTAGTCTTTTAACTTGAGAATCCATGAGAACCTTATGTCCGGTTATTATGCTTTGACTCTTCCTTGACTACCTAGTGAGTCTTTTAAGTTGAGATTGAGTATGAGCTACTTAGCATAGAGGTTTCTGAGATTCAAAATGAAATCCGACTCCTCACTATTGTGAAGGGCAAGTGCATTTCCTATGTATTCTATAATGATCAATTTTCAAAAATTCTTGCGCAAGATAGTGTGATAGTTTGGAAAAGGAGTTTTCCAAAGGTGAGGTCACACAACAGGATCGAATATTGAGAATAGAGACATAGTACCAAGAATATTCAGGAGACAACAAATATCTTGCCTAGGCCTCTTTCAAGAGATAGAAAACAAAATAACCATATTTGCATGGTATGCATAGAGCGATGATGGTTCTCCAGAATATTCATTTCAGCCAATTGATTGGGCTCCATGGGCTTGAGGTTGGACATCAACCATGAAAATTGAGTACTCTTCAATTAATGAAATTAATTGAATTGAGTTGACTAGTTTAAAAGGTGTTTTAAATTAGAATGAATATAAGATATTCAAAGTTACAAGGAGCCATGAGCCCATGTTCAATGAATGGTAGAATTCATTGGATCACACAAAATCTAATTAGCTTCCTAATTGATGGAGAAAATTTTCTAATTGTTAGAAAAAGATTTCTCCTAGGAGACCGATTTTAGGTACCAAGTTTGAAGGTAAATTTTGGCTTGATTAATTTAAGTCTTAAATTAATCAACTAATTTAAGGAGTTAAATTAGATCAATAATTAAGGAGTTAATTATTTGGTGCCAACATGACCATCAATTGGTCAAGTTAACTTAAAGAGTTAAGTTTACAAATTAAACTTAAGTAGTTAAGCTATTTTGTCTTAAAGAGTTAAGTCAAAGGATAATTAATTAAATTAAAGAGTTTAATTTGATTAATTGGAAAGAATGAATTTTGGAGGGAAAATTCAAATGAAGAGTTCATTTGAAATTAACATCTTAATTAATTTGGAATTAGATACCAAATGTAATTAAAATGCATATGAAATTCAAATAAGATTCAAATTTAATCTGCCACCTTGGCAACCCCACTTGACCGCCCCCCTCACGCATTGTGTGATGTCAACTTGGCATCACATATTTTCATCATCTATATATAGATATGGAGAAAGATGGCCAGCCACTATCAGAATTAGTGTGAAGAATTAGATTCTTTGCAATTTCCTTCCAAAACCATCTTACAAGCATTGCATTCATGTGTTAAAAGCTTTGCTCTCTTCTTCTTTCCTCCAACCTAAAATTGGCCTCCACCATTATTGAATCTCTGGTCTTACTCCAACTTATAGATCAAAGATTTTGGAAGATCTAATTGGTGTGTGGATCATAACAATAGAGGCAAGGCACTTGACTTGCTAGATTTTCGAGATCCACCTACACAGAGTTCGATTTGATGATTTCTACAGGGAGTTCGAAAAGGCTTTTCAAGCCAAAATTTTTATAGGGAGTTATGTCAAGGTGTTGAGAAGATCCATTAATTTTTTTTGAAATTTTTGGAGTACTTTTGATTGGGTGATTTTTTCACTCTTCCAACTACGCCAATTGCAAATAGTTTCTGAAATTGTGAAGAGTTCACTAATCTCTCTTTAGATTTTACTTTTCAAGGTAATGCTCTCCTCAAATATGAATCCCTAGCATGATTAGATCCTTATCATGCTTGTACACACTAGTTAATTTCATACTTTTGAAGTTTTGATAATTAGATCATAGTGCCTTACTTGCTTTCATATTTCTCTTTTGTCTAGTTTGTGTGTAGGGATGCAAACAAACTGAGCCAACTCGTGAGTTTGATGAGTTGGCATGAAAAGTGTTTGAGCTTGAGCCAAGTTCATATGAGCTTCGAGCCAAACTCAAGCCAAATAATTCTTATTCACAAATTCAAGAGCCTATATTTTTTTAAAAATATATATTTATATATAAAAAATATAATAAAATATATTAATTTTAAAAATTTTTATAAAATAATTTAACTTGGCTCGAGTTCGAGCCTTAATTTTCTTAGCTCGTCGAGCGCGAGTTGGATTCATTTGATTTGAACTTGAGCTCAAGCTTGAAAAACTGGTCAAAGCTCAACTCTACTTGATTGGTTTGCATCCCTATTTGTGTGCCCACTTACATGATCATCAACGTCGTAACTATAAGATATTATACCCAAACATTCAAATTTTACTGCCAGAATTTACATATCTAGTAGAAAATATTTTTGTCATCTAAAATAAAATCCGCTGTCCATAATTCAATTTTTTTTCATCTATATAGAGAAGTTAATTTTGCTCAATTTGTGACATTTTTCCTAAATTTATTTTTAAGTCCTTTTTAAGGACAATTTCTATATTAATTGCAATAATTTATTATCTTTTTTTTTTAAACTTTCTTGATCATTGTTCACCCAAATTGTATTGTTTGCAAAATTAAATCACAAGACAAAGAAAAATAATGGACAAATTAAATTTATATTAAAAAATAATATGAGAAAAATATAAATTCCCTAACAAAACTAACCCCTGATTCTTCTCCCAATATATGATCTAAGGACTTGAAGCTTATTCTTGGATACATGGTGTAGTATTCTTTGATTTGGTGAAAGACACTACGAAATTTTTTTGAAATTTGAACCTTGACTTCGAGATCAAAAAACTTGAAAACTTGATGCTTTAAAGAGGTATATGGCCTTCATAGTAACAATACGTCGTCGCAGTAGAAACTTGAAAACTTAATTCTTTGACTTGAGAATATTTGTGTAAGTGAATATGTGAATATCAAAATATGAAAATATGAAAATATGTGAATATGTAAATATGAGAATATGTCTCTATGTGAGTCTCTAACCAACCTTTTATATAGGTGTTCAGCAGTAGACTCCAAAATGACTTGAATATATTTGATAATTATCTATTTGATGCACATATTAAAAAATAATATCAAACATTCTTGACTTAATTGGTCTACGTACATGGATATGTCATGTGTCTCAACTTGATTAGCTTGAGATTGTTAGGCCACTATACTTGATTTGATTGACATGATACATCTCCATCTTGACACTTGTCAACATTTGATTAGTATAAAATGAATATTAGAATATTAATTAAAATTAATTATTTATCATTTGAAATTAAATTTAATAAATTTCAATACATAAATAAAAAATTTTAAATTAATAACTAATATATTATTTACACATGTCATTTTCTAATTGGCCCAAAAAAATTAAGCCGTCTACAATCATATCTTAATCTTAGCATATCATATCATCATATTATGTTATTTAAAATGAATCCAATACCATAAATTCATCTCTTCTTTATTTGAATAATGAAGTAGGCAAATTTTCTTAAGCCCTGTTTACTTGGTGATATAAGTTGTAGAGTGATGAGATGAAATGAGGGATGAAAAGTAGGATTAGTATAATTTTTATATTTTTTGGATTATATTTACTTTGTAAGATAATATGAATGATAAAAGAGGATAAATATATCAAATGTTTACTTTGATGGATGATAATATTGGGGTATATTTTAAAATATTAAAATACTTTTAATTAAAAAAATTATTTAATTCTCTATTTAACATTAAAAAAATTAATTTTCCTCCATTTCAACACAACATCCCATACATGAAAATAAAATCTTAAAATTCAAAGAATTTAGGGGTTTTTGTTACCAATATCATTACCTCAATTACAGTTGTGCATATATATATATATATATTATATTTATCTTTTAATTATTTTTAATATAAATACATTGGTACAAAAATATATAATAAGAAAAATTATTATATTGGTATAAAATTATATTATAATGATATAATAATATTATTATTATAAAAAGAATTATATTGGTATAAATTACTATATAATTATTATAAAAGTTATTATATCGGTATAACTACTACTAATAATAATAATCGAAGAAGAAATGAAAGAAAGAAATGATGGCAGACAAAACGTGTTCTCATCTGACTTGGAGGAAGGACAAGATGTGTTTCCATATTTGAGGACAAAAGTGTAATTTTAATGCTCATCCTACAAAAGCAAATTGTGTGGTACTATCATCACAGCCCCGATTCAAGGATTAACCATCAGCCTTCATCCCGAAATAGTGTCGGGTGATGAAAGGATGGTGACAGATGAAAGGCCTTATCTAGGCCAATCAAGTGATGTAACCAAGGCCTTAGGTGACAAATAACATGCGGTAGCATGGATACATGTATATATAATTAAAATGCTATTAATTTCAAGTCTAGTTTTATCTATTTCCTATATTTAAAGTTTAATAAATTGTATATGTACTTATTATATTCTTGATTCATTTTTTTTCTTTTTTTTGTAAATAAGTAGTAAAATTACTTCTTGTTTTATACATACATAGCATTCATAACATTGTCTTATGCGTAATTAATATACTTAATGATATATGTGAACACGAGCAAATTCATGGTATACATCCATCACTCATTCATAAAGTTTCCCTAAATTATCAATAGAATTCATGTCATATTATCCTAAGGTTTGCGCCTATTTATTTAGAGGTGTCAAAATAGATTGGGCCAACCAATCCAACACGGCTCGACTTGGGAAAAAACCTAGCCCAGCTCGACTCATTTAATTTTTTAATATGAGTTGAGCTAAATCGACTTGCTTGAAAATCCGTCCTAAACTAAAATTTTGCAACCCGGGACCAGCTTAGCCCACGGATCGTGAAGGACCGTGAGCTAGCCGAGCTCACAAGCTAAGCTTGGTCCACAGGCTAGCCCACAATATTTTTTTAATTTAAATTATAAATTATAATTTTTAAAAATTTAGAAATTTATAATTTTTAAATTACAAATTATTAATTTTGAAAAATTATAAATTTATAAATTATAATTTAGATCACTTGAATGAACAGACAGTTTATCATTTGACATATTTAGATATTTAGAATCACAAAGTTGTTTATTTCTTTTTGTTATTACTATACACTTTTATTTAGAGGTTTGGTCAAATCAACCTCTATGTAATTATTTTTTCTAAATTAATAATGGGTAGAGAGGTCTATGTCAAACCTCTCACTACCTTATTTGGTGATATTTTTGGAAAAATAATATTGATAAAAAAATTAATATAAGTATAAATTTTTAAGTTTTTATAAAAATTTAACTGTTGTAAAATATTTAAAATTATATAAGTATAAATTATTAAGTCTTTTAAAAAAATATAAGTATTGAAAAATATATTAATAATCACATAAATATAAAAATTTAAAAATTTTATATTTATTTTCAAATTAAAAAGAAAATTACGGGCCAACCCACGAGCTAGACCGCGAGCAGGCCCACCTAGCCCTACTCATATATGAACCGGCTCACCTATATAATGGGCTGATTTTAAGCCAAGCAGGATTTTTCAATTTCAACTTGTCACGGTCCGAACCGTAAACAGCCTGTGAGCCAGCCCGACTTGGTTTGGAACCGCCGCAAACTGCCTGTTAAATGAGCTAAGTTGGCTGGGCCCAGCCCATTTGATACTTCTATATATTTTTCAGCCAAATTTGGATGCCCAAAGCCCCAAATTTAATTAAAAAAACCCAATAGTTCAAAGCTTGCATGAGGTGGACAGTCTGAAATGATTAAGTAGTCGACCTGGACCTTAAATTCCAACAATTGATTAAGGAGCCAATCTGAGATTGGCCTAAGTTTGACAAACCTATGTACAAAGCAAAAGTGGCCAGCTTAGTGAACACTAAAGACATGAACTAAAAAAATCCGCCAAAGGAAAATTGAATAACCAAGCCAAGGCTAACCAATTCTGAAATTATAGGTGCAGCCACTAAAAGTGGACTAAGTTCTAGCAAATTTGGGTCGTGGATAGTTACCAAAACAATGGACTTAAGCATTAGAGATAAGGGAGAGATTCCCTCCAAAATTTCAGGGCTGTATACATTGATGTATACCCTAGAAAAGGTTGTTAACACTCTAGCTAACAATACAATAAAGAGGGATTATATTGTTTTTGAGCAATTTGTGTGTTATTTTTCCAAATTTAAGAATCATATTCAATTGATGTACAGATCATATTGCATAAATTAACATCGTTTGTGTGAAATTTTTGGGTTGATACTAACTTAATTGACCTAATAACGGCTTATTTTACTTAACCATATACACCTTCTTGCTATGGATCTTTTACAGTATCCATAGAAACCTTGGCTTAGTGCCAGTACTGTAAGCAGCAGATGATTGGTATGCAGGATTGGTTGCAACAGTTTCACATTCATCTCTAGAGGGGCAAGGGCTCTTGTTGACAAAGAAGATCTAGAAAGGCAAATTAATGCATTTGAAGATAACTGCCTTCACGAAATTCAGTAATTCCAAATCAAGGAGCCACTTCGTTTGGATCCGTGGAACGTGAGAATGAGTGATCTAGTGAGAAATGCTAATAAGAAAGAGGAAGAAGAATTTGCACGGCAATTGCTCAACCCTTGCCGGCCAATGTCCCGCAAAAGAGGTTAGACCTCCCATCCCTTTCTCAACACAGACAAATGACAATGGAACAGTTGGCAAGGCTTATATTTGCCACTGTTAACACTATCTTGACACTCAAGCCACTGCCCGAACCACGATAATAGCTATGGTCCCGACACCTTATTTAGTAGGACTCGTGCTACGTTTGGTTGTCCCTTCGCCATTGCTTGTTATTCCAACTCCTGCGCCGATTACTCCCCCGTCAGTATCCAGTGAGGGCAAGCACTCCACTACCTTCAATACCTCCAAGAGAGTTCTGACAGTAGGCCGACCTGTAGTTCAGATTTCTTAACTAGTGGCATAAGGAACTATTCTAGCTAGCCCCCCAGCAACACCTACCTAAGTCCCCTGGTTCGTGAGGCAGCAATAGCTCCAATGTCATCATTAAACATAAGTTTGTTCGTAGTTTACTTAGTCATCAAAACTGTCATGTTACTTAGCAAGTAATTCCAAATCATTACGAACAAGAATACAACAGCATAATGGAAATTGCAGAAGAATTTTCATTTCATTCAATCTAATTATATTGTCTGGACATCATAGATGGACAAATCAAAAGCAATTTCCGTCTGCTTGTATTTGCAGACTACACATGTGCAAAAAGTACTGAATTTTAGTACTGCAAAAACATTCCACACTACACTTGTACAAAAATAATATATCTCCATATCTATATGTAAAAAAAGTAAATTAACAGTAGCATCAACCCATCAAATCATCACTCCTCCATCCATATTCACAAAATTATTCAGCAAAAATATCTATTCATTCCAAAATCACTGTTTCAAACAAAAACTAACATGCAAAACAGCAAAAATAGCAATTACTAACTATAGCATCAGATTCTTGGTGCAGAAAAAACTTGGGAACTTTAAGTGGGCTATGATGGAGTTGCCTTAAGTCTGTCGGTTTTGTGGTTAGATTAGGTTGCATTCTTTCTCTTCCTCTTTATATTGAATATTGTTCTAAGATATGTGTCATCCATTTGAGAAGGAATCTCACCGTGATGTAGTCCAGCATCCTAATCTCTATCTTAAGTGCTTATCTGTCAAGAAAAAGAAAAAAAAATACTTAACAATAGTGGATAGATTAATTGGGTAATATATAAAGTAATCTTTAATTTAGTTATTCTTGAATAACTTAACCTTTTGTTGAATGCTATTCGTTGGAGCAGCCCTTTGACACCCTCTTCTATTATGGCCAATCGTCCTGTAAATACTGCACTTCACATTAGGCCTCCCCCTTGACAGGACTGACTTGGGCTCTTCCCCTTGCAACCTTTTTCTATGTTTCTTTGGCCTTCCAAATGGTCTTTTCAAAGGTGGTGGAAGTATAGCATTTGGATGCACCCCAACTTGAGGTGGCTAGAACACAGGATCTGGAATACCTCCAATTTTATGGCTATAGCATGCTAGAAACCTATCTTTTGAATAGCAACTATCTATATAAGATTGAATATCTTACCTTTTGTAAGCTATGGCTGTAGCATCATG
>JACGDI010005759.1:579753-615248 GCA_014898725.1 Jacaranda copaia
TCTATATAAGATTGAATATCTTACCTTTTGTAAGCTATGGCTGTAGCATCATGCTTGCATGGGATCCTAGCCAAGCCCTATTCCCTATAATCTCATCTTTTCTCATTCAAATTGACAATGTAATGCACCTTGTTCTCATTGACCTGGAATCCATATTGACCTCTAACCAATATGTCACACTTGACAACTTCTTCTTTAACCAAATTCAACTTCTTCACAATCCTCTCAGTTACCAATATAATACACTTTTTGCATCTTTAGCTCCATGTTTGAACTTTGTACATCACATTGGCTGTAATTCTATCTACCAATTGTGGATGGGTTAGCCCCTCAATACACCAACCTAATTGTTGAAACTCTTAGTGATATTATTTGTTACGTGCTCATTCTTAATCTCCAAGTTGAATGCATGCCTTGCCCAAATAGATAAATCCCTCACACTAATTAACCAATCAAACACTGTTTGTTTGACTTCCTTCAACTTGTTCATTGCTTTATTGAACCCACTAACTATATAAGACCTTGCTGTAGCCAAAAAAAGTTTCTTCACCAAGATTCAGCATGGCTTTATCTTAAATTTGCATATATTTGCCTACAACATTTCATATGTGCAGCATTAAAGCCACCTCATGCAATGCCTCAACAAGATCCTCTACATGCACCAAGAAATAATAATAATAACAACAACATAACAGTAAATTAAAGAAAAAATGGCAGAAAACTAAAATTAAGATAAAATGAAACAAACTGAAATTAAAATGCAATGAATGGAAGAGCTTACCTTTTGCCTACCTGTCACGAAATGCCATGGTTTGTCATCATCGAAACCTCCAAGCATTCGTGACAGACAATGAAGAAAACATTCCCCGTATTTCTCTATTTTCTGACTTCACAATTGCAAAACCAATTGAATATGAACCCATATTCCCATCAATATAGGGAGTAAACAACAAAATACCACCATATTTTTCCTTCAGGTAGCACCCATCAAAGTAATGAAGGTGACACGGTTGACACCATCCAAGAAACTAGATTTTAATGCCACAAAGCCAATAAAGAATCTTTTAAATTCAAGTTCTAGTAGTATGCATTAGTGATTATAAGCCTATGCGAAGGGTGAATTAGGCTAAAAAGATTTTAATACAGCAAAAGTAGGTCACTCAAAATTCTTTTTAGCATTTAAAAATAGTTTAAGCTTTTTGTAGAAAACTGTTTTAGTTGTTGACTAGAATTTGTAAATACCAATTCAACTACCATTCAAACTAGTGAAAGATAAAGCAATAAAATGATAGTAAATGGACACTGGTATTTATAGATATTCGACAAGTCTACTTCTCTACTTAAGTTTTCACTTAGAATTTGAACCTGTCAAATTAATTAATATGTAAGAATATTTTTACAAGTAATAATAGTAATTTGACAGTAAGAAAATTAAAAGGATTAGAAACACTCTAGAAGAGTGAAAAATCAACTCTCACAAAGAGCTACGCTGGAATCCCAGACAAGATAAAACAAATTCTAGAACATTGTGAAACCAACTACTTTATGAATAAGCCCAGAGAAACTTCTGCTATATTCATTTGCACAACCTTTGTAGACTGATGCACGAGTTACTGCCACTCCATATGGCAAGCTCTAGTCTTTTATTACAGATCGGAACCAAATCACTGTAGAATATTCCAGACAGTACCACCCTTCTGGTTTCTTCACCTAGACATCCTTAGAACAACCAGGCATCAATTTCTTCTCTTAATGGGATCCCTCAAAAGAAGGTATAACTTTTATCCCTCTTCACCACTAAGACCTTCGAGATACAAACAGCCTTGCCCTTGTTTCCCCAAGATCCGTTAAAGGCAAGCTCCACTTGACCTTCTTCACCACAAGGTCTCCCAAAAACACACATAGAGCAAAGAATTAACAACACTGAGGCACAAAGCATGTATGAGAGTATCACACAACTCCTCAAGACACTTAACAAATTTCTTTCCCAACTAAGTGATTCACACTTTTTCAATGCTGCATAATTTCACTTTTATATGCTTATGTCCAATGACTATAAGTTCTTATTAATGTAAGTGTCCATTGGAATTAAATAAGGGAACAAGATAATTTTAGCAGTCATGCACTAATTCCTTAAACAACAAGCGTATCAATGATTTCAGCATGATATGATTTCTTTCCTAAGTTATAAAGATGTAAATCAAACTAGAATCTTCATGAGATCTGTTAATTATGGAAAGTAAATTCCAGCACGTAATAAATTCCAACAAATAATGCATAAATAGATTCCAGTAAATAATGTGGAAAGATATTCATGCTTTCAACACGTAATTCTAGGAATGCAATTCTATCATAATCAAAATAAAGTAAATCATCAAAGGGTTGACTGTGTGCATTTAAGTTCTTCTATAAACTAGAGATACAAAGCAACTATCTCGATTAGTCATTTGCTCTATTTAAATATATTTAGGGAGTAATGCATATGAATCAGCTACTTTGCCTTCCATGGTACTTGAAGCTTTTTGCCTAACCTTATACAACTACATATAACTGTGGAGCCACCCCAAGTTTCTTCAATTCAAATTGCAAAATATCAAGTTTTAAATATAGATTAACTCCTAATATAGGAACTACTTTTTCAACTAGCCACGAAAAACTTGTTTCTTTGACCTAGTCTACTCTTGCACATGTATGCTGAGGTCCTACACTCTTTATCATGAATGTAGTGCCATCACGTAGTGGAGATGCATGAACTCTCTAGCTACATCCCTCTTGTGAACACTTAGCAATTACTCTTGTTTTTCTCATTATCTTCACATTGTCTCTCATGCAACAATTTTTCAAAGCTTTTCTAAATTCATTCACATCAACAAACAAATCCCTTTGCTTAAGTTGGAACTTTTCCGTAGGATTATCAGGCATTGGCACCTCATCCATACAAGACCAGCCTTTGTAAAATCAGCTTGAATATCCTCATCATTGTTAAGTAAAGCCTCACAATAATTGTCAAATTCATATCTTGACAATTGAGATTCAGTACTATCACTAGCCAACTTATCATCACTTTCAAGCCTTTCATCAACCCCCAAGGATGAATCTAAGTCCTCATTCATACCTAAACCTTTAGTTTGTTCCTCTAACTATCTTTTTCATTCCCTTCACTAATACAGTCTGTCCCACTCTCAATGATACTCTATCAAGCCCTATATATTCATTAATTCTGTCGTTAATCCCATCTCTCTCAACTTCATCTTCATCTTCATCTAGACCCTCAGTCAATCCCTTATTTTAATCCTTCAGAACTTCTTAACTAAACCCCTCTACTCCGAAACGTCATTAATACCGTCACTCATATCCTGACCTACTTCTTCACCTATGTTAACATCCTGAACTGTTGAACAAGAGTGACACCCTTATTAACATTTACTTTATCTTCACCAACATCAATGTCATCACCCTCACATCACCACCCTCAATGTCCCTACCCACATCATCTCCGCTCTCATTATCCCACTGTCCTCACCACTACCCTGACTGTCCCCATCCACAACATCACACTCAACCCCTTCACTACCCTTACTACCTTCATATAGTGACACATCTCATCAACCATACCTACACATATGACACTAAGTCTAATTTCTTTAGGAGATCTTTCAAACATTTTAGCTACACCTATGAATAAGTTAAGTTACTCAATACTACCCTAACATATAAATCATAACTTGGAACAACATGCCAGGTTTTAGTTCTGGTTTATGACTAAAGGCAATCTCAACAATATCAGTTACTAAATTAGAGGACTTTTGGACTGACCTCTCTAAGTATGCTTTGCTCACCCTTATATATTACCAAAATATTGTGGGCAAGTTAAGTTGGATTTGGAATTTGTCATGATAAGTTGTCTGATTATTAACTATTGTAGTGTTATTTGGTTTGCATGATATTTTGTAAATATGCCCATATGATTGTTGTTTGGTTGGAGGTATAATAGTCTTTGCTATTTGATTATTTCCATGAAATGACCATGTTATCCTTGATTAAAAAAATACAAGCAGTTTTTTCTCTTTTTATACCACAAACAGTTTGGGCACATTTTCATGCTATCAAACATCTTTTTCTTAAATTTCTCCCACTAGCACCTAACACCCCTCATGAAAGAACCAAAGTTTACATGCTGTCCATCCAACTAATTCCTCACAAACCCATCATCATCTTCAGTTTACATGGTTAGCTTTCTATTTGAAAATCACTAAACTAACAGATTTACTTTTTTGATGGGTTTTTCCCTGTTTAATCTAAGACTTGTGAGCATTATTTACTTGATTAAATTTTTGCATGAAATGGGTTTTTGAATGAATTTATAGTGCTTCTCTTTTGTACTAATTTATGGATTTTAAATTTACTCAAAAAAGGTTGCAGAAATTGCATCTTCTCAATTTATTTTTATTTTTATTTTTATGGCATATTACATAAATATCAATGGAATTTCAAATGGGATACTATTTTGATAAATATGATAAAGTTGTCCGGATTATTTGACGTAAATAATTCTAGTTGATTTGATTTAAAATATCACACTTTTTGAGAGAATGATAAAATTTAAAACTAGTAGGTTGCAAAGAAAACCCAAGCTTGAGAATTCATTATGATTATTTATGGATGTTACTATGTTGTATTTAAATTTCGTATGCTTATCAAGATACTTATCTATTTTATTGAATTAAATAGTGAAGGAATATGCTATTCCAAGCTATTGTGATAATGGTATCATGTTGTTCTTACAAGCCGGTCCTCAAGCACAAAATCCAAGGAAATACTATTATAAGTGTCTGTTTGACAAGAAACATGAGTTTTGGTTCATATGGGCTGATCAATTAGGGCAAAATAGATATGCATGCCTCTACCCTATACTCTACAATGACCAATTTGTAGATACTCCATCAACATTTACAGGTGGTCAATTTCCTCTCAAATTTAGGAAGGCACCCCAATCCCAACTACAATGGTGAAGAAGGCTCATCATTCCAATCGCAAAGTGGTATCATTCCTCCTTCGTCAATGTCTATTGATCGTCCCCATTCAGCTCATAAGAATACTACTTCACCCCCTTCAAGTGTTGAAAATTCATGCCAAAATATGATGATAGTAGCAGGATTAAGTTGTTGTTTGCCATGCCTCATCTATGGTATCTTGATAACATTGGTAGTTTTTCTAGTGGCCATCCTATCTAAGTTTGTGTAAGATTATCTTCTGATGCTTATGGTGGATTTGCTATTAAAATGTATTGAATGATTAGATTGTACTAGCCATTTTCAGTTTGACCTAATGTAATGTCATTTTAAATTGCATCTTAATATTTATGTATTATTCCGCTTGAATCTTTGGAACCAATAAGCATACTTTGATAATTCACAAAATCAAGCTTACTCCTAAAATATATTAATATGACCACACTTGCACATTACATAATAAATATAGAAAATAATGCGGAATGTCCACACTTGCAAATTACAATATATTAATAATTTCACATAATTATAGAAAATATACGACACTACATAAATAAATACACACATCCACACTTGCACATCGAAATTAATTGAACTCATTCTACTAGGCTACCACACCTGTCATGCCCCAAAATCAAACCATACAGTTTAATCTCAAGACGTGAAACTCAATCCCAAATAAAAATATATCACTTGTCAAAATCAAGATCTTAAATATTAAAAACTCCAACATTAACTCCAATATTCATAACAATTCAAATAATTCAAGAAATATAGAAACTCAAAAGGCCCAATATTTTTCCCCTAACTAGAAAATCATTGAAGCTAAAGCTCTTGCAAAGTACTCATTTCAAAAGAAACCTTCAATTTCAATTCTCATCAGAAACAAGTTCAACATCCTCACTAGGGCTAGGATTTAGATCTGCCAAAAGGAAGTTAGAGAAGAAAACGAGTGTAAGTAAAAGACTCAGTGAGTATCAAGTGTGTGCAATGCGAGTTCATGAATTAAAATCATTTGTACAGTGAAAATGTTCAAGAAAATATAAGTGGAGTTCATAAAACAATCTAACAGTAACAGTCAAGAAGTTTATAAACAGTTATAAAGTAACCAGTCAAAAATTTTATAAGCAATCAAGTACTAACAAGTTAAGAGTTTAATAAATGGTTTTCCTAAACTATCAACTTAAATACGATGATCAAAAAGTGTTTGTTATAGCTAGTCAACTTTATGATTCCTAACATAACAGTCCCTTATCGCTCTGGGCAAGATGAGACCTTACCAAAACAGTGCCCGAGCGTCCTCAGAAATTCCTACGACCCACCTCAGCCACAAACAACTTTTGTTATGCATTGGGGGGATTAGACCATGGGGACTTGGGGTTCAACCGGCCAACCCACTGTTGCCCAATGAAGACCCTCGCACAACCAGACCCAGTTGGATCCAACTAACAGTAACAGTAGCAATAACAATAAGTAATTAGCTGATCATCGAATTTAATTACTAGTTTAAAAGCATTAAAAAAGTCATAAAAGATAAGTTTTTTTTTATTTAGAAATAAAACAACAAAAATATTCTCTTTGTGTGCGCAGTGAAATACATATATGGTGCAATGTATGTTGAAAACAAGTTACGAACAATTATATAGTAGCATATATCCTTCTAGGTTTAGAAACATACAATATATAGTATTTATAGGTTTAGACACTCACCACACATATCGACTGAGTCAAGGACCAACTTTGATGTGTAAAGTCTCAAATCACCTGCTCATAGAAAATAATATTTGACTTAATTATGATTTAGATCCATTATAAATAACAGCTACTCGTGCTAATTCTACCAACAGTAAGCCATTCCTATCCTCCATTCTACTCATTAAATCTAACCTCTAAATTAATTTTTTCTAAGGAAATAACATAGTAATTAAATATTATTTAGTTCCAGAATTAATTAGTTAAGACCATAATGGCAATCCTTAATCCGTTAGTTTCTCTAAAGTTGAGTGTCCAAATACGAGTGGAAAATAATTATTAAATACAGTAATATATATGAAAATTCAATTTGTAAATGAAAATAAGAGTATTTATAATTATGTCTGTGTATATATTAACATAAATATACATATATAAGTATATATATAAAACTTTTTGTATAGCATATTGTAAGGGCACCATATGCATGTTGAATTATCTTAACCCAGTAATTCTTAATCGAAATCGTATGATATTAGCTACTATTGAAAACAAAAGTGGAATTTTCACGCAAGCTAAGAACAAGAAAAATCCCCTATAGTTAAGTTACACGTGCAGTTTACTTTTGTTGTCATAGCTATATCTAGGATTGATTGTATCCATGTTCTGATCGTAAAGAAACATAAAAGATTAAAATTAGATAGTTTAATAGTAATTATTTTGTTACTTACTAAATCAGCCCAACTCCACAAAAATTCATCAACTTCTCCATCATTTATCAGAGGCTTGAACTCGGCAGAATTTTGAACTTGAGATTTTGTTTTCAATCTTTGGTTGCAGTATTTGATGAATTCTTGGGGGAAATGGTGAAGGGACAGAAGATGGTCTCATACGGAGCGACATTCTTCAAGGGTAGTCTGGAAGTGAACTTTGGATGGTGGCACAGCCGCTACTTATATCTATAAATTCCCTTAACCCACTTGATTATTTACCAAAGATCCAAAATAAATTCCAGGCAACACCCACATGAGTCACAACTTTTGCTATATAAATATTTAATTCTGATAGCTGATAATTCCTATGGTTAAAACATTCAGACTCATCCTGACATTGAATTTCTAACTTATGAGACAGCAGCTACCAAACCACAACTCCTGATAGCTAAGCAAAGTTTCAATCTTCAATCCAATCTTAAGATGGCCTTACTCCCAGTAGCCATCCATATCAATTTTTTCTCATTTATTCTCGTTCTCGGTCAAATTATTCCCGACATTCTCTTCAATTGAACCAGATTCCAACAAATATCTATACTTTTCCTTCCTCTTCCGATTCACTTTGTCCATAATTCTCGAGAAGCTCTCATTATCCTCACTCGTGTACTTTCTAAAAAAATTCATCAAGCGACAACAAAACATCCACTCGTTCTACTCCTCCATCACCATCGCCATCAAGTTCATCATCTATAAGGAGTTCTTTATTCTCATTATAAAAGGAGGGAGTAATAGAAGGATTCTAAAAAAGGACGAACCAGGGGTTGCAGGGGTGGAGCAGAGCAAAGCATCAGCAATGGAGTCTCCAGTTTTTCGTTGGCAGCAACGTTCGAGGATCTTGAGCTGTGCATCTCGGATACGTACAGGGTCATGGGTGCGAATAGCTTGCAGCCAGTCGAGGCGATCGCGCAGCTTGGGGATGTCAGTGAAGAAATCTCGCTCAATGATCTTCTCAATGGAAACGACGTACGTATCCTCGTCCAGAACAGTGGGGCTGCAGCGACGCTTCTGGGTGATGGAATTCTTTCCAGAAGAGCAACAGAAGCATGGGCTTTAAGAGGAGTAGATACTAGGGATTGTGTAGATACCTTCCTAAAAGCCTATGGATTTTTTTTTATTTCTTTTATTGTTGAAGTAGGGTTTATTTCTAGGAGCTTTATATATATATAATTTATGTGGGAGGTGGCTTGGTCAATTAGGACTCTAATTAATCTCTACCTCCAACTAGGATAATTTCATAAGAATAATAAGTCCTATAACTAATCACTCATACTCCTGGTAATATTATAAATAGATAAAGAAGAGTTAAATTTTTTATAGCTTTCATAGTAGTAAAATAAATTTCATATACTAATATAATGAAGTAATCAATTAAATATGATACGAAATTCTTAGGCAATATATTTTTTTAAATAATAAATAAAATAAGATAAAATAATTAATTAAATACGAAATAAAATTGTGAGGCATTACGACACCTCTAGCAATACGAGAAATTATTGTTAAATTTCTTTTGAAATAGCATGTTCATTACCCTTCAAATCAATTTCTAGCAATACGAAATTATTGTTAAATCTAAATCTTAGTAATTTTTTGCTCCTATTATCGTATTGTTAAATTTTTGCCACATTAAAGATGGATTAATATGTAGATTAATAACGTTTATGCGTGCACTTAGTTGTGAAATTGTTCATCGAATAGCATGGGCAAAAGGGATGCAAAAAAAATTATTTATTAAAGCTCACGGATTAATTTCATAGCGGCTACACCCATAGTTGTCCTTCAGCCAGCAACATGTTTTTGGCTGGACAAGTCAGGGAATTCCCCAGTAGCTGGCACCGATCTAAGTAAACTCATAGGTTTTTATTTCATTTCCATTGTACAATTTTCAGATAACCTATCTTATGGCCACGAAATTGGTACAAGCCTCTCCCAAATATCTCACCAGGTATGGGAGACGCGGACACTATTCAGTTTTTTCTTTTTGTTTTTTCCCATTTTTATTGATTTAATTTTTTTATTTATACGTTAAATTTAATTTAATATTAACAATGGCCAAATCCATTATGACATCTATTAATCTTTGGGCCGATTAAAAATTGACATATATAAAATAGTATACCAGTTGGACCTAGTAATTTTTTTATTTGTATTTGGAGCTTAGTAAATATAGTTTTAATTAATGAACAGTTAATGATAATTAATATTATTAATTTATTGTGAGTACAAATTAAATTCGATCAAGTATCAAAGTGAGGTTTTATTGCCAATCAAATCAACTCTTTGAGCTTAAAAATTGACATATGATCTATTTTAGTATGCGGATTAATTACGTAAAGCTGATATTTGTGCAAATATATAAAATTTAATATTATCAATCTTTAAAATAGTATTCAACAGCATCTATTAACTTTTTTTTATATTAAAAAGTGAATTATTTAGTTGTAGAAACTGAACTTGGGGTGTGTATTAGTAAACAATAAACATCTAAATATATTAAATAAAAGAAAGAAGAATGAAAAAGGCATATCAACCAAAACTAAAAAAATAAAAACAAAAAGAAGAAAAAAGATGCATGAAAAAGGCACCCACACCTGCTGCAATTTTATCGGCCAAACACCCAAAAGCCATCGTGACGATGTAGCTACCAATTTTGATATGAATTGATTCCGTTCATTAGAGTAGAGTGTACGCTCATGAAGTCATGTGAATGAATTGTCATCTTTATTTCAAATCCACTATTGCATACAGTGATGTACACTTTATACGGATAGAAATTGATTGTAAAAGCATTCACATTTAATATGAGTGCTTGATTGCATACAAATGAATCGCCCAACTCATTGGCTGGTATTTCAAATTTCATTTACAAGTTGAGATTATGGCTAGGAGAAAACTTCATGAGCAACATGATTTTTTCTATGATGGGGAATGGAAAAAGCATGTCAATTACACTTTCATATGTAAACTTGCGGATCATCCTAGTCTAGAAGATTTATTAGTTTCTGGAGCCAAAACTACAACCATAAAGAATGCATTAGGAGATATCAATGAGGCACTTGGAACAACATTTACTTTCAAAAAAGGTATGAAGAGGTGGAAATGTCTGTATGAAAGA
This sequence comes from Jacaranda copaia, assembly GCA_014898725.1. Classification (NCBI taxonomy): domain Eukaryota; kingdom Viridiplantae; phylum Streptophyta; class Magnoliopsida; order Lamiales; family Bignoniaceae; genus Jacaranda; species Jacaranda copaia. Next base: position 590,346 of record JACGDI010005759.1, read on the forward strand.
TCCACTGTGTTTAATTACATTATGAACATTCCTGAAGTGTCTTTCGATTGAGAAAATAATCTCTTAAATTAGCAGAAAATGAGTTGGATGGATCTCATAGAGGTTTGACTACAAAGGATTTCAAGTTTGTGTTTAAGCATTTATTTATAACATTATTTACATTTTTCAATTATTTGTGTTCTTTGTTGTGTAGATGTACCCCCGACAAAGGCCTACATACTAGAAGAGGAGCCTTATTGGCTACAATTGTGCTCTATCTTTAATGGTAACTATGATTCAACATGGAAAACTCCCCAATAACATGGGGTCATTCCACCTGCTTCTAATAATGAAATTGCTATGAGAGGAGAAAGTAATTTATTTGCACAAACTTCTTCTATTTAGAGTGATTTAGCTTAAGCAACCACAATGCAATGGTTTCAACATGGAGAAGGCATACATGCCAGAAATAGTTGTGCTATTTTTGAAATTAACCTAACTTGGAACCCTGGATACTCCCATAATGATGAACATAACAGCTCTCAAGCCTCTTGCTCTATTGGATAGGCAGATAAATATGGATTTTCAAAACCAACCTTAAGACCCTACTATTGTATCCTAGTAATTAATCAGTCGTTCTTCTTCCTACATAATTATCATTTCAATTTTGATTTCACTTAATGTATTTGCATTATGTTTTTTAATATTGTTCATTAAGTCTAGTTTGCAATTATATAAATTTTGGGTTTAATTACTTATATTTACAATTAATTTAATTTGGTAAGCCCATGAAATAGTTTAATTAAAGATTTATATATAGTTTATATAGTTTAACTAGAACCTCGCAAAATAATAATAATTAATATATTATTAGCTAGAGTATATATATATATATCTTAACTCGTCTTAAAAGTAATTATACTTAAATTTTTTTCCTATTAATTTACAATCATGGAAAAAATTAATTAACAAGTTGTTAAGAGTCTAAATTGGTAAAGAAGCAACTAAATATTTATTGATGATCAAGTTTAAATTATGACCAAACATATTCATGATTGTTTATCATGTCCATGGAAAGCTAATTGTCCAAAATTAGAGTAGTTGTGCCAAAATTGGTCCAAGTTACAGGCAAGCTGCTACTTATCTTGACTTGGAAAATTAACAAATGACTTTTGGTTGTGGAGTACTCTTTGCCACAAAGACTTCTAATTTTCATAATGTAACTCACACTGGCTTAATGTGAGCTATATCTGTTAACTTTGAATAATGAAGTTGAAGTAAACTTCAAAAAAAGGAAATTCAAGTAAGCTCGTGAATGTGAGAAAATATCAAAAGGTGCTTAGTAACTTTTGAATTCTAGACATTCAAGCATGCCATCACGAGCAAATATATAACATTCAAAATCGAGACAAGAGTTTGGATTGTATTTAAGCTTTTGGCTGAAAGATGTTGTCTAGATTATGTTTAAGTATGTGACCAGTATAATGGACACATCCGTCTGTATCCACTTTCAACATCTAAACTTCTTATAATTAAGCAGGTATCAAAATTTCCAAGGAAACTAACAGCATAAGATCAAATGAAAATCAACCAAACTTAACATTTTCAAATTTGGACTCCTCTTGAGATTAGCCTTAGGATCAAGGTTCACAAGAATCTGCCAAAGAACTAGAACCATGAAAAAAATCCCTCTAAAAAAGTTCTCAAATTTTGTCTCAACAAAATGACATCAAATTATCACAAATAAGGATTCAAAACATGCTTTGACTACAAACCCATCAAACAGATTTGCAATATTGAGCAGATTGCCAACAAATAAAAGTTACAGTAGGATCAACCCCTCAAACTTCAAACTAACAACAACATAATCAACACATAGAGAAGGCCAAATGACAGAGCTGAATTAAAGCAATGAACAACATTCCATAACTAGTACACATTACCCTTAAAAACGCTACCAATCACTCCATAACTCGTTTAATGACAAATTTAATTTCCACTACTAAACAAAGTGTGTAATCACTCAAGTACTAAAGTCCATGATAATAGCAAAAAGACATCAAATAAGTTAATTTTCACAACATATAAGGGTGCAAACATAATTCATCAATACTGTCAAAAGAAAAAATACCATACATAGAGTAGTCAGTTGCTTCAAAAGTTGCAATAGAAATAAAAAAAACAAGTTCCAATATGCCTCCATCTTTAACACTTATCACAACAATCCATCATCTGAACAGTCCTATTTCTTGGAGTGCATGGACCAAAAACATTCTAATTCATCCTTATTTTTGGCCAATCTAATGGCTACTTGATTTGTTGATCCATTAAAAGGCCTAAGATAGCAGCTATTACATCAAACTATGATTCTTGGCCCACAAATTTATGAGTATCATTATTTATAAGAGGGCCAAGCTCATCAAAAAATGAGTTGAACTTCTTCTCTTGATTCTCCAAGTATGATGACATAAGTGCTTCTATACCAATATCTATAAAGTAAACAAGTTTTCTTTTCTCAAGATTGCTTTCTTGGATGAATATCCGCTGGCATTAGTAGGAGCCAATGAGTCAACCTCTACCTCGACATCATATAGGTCCATAGTCAAATAGTATGAACCTTGATCATCGTAAATAGGCAAACTATCACCTTCTTGAACTCCATTTACTTCATCTCCTACTATAGCTGCTCTTTCACCAGTAGCCCTCTCCTTTCCAAAAATATTTGACCATTGTTCATAATAAGGCCAGGTCTTGAAATGCATATTCTTAGTTGATGGGTCACTCTATCAAGCATTTGATAGGAATAAACCCAATAATCATTATATAATACAACCTCTTCAAAAAGTGTATGACTTAATAAATTACAATATTATTTAAGTCTTACCTTTAGATATTCATGCCATATATCATCCTTAACCTTTATCAGGTAAGTGCTTAAATCCCATCCAAAACCATTTATGTCTAGCATTTTGTAAAGACTATAGTAGTATTTCTTCCATACATGCACCTTGGAGTTGATATGTGGTTGTGCATGGCGCTTTGTACCAAGAAATGCATCTAACATCTTCTACTCAAGAATGTTCAGAAAACCACATTTGAAACTTCCATCTACTTTCCAACCATCCATAATAATATCTCTCAATCCTGCAAGCAAAATTTGTTCTTCTTGTAATGTCCATGTTCTAGTGTCTTACTTGTTCCAATCTTCTATTTATCTTTAGTTGTCCTAGCATCCATCCAACTGCATAACTAAAAACATTACATGATAGATCAAATGCAATTAAAGATAATCTAAGAAATAATAAGCTCAAGAAACAATAATTAACTAATTAAGCATCAAAGATGAATAAAGAATCATTGGAAGACACAAGAAGTAGTCAAGATAGTAGAGGATCATCAAATTAAACATCCAAAAAGGTTACAAGTAGAGTGAAAGCTCAAATGTAAACACACAATCTAAAGTGAAACTAGGATAGTCAAGTCCAAACAACTCTCCACTCAAACTTAAACACCCTTCCGCTCATTGTACATAGACTATTCTAAAGCACCCTTCCAAGTAGTCCATGTAGTAAAAGACTCAGCAAAATCTCTATAATCAAGCATATCATCATCATCTACAATTATCTCTTATGGAATTGGCATTTCTAATGCATCATATGGCATAGTCATGCGTATGTAGGTGTGTAAAAGAGTGCATGCCATAATAATGCAGTTTTGGACTTGAATTGGGTAATAGGCAAGGCTGCAAAGAACCGCCCATCTTTGTTTGAGCATACCAATTACATGTTCAATGATGTTACATGCCCTAGAGTACTTCATTTAAAGTATTCTTTCATATTTTATGGCACACCAGGCCCGGATTGACATTCCTTCATATGATATCTCACACCTCGATAAAGAGCAAGAAAACCATCTGCATTAGCATAGCCTCCATCAACTAAGTAATAACATCCTAAAAGATTGGAAACTATTAAACAAGATCATATAAAGATAAAATGATAGAAACTAAACCATGTAGTTTGTTGATGAAAAATAAACAAAATCAAAAAAATTATCATACATCATACCGGTAGGAACTTGAAAACTATTAGACCTTGTTACGGCATCTCAAAGCACATGATTGTCCGCAACCAGACCCTCCCAACCACTCATTATATACACAAAGTTCATGTTTCGATTGCAAACTACAAAAACATTCATGGAAACCAAACCTTTTCTTGACCTATGTCTAACTTGATCAGCTTCTCTCACCCTTACTTCAATATACGTGCCATCAAGTGTACCCAAACAACCTTATCTGATGCACAACATTCCAATATATTAACAAAAGCACATGTATAGATTTATAAAATGTCTTGACTATAAGCATCTCATTTTAAGATTATATAGTCCAAGATAATTTATCTAAAAGCAACGCCATCATGGATCATTACAATCTTCTCTAATAGAAAACAGATAAGCCAATAGTAATAGCCCAAATTTGAGAAATGCATTCAAAATCTTGTCAAAAAACTTACTAATAGTGTACCCTGACCTCTTAAAATCTCCCTTGACAATCTAATTCTTTTTAGGGTGTGACAAAACAAAAAGAAATATTGCAATGTATTCTTGAATGCTCACATGCCTACTAGGAAGCAAACTACTTGAAGTTTATAATAAGAAACACAACTGTGCAAATGCATTTCTATTCATTCTAAAATTTACTATACCAGTTTCATCAGAAACCTCAATTTTCTCTCTTAAATGCTCAATTTATTTTGGGACCTTCATCATCATGCTATAATGAACATTGGTTAAGTGCCATCTACAGTGTACATGCCTCATGTGTGCACAATGGATGATGATACGAAGTAAGTAGAATCCACGTAAATTCAATGAAACATCATGATCAGCAAAATAAAATGACGAGTCTAATGATGCATATCATTTATATATTTGTCATACAACAAATTTAAGGTGAAACTTCCAAGTTACAATTTCAAATAACTACATTCATATGAAAGACAATATAGTACCTGTTACTCAAAATTTAACAAAAAGCGAACATTCCATATTAATGTTCTCATTCTTCTAAGCAAACATAAAAGCATGAGCAATTCCTAAGACCCATATAAAATTTAATTAGTACCACCAACACCACAAAAATATTCTTTGAAGTTAGTTGAAATAATAACACTTTTACAAATTTGCAACCTACTTTTTCAGTTTGAACAAAAAAAAAATAATAATTAGCATCATTCTAACATCCTTAAAACATGAAATCGATGTGTCCATACATATTCAGAAGTCCAGAAAATTCATTCAAAAGTAAGGTAAAATAGGTTTTTGTTTTCACATTACCTGTTTCTTAACCTCTACGTAATCAACTAATGTCAGTTGCAAAGCCCTATGCCTACAGTTGAATTTGCAAAAAATTACAAAAGAAATGAAAGAAAGCTATGAGATTCTTAAAAATCATCAAAGTGAAGTAAGATTTTCAACATCTATTTCAAATTGATACAAAGCATTACCTTCCACAATTTTGGAGTGTGCCCCAGAGAATCTAAAAGAGAATATGATAGGGGCTTGCATTTTGTTGAGCTTCTTGGATATTCTAGTAATTTTGCAAAATAATTTATGGGCAAAAAAGACTTTTTACAACAAATGGGAGAGTGCTCTATCAACTGGGATAAGTTATACGAGGGGTGGTGGCGGGTTTAGTTATACATTTTAGGATTAGATATACAGGCCTAATGATTCTACATGGGCCTCTGAGTAAACAAACACACAAACCAAATATGGGACTATCCTTGATAAATTTACTTAATCCTTAGTTATACCTCCAACCAAACTAGCCCTATGAGTTTTTTGTGCACTATCTATTACATGAAATGAAAATAGAAGAGCTAAGAGATAATTAAATACATATCAAATAACTAACACATAATAATAGAGGTTTTTTATTTTATCATAAGCATAATAACACATTTTATCCAAAGCATGCGTTAAGACATAATTAATTACAACATATCACATAACTAATATAAGGAACATAGTTTTTTATCATAAGCATAATCATACATTTTATCCAAAGCATGTGCTAAGATATAATTAGTTACAACATATCACATAACTAACACATTGTAACACAATATTTTTTTATTATAAGCATATTAATATATTTTATCCAAAGATAAGAATTTTAAGGAAATCAAAATACATAAAACTCTAATAACATCAAATATCCATATATTAACGCAAAAAATTAGTTTTTTAGCAATAGATTTGAAAAAAAGAAAAGAAAGAAAAACTAAACAAATATTAACTTCCTATATGAGGCCTAAATTAGGGATTTTATGATATGGGCCAAAAATTTCATAACTCAAAACAAAAAAATGCTTCTTGAAACCCTACTACTCAAAAGTTCTAATATCATAAACTTAAAAAAAACACATACTGACTGTTGAAAATCTTAGTTTTTTTTGTTTTTATGATGATGCACTGTCCTTTCAATAATTAACATGCAAACAATACACTTCATACATACATATAATAGACTTACATGTCAAGGATCATACCAAGTTTTCAAGACTTTCCTAATCACATTTGAAACTCTAGGGAGATCCTTACCTATCTCACAAATGCAAGTTTTCGAATAGGTCTTGCCTTTGTTAATCTTCCTTCCCAAATGAATAGATTGCGAAACCACGAAGAATCGCCCACCCAAAACCCAAATTTTGCTCTCAGAGTTTGATGTGTGAGAAAATGTGACAGTTGAAGAGCTTTGTATGGGGGTGTATTTTGTTTACCTTTTTTAACCCTAAAATACTAAAAGTTATTTTTGTCTTCACAAAAGTTGATATTTAATTCATTTCCTTTATTTTTTTTTTAAGATAAACTTTCGGGCATAAGGGCATTTCATTCTATTTTTGGATGGGAACCAAAAGGCAAGGAGATTTTTGTAATTTTATAAATACATAAAGGGAGCATAGTTTTGAAAGAACGAGGGGGTATTTGTAGTTTACCAATCTTAGATAGGAAATAAATGTAATTAACCCTAATATTATTTTCCACTAATAGACTAATTCCCATTGATCCACAGAGGAAGTTTATTATAGAGACTATTGAAGACAAACTTGAAGGAAGTTCTAAGTTATTTATGACTTACTCTAAGTTTTATACTCAAAGGATTGATGATTTGAAGATACTAAAAGTTTCAACAATTCAATGGCAAAGGCAACCTAAAGTAGCATATGACTCATTTCATTGAGACTTGTAATAATGCTAAGACATATGAACATCATCAAGTTAAGCAATTTGTTCAATCATTAAAGGGCAATGCTTTGGTATGTAGATTGACTTGGAGGCAAGTTCCATCAATAGTTGGGGGCAATTGGAACAAGAGTTCTTCAATCACTTCTATAGTATTCAAAGGATAGTCGATATGATTGAACTCATTAATTCTCGCCAATGGAAAGAAGAGTCGATCATTAACTAAATCAATCGTTGGAAAATTTTGAGCCATAACTGCAAAGATCAATTGTTGAAGGGTTCAGTTATTGAGACATGTATCTAAGGAATGCACTAGAATCTTTGATATATACTTCAAGCAATTGAAACAACAACTTTTGAACATTTAGCAACTTGTGCACATAATATTGAAATGACTATGAATTTTAATAAAAAAGGAGGACTCAAAAGATGTCAATGATGATACAGATGTTGGGGGCAATTAATTTTCATCTTCAAATTCCAAATGTTCCTTGATAAGAGCTTAAACTGTCAATAATACTCCCGAATAAGAATAGAAATTATTTAAAATTCTTAAGTCTCTAAGTCTTTAAGTTCAAGACTCAAGTCTCTAAGTATCTAATCCAAGACTCAAGTCTCCTACTCTCCAAGTCTAAGAATTAAGTCTCTAAATCCACGACTCAGGTCTTCAAATTCAGGAGTCAAGTCTCTAAGTCTCTAAATCCATGATTCAAATCTCCAAGTATTCAAGTCAAGGCTCAAGTTTTGAAGTCTCCAAATCCAGCACTCAATTCTCCAAGTCTCCAATTCCAAGACTCAAATCTCCAAGTTCAAGATTCAAATTTTCAACTCTCCAAATCAAATACTCAAGTCTCCAAGTCTTCAAGTTCAAAGCTCAAGTTTCCAAATTCTAAGTGCTCTTTGATAAGGCTTAAATGTCAATAATGCTCTTAGATACGAGCATGAACTATCTGAAATCTTTAAATTAAAAGTCCTCCCATGTACTCATTAATGACAACTTAAACTGTCAATAATACTACTAGATACAAGCATAAACTATCTAAAATCTTAAGTTAAAGGCTTTACATGTACTCCTTGATAAGAGTATGAACTACCAGTCAAGTTAAACTCAAATAGATTCCTTTGCATGAGGATAAATTGCCAATTCAATTCAAGTGTACTATTGACACGAGTATAAAATGTCTAACCAAGTGAAATATGCTTCTTCACATATGAGCCTAAATTTCATATTACTCCTGACCTGCATGAGTATAAACTATAGCACTCCCTTCAAAAGGATTACTTTGAAATATGCTATGATTTGATCCCTTTATTAGGTATGTAGACAAATGGGAGGACTTTTTCATAAAAATCTCCAAGGGTCGGAAATCCACAAAGTCCATAAAGATCCCGTAAAGTGATGATAATTCTTGATGGCAGTGTGCAACATTTTTGTAGAATGGCACCATAGCTCTAGAAGTGCCTCAAGGATGTTTTTACTGTAAAGATATGTGAAAGGATGGAGAAAAAGGAAAAAAAATCTCAAATGCTTCAAGCCTCGCCTTTTTCGTAGATGATCGACACATCTTTCGCCAAGTCTTCAAGTGAGGACATTTGTGGACAAATAAATTTTGAGCTAATTAGAAAATTACATGTGCAATAATATGCTAGTTATTAATTTAAAATTTTCTATTTACATTTTGAAATTTATTAGATTTAATTTCAGAAGATAAATAGTTAATTTTAATTAATAACGTAGTATTTATTTTAGGCACAAATCAAATATCAACAAATGTCAAGGTGAAGTGTCCCAACAAATCAAATCAAATCGTGTAGTCTAGCAATCCTTGGCTAGCCAAGTTGCAACACGTGGCATGTTTATGTTTATAAATCAATCAAATCAAAAATATTTGATATTGTCTTATCAAAAAAGTTCAAGTTCATTTGGAAGTTTCCCACTAAGCGTTTATATAAAGAGGTGATCAAAATTCATTCTACACATCAACAGCGACAGCAACACACAACACAAATCCTAGCAAGAGAGAAACTTTGAAGGAGTCCAACAATTCTCTCAAACAAATTTAAAGAGATTCACGATGTTCAAGGTATTCTTTGCAGAGCTCATCATATTTTAGTGTATAATTTGAGATTTGGGTGCGAAGCTGTTGAATTGGCATTATTTTCTTTAATTAAATTCAATGAAATTCACAGCGTTCAAGGCGTTCTTCACAAAGTTCATATATTTTGGCATTTGATTCAAGATTAAGATGTGAAACCCTCAAATTGATGTTATTTCAAATCAAAATCAAAGAGATCCATGGTGTTTAAAGCATTTATCATGGAGCTCATCAAATTTCAAGATCAAATCTAGAAGGGAATGATCAGAGAATTAAATTAGAGATTAGATCTACAATTGACAAATTTTAATTTCATTTTATTTGTATAATTTTTTTTATCTTGTAGTTTTAATTTTACAAACAAAGAAATTTGCACTCACACCTCATGGGATCCAACCACTAGGCTATTAGTAGTCCCTATGCGGCTAGCTGTAGTGCATAATCTTTTGTGTTTACACAGCAACACAAAAGTGTTATTTGTATTTTTATTCTACTATCCATCTTAGTCACGGTTTGGATTAAGGAAAACTGTGAAAAAAATAAGAAGGAAAATGTGAAGGTGCAAATACTACGGTCCAAAGTTATATGCTTTGAAGTACAAAAAAAAATTTCCATCACATTTTCTATATTAAAATGTAAGGTCGTCCAAATATAGGATTTGTCTCTAGTACTTTTAATTCCATAAGATTGAATCAAACTACTAACTAGTATAAGGAAGATCTCGAGTATGTCTTATGTTGTATGGACTAATTGTAGGGGAAGAGCATGTAGGCCTCTAAAGGAAAAGAAGCCACTTCAACGGTAGGAATTACTGATCAGAGCAAGGATTCCCATGTTAGTTTATTGATTCACTCAAAAGTGAACTACATTTCAATTTGATTAGTGGAGCAGTGAGTTGATTCACTTATATAACCTACTACAATGTAAATGGAGTTGGATTTTGAAGTAAAATGATACTCCTTATATCGATTTAGGTATATGCACGATTAATTAATTAAAAAGTAATGAGAATATAAAGTTTCTGATGTATGTGATATATAATTAAAATTTTTAATTTTTAATTTTTTTTGGATTGAATATCCTAAAATATACTTAATCCAATCAAAAGTTACCTGTCGAGATAAAGCACTACTAAGATTTAAGTATGAATTAAGAAATTAACGTAAAAATTGTGTGATTCATTTAAAAAGAATTTCACTAAAACTAGAAAAGTACAGAAGAGAGTACAAAATAAATATCAAATGAGTGTAAACGATAAGGCCATTTTTCCTTTGCTCCAGTTGTCTCTTGATTTTGAATCTAAAACTTCAATAAATGTGATAAATATCTTCTATACTACACGTATAATTGATTGTGCCTATGGTCATGTAAATACGTACATTAAGCATTAATTTGTACTGTGACACCCCATCCTACTCCGATAGGTGAGGAAAATTTGAGCAGCACCATAATGAGCTAAAGCCCCCATGACCACAAACACATGGAAGATCTGATGGCTCTGTCCAGCAAGATCAAACCATCCAGGCCTCCAACGCTCTGGCACCCTGCTAACATAAAACACAGTTCCAATCAAGTAACACAACGCCATTACCGATTCATAGGCCAATGTAACGTTCCGGTGGGGATCATTCCAGTTGGCCACAAGGGCATGTACCGCCGGAATTAGGCCAAACAAACCCATCAACACGAAGAGAAGCACACGGAAAGAACGACATTTCCCAAACGAGAAGGCCGGAGAGAGGAGGGCGATGATGGTGCATGTTCCCATGATGGTGATGCCGGCGAGGTAGACGATTTGCCAGTGTGGGGTGCACTGGAATATGTAGTATATTGGAGGGAAGAAGGATGTGATTATCATGACTGTGATTCCGACATAATCCAGTTGGAGTAGATGTGTGTTTAAGCGGCGGGAATGGCAGCAGAGGAGATGGCAAATGGTGCTTGAGATAAGGCAGAACATGGAACCACATAGGAATACATAGAATGGCCAGTCTGGGGTGGCCTTTTCTGGGCTGCTTATTTCCATTTTCAGACTTGGTTCCTGCTTCAGGTCTATCAGTTTTTTTTGCCCCTGATACAAAAAATGTTATGATTATTTTATTGTTTAATTTCTATTATGGGAAAAATTACTTGTGACAAAGGCTTACTAGGGAAAATTTGTTGGAGACATTAGCTTCTGCACTCGAAGGGAATTGCCTGAAAAAGATGAAAAAATGCTGGGGGCATTAATAGTTGACAACTGCCATTGCTTCTGATAGAAATATAAGGTTTGAAATGTATATACTTTAGTGCTACAAAAACAATTTTTCACAGATGAGAAAAAATAAGGGGAAAAAATGATTATATGTTACCCAAAATTACAGCGTCCTGCCCCAAATTAAGTTTGTGCTGCAAACCTCAGGGATGTTATGGTAATTTTACAAACTACATTAGAAGCATGTTGGTGCAAAAGCGGACTATTGTCAGTTGTTATACCGCTTGGTGCATGCTTCAATTCATTACAATTGTAATTTAGGACTAATTTACTTAATAGTGGAACTAGGGTACAGTTATAATTAGATTTTCCTTTCTATTATATATATTAAAATAGAAAAATGAGTAACAACTCACTCGAAATAAAGCTCATCAGTGACTCAATATGTATTCGAAGCTAACAAATTACTATATATATATAAAAATTAATAATATACATATATATATATATATATATGAATTGAGTACCAAGCAGGCATATTTAGCTTAATTATGCCTTTGTGCAAAGTTGTTCAACTGCCAAATTAACATTCATCAATCCAATTGAAGCCACTAGCTACTAATAATAACCGAAAAGGACCAAAAAATTCCCAATAATAATATTGTTTATAATTTTATATATGATATCAAAAAAAAGAGATTAATTAAGATTATGATTTAGAAATTGATGGACTTACCCAGTAAACATGGTGATAAAATCTGCCACCTGAGGCACATGCATCAGATTGGCTACACTCAATCCCACAAATAACAAAAACCCAACTAAGTGCCTGCAACAGCATAAACAATAAACATTATTAATTAATTACAAAAATTAAAAGCAAACAAATAAATAATAATAATAATAATACCAAGAAGAAGAAGAAGAAGAAGAATCATGATATGCATCACAAATTCACGACAGTAGTATTAAAATGAAATTTATAACCAGGAAATATATATATATAACTAATTAATAATAGAATTATTAATTAAAGTAATCAAGAGTAAATTCCTACTTACGTCCATACATTAAGTGTCTCATTATGCCATCGAAACAAGCTGAGAAAAGCTACTTTGAGAGGCCAATCAGCTCTATAATAATTCAATATGTAGTCATTATCCTTCATGTAATCCGGCAATTCATGGAAGGACAGAAGAGGATATCTTTTCCCTTTGTTTCTGTTACTCGTAGTCTTGTGATCCTTGCTGCTGCTAATTGTGTCTGGTAGTGTGGAAAAGCTGATAGTTTGATCCCTTCGATTTTGATTCATCATCCCTTTTGTTTTTCTCTTCCAAACAGACCCTCCACTACGTCTCGTCATACCATTTTCAGAGGAGCCAGATCCTTAAGAAAATGAAAACCCTCTTTATATATACGTACATATATGAAGACGAAGAAGAGAAACGGAGTGGAAGGAACGGGGTGGGGGTGGGGGTGGGCGTGGGGTGGAGGGGTGGTTAGGAGGTCCAGGTAATAAGTGCAGAAGAGGGTGATGAGCAACTGTACCAACAAACAACATTTAAAGGTTGCCTTGGTTGGCTTGACTAATGTCTCACATTTAGCCTTTAGGTTTGTGTACGTGTGGTTAAGTTATAAATAACTTCTCTCTGTCATCCTGGCTTGCATCATCAATGAGTTCAGTTTTCTATGAACGTATTGCATTTGAATGCCATATTTTCTCATTTTCTCAATATTTAAAAAAATATGTAAAGAATATTCTCTTAATTATATTTGATAATATGTAAACCAATCGTCAATATGGATCGATGCCCAAATCTGTGGCTAATATGAAGGCTTAGCTTCAAGGTATAAATTGTCTGTCGACACACACCTGGTGATGTCTTTTGTTTTGAAAAAGAGTTTCAAAGTTAAGAGAGGGGAAAATTTTCGAACACTTGACTTTTAATTTCCATTCGGGACAATTAGGAATCATCAATATTATATATAATATTTAGTTTCTCGTTACTAATTAATTATCATTTTTTCTTTTATACATAAAATGGGTATGTTATCTAATTTTCATGGTTGATATGATTACTCAATTATGACTTGAGAAAAAATAAATTTTTATCACCATCTTTTTTTTACATAGTGGAAAAAATTTTAAGAGGAGAGGTTTATATAACTAATTTTATTTCGGAGTACATTAAAATTTGTTTTTAGTAGCTAGATTGGCAAAATGTGATGTACTATTCTAGCTAGCTAGCTAGCCAGTTTATAGAATTATTGAAGGCAAAGTGAAATTTTATCATACTTGACAGTTGTAATTGGAGCAAAATAATTTGTCACTAGTAGAAAGACATATCATGATAATACTATAAGTTTGAGGAGTTTTCTAATTATATTAATTAATTAGGTAATAAAATTGGTTACGAAACCTAGCTATCAAGATTAATTGATCAGACGCCTAGATAGCCTTACCCCACTTGAATGGTAATTATATCAATTATTGAATGATAATCTTGGTTGCCAATGTGAACAACATTCACAAAATTTCTTCATTTCACCTAACAATACCGTTTTTTTATTTTTTTTATTTTCATTGCATAATTTTGTAATTATTTAGAAACTTGTACTAGAGAGATAAAATTGTTAACCAAAATTGGGTTTGCAGAAATCATCAATTATATTAATTAAAAGTAATCAAGAAATCATGCAATGATGGGAGAAAGGGCTATCTTGATGTAAGGTTTTATTTTTCTTTTTTTTTTAATCTTTATATTAATTAATCAACAATAATAATTCACAATCACAAATATCAATTACGATGAATACTTGATTGAAAAATATATTATAAATCAAATCAATATACTCGTTTCTTATGAAATTTGAATTTGAACTTGTCTTTCCTCTTCATTGGTGTTATAAACTAGTGTTGCTTAAAGGTTGAGTGTGTTCCGCGGCCGTCCAGGGGTTTGTTTTTGCGCAATGGGAAGTTGAGAAATTCCTCAAACCATTTGGTTCGGAAGGTAAGCAAAAAACAATGCGTTTTGACTTTTGAGTAAGCGTTTATTTTTCATTGCTTTGAAGTAGAAGTTAGTTGTTAAGACTAGTCAACTGGTTATCTTCTATATATAACTTTTGTAGCTTTCAATAATTAATTTGTTATTTGTTGCCCCCTACGAAACATCAAAAACCAATATAAAATCACAATATTTTACTCAACCTCATAACTTGTAATATGCTATAGGAATATGGATATCATGATATGAATAGAACAAAATATGAATGTATATAGGACATAATCAATATTCTTAAAAAATTCAGTAGTACTACAGATGTCAAACGTTGATATTTATTATTAATACGACCATTTCTATTATATATTTTAAATTTAATTTCAAGTTAAAATAAGATGCATTTTTACAAATTTAAATTTCATATAACCCATTTTCTAAAAGAATTTTTGCCATATTATGCGTTTGAAGAAACATAAATCACCACAAACATATCTAGAAAGAAAGACGAGACCAAAAATATATCAAAAAATTCTTACATACATATTTTTATTAAAAACAAAAAAAGAGACACAAATTACTCATTTCCATGTATATATGTGAGTGTTGATGGTGACAGTATAATTGCAATTGCAAAACAATAATAAAAATCTTTAGGCTGAAGTAAGGACATCTCTCCCTTTTTAAGGAGATTGAAACTTAATTAGTATAGTAGAAATTTATTACTAGTCTATTGATAATACTCTCAGCTGATCCCTGCATGAGACATAACCTAAAAATGCCATATAACCCAAAAAAAAGAAAGAAAGAAAGAAATCTAGCAAGCTTTTAGTTCAAAACTCCACTATGAAAAACATCTCCTTTCAATTGGTCTAATTCTCTCTCTTTAGTGTGTATGAGGTTGTACTTAGAATTTTACTTTTACACGTAATTACAAAAAAAAAAAAAAATAGTTCCTATTTATATGTGTGGCTCGTACCTCCATAACATAAGTGAGAACTAGTGGACAACATAAATAAGAATTACATATAAGAACATGGATGAGACAAGTAAATTGATATGCCAGTGATATTAAAAAAATAGTGAAGTTAACAATTACGAAAATTGAGTTAAAGAAAAGATAATGAAGAGACTCTCTATTATACCACTAGCCTCACCATAATATCACCACTTTCTCATCACCATAGTGTGTAAAGGCATGTAGAATAATTTCAATATAACATACTTAAATACCAGCATGATAAACCATAAAATATGCGTATACAAAAAATCTTTCCTATACTAAATATTATGAACTCTACCATACAAAAGAAAATAGCCATTACACTCACAAAACGACAGTCTCAACAATGCTACATTAAATTGTGATATATCAATTATACCCTTTAATATTTTTATTGATTGGGAAATTAAGGTTTTAAAATCTCAAATGAAATTTCACTTTTAACGAAAAACTTCTTGTTCTTCTATGTTTTTTTTTCCCACTTTCTTTTCTTCCCCTAGACAATTAAAAGAAACTAAAAAAAAAAACAGAAAAGAAAACATATTTCTTCCTCAAATTAATCTCACAAAATCGACTTCACGACTTCATTTAATTGTAATATTAAGGGTTTTATTATTTATGATAATTTAAATTTATACATACAGAAATAAAGTACAACTACGATTAGTACCCAAAAAATAAAGATAATATCACATTAATAATAGTGCCCTTATTTTGTTAACGTGGCAACATAGAGTGTCAACATGTCCAAATCAAACAATTGTAGCCATAGTTAGGGGGAGACACGACGGCCTATGATGTCCTCGGGCGGCTTGGCATTCATGGCCGGAGACACTCATGAATGCACAGAAACTATATTGGCATTAGGTGTTGGTAGGATGTTAGTTCTAAAGTATACTCCACATCAATTAATTGCCTTTATGGGCATCAGTACAATTTATATTATTGTTGAGTTGTCAAATTATTTGTTTTCTTTTTAATTTCCTATGTTTCCGCCGAAAAGCAAAATTGATAGAGATATCCGTTGAAACTGTGAATTTGCGTTGTGATGACAGCAGAATATATTTTCCCAGGCCTACCTATGCATTAAATTTTATTACATATTTCAACAGTTTATTACACTTAACTTCTTTTAGAATAGTTAATAATAAGCTCTATCATTCCATCTTATATAATTATAAAAAGTTTCTAATTGAATTCACTACATTTATCAACCTTCCTATACTATTAAAATTTTAGATAGAAAATGATGAAATGTCAAGAATTTAAAGCAAACTCCTATTTTGGCCCTAACCTAATCTAACCTAACCTAAATGGACTTATATTTTGCATACCAAAATAGTTTTGGTAACAATGTGGAGGATAATAATAATAATAATAATAATAATAATAATAATAATAATAATAATAATAATATTTAGATACATGAAACTAGGCCAAATACAACAAGTACTATTCTAGCCACTCAATAGAATTAGAGTTGTCAATGGATTGAATTTTAATTCGAATTCAATTTGAATTTGATTCAAATTTTAGAATTTTTAACCGATTGAAATATTCAATAGATTAGATCCGATTATAAATATTTATAATCTAAAATAAGTTAATCAGATATGGAATTAAGCAATTCGATCTGTTAAAAATTTAATACTTCTAAAAAAATTATTAAATTAATACTCATATATATTATTAATAAAGATTTTAAAATAAAATCTTTATATTATGTTGACCTAATGTCTATATAATGCTATTGATATTAAGCCTTAGTCTAAAAATAAGTGGGATACTGAAGAAAAAAAATATCAAATATAATAATATATCATAGTTTGCCTATGTATTAATATAATGTTATATAAGAATTTAGTATTCAAATATTTAACTTTTAGGCTGATGTATGATAAAAAATTGTTAAAAATTGAAATATAATGTAAATTTACTTTGTAAATCGAGTTGGATTTTTTATCGAATTTTGGGAATTCATCGAATTAAAATATAATACTAACTAGTAAAGACTCTCAAATATAAATTTTGTTAATCGGATATGAATTCGAATATAATTAATCTAATCCAAATTGTCACATCCAAATCAAAATTTGAATTTGATTTATTGATAGCCCTAAATGAAATTTAAAAATTTAAGGCCCAAATATTAGTGATCAATTTCGGTCCTGTCTTATATAATATAGAACAAATAGACATTCTTGTATTTGTTAAATGAAAATAACTCATTAAGAAAACTTATTATGAAATCTGGAGAATAAAATAAATGACATGAAGATTTACGTGATTCACTCAAATCGGGACAAATTCAAATTCATGAGCCATAGGTCGTAGTACTTTGATTGCTACTCTTAAAGAGTTATAATTCGAAAATTACAAAGTGTCTTCACGAGTTTTTACTCAAATGGTACTACAAATAATTGAGGAACACTTCTTTTTATAGGAGTAATAGCATATGACAACAATCAAAACAAAATTCTAATTACACTTAATCTTTAATACAATATGCACAACAAACCTCCACCTTAACTCAAAAGTTGAAATTATAAGGCAATACCTCCACAAAAAATGCAACATAATAAGCTGCATCTCCAACTCTCTCAAAATCACCTAATTGAAAGAGTCCTCATCATCACGTCGGTGCAATCACTCCAATTGGCCACCACTTCAGCATCTCTACCGTTTGATGAACTCCTCAAACTATCACAAGAAGAATCAAACCTACAATATCCCCTTAAATACTTCAACATTTGACAGCTTGCGGTCGATCCTTCTCTAGACGGCCCAAAAGAAGAGGGAAAGAGGGAAAGAGGGAAAGAGAGAAAGAAGATTTAAAAGTAGGAGGGAGAGGACAAGATAACAGGAAGGGCAGTGGAGAACGAAAGGCGTCCTAGGGTAGGGTTTTATTAGATTAGGCCTCTTTATGTTAATTGCAAAATGCAAACAAGTTGAGTATTTAATTGGTTTAGTGATATTGTTTGCATATTTATAAGTGTGAAAATTTAGAATTCAAATCTTAATGAATTTTTACTGTTCATGCTCGTGTAAATAAAAAAAATAATTGTAAACAACTAAATAAAATGAGTTTATTTCAACAGCAATTCCAAATTAATTCACAATTTCTATTTGATTGGAGATATAAAAATATATTTGTATTTAAGTAATTTTAAAGTTTTTAGGGTATTATTTTGAAGCTTTTAGGGTAATCTAGTTTAATAATAGACATATTTATTATTCACTAAGAGATGTCTTCAAACTTCAACCACTGAAATGCATTAAATGAACTTCTTTTCCAAATATACTGACATTACAAAGACACTCGAGGGAAAATATTCATGATAAATTGGTACTTTAATTATTTTCTTATTCATTTTAAGGTGGGGTAAAATCAATGTATGATTTTTTGGTTTTTAATAAAGTAAATTTAGAAGGAAAATTTTTGTAATTACAAAAAATAGAAGGAATGAATCAATATTTCATTATTTTTTAGGGAAAGTACGTATTAACCCTATTATAGTTCTAGTTTGCCAATATTTAATTAATTAATATGATAAAAATAACTGCTCTCGCTTATAATAATTTATTATTATGAAAATAAAAATTAATTATGTGGTAAGTGTAAATTTGTTTTACGTGTAATGGATAGTGCGGGGAAGAATCAAGCCAAATTAGACTAGAATATTTTATAATTTTGTGGAAGGCATAAATTAAGCATTTATAATAATGTGGCATCATTCCAATATTTAACTTTGATGCTTTTCAAATAATTCAACTAACATTATGCATTAATAGCTTGTTTGATTTTATTCTCAAATTCATTTTTTATGCATTAACAGCTTATATGGTTTTATTTTCAAAACTATTTTTTTTTTATTTGTTACTATTTAAGATTAAATCATCAACAGGACATCAACTTCCCCCACTTTTCATTTAATTACAACTCATTTGTATCTTAAAGTACATTCCCTAATAACCTATTTCTATTTTCTATCTTTATTTATTATTATTTTTCTCCACATATAACCTACTAAACTTCATTTAATTATTACTTTTCAAACAATCTATCTAAAAATAAATTCATTTGCAAACCACTTTCCCTTTCTATCTTTTCAAAATTTGAAAATAGTAAAAATAAAAAATAAAAATAAAAGCATAACCACATGGGCCACTAGTTTTATTATACAGTATTCACTAGAGAGGGGTCAAATACTCCAGAGAGGATTTACATCACTTGGACCAGCAGGAAGTAGGGACACCCTATGGCGTAAAAGTAACAGCCTCTGCGAGCTTCAAACAAGATACATCCATTGTTATCTCCCTTGAACGCCAAAGAAGCTCCATAAAGAGCAAACACCATAAAAAATGGTGTCATCACAGAAGACTTAAGAAGATAACACAATACAACATTAAGGAACCAAATTACATAAGCTTCCGTAATGTAGCGCAACTCAAGTACTATTTTACGGTCAACATGCATGCGTACAGGGTAGTGGTAATCGAAAATTTCAGGCTTTGAGGACACTTAGCTCCTCCAGAGAGGCTCGGAGATCAGAGCTGCTACATCCTTCAGGGGTTCTGGCAATATTAGGGCTGTCATAAGATATGACATCTGTAAGAGGGTAGCTTCTGTTAGCATGGAGTTGGCTGCTCGCACTGCTGCAAACTCCGTTCAGCATTACAGACTTGTGAACACCGCCAAGCAATCCTTCATAGTCAGTGTCTCCACTTTCCCCAACAAAAACCACCACTTTTGACAACTCCATACCCCACCGAAGATATAGATACCTGAAGAGCAAGTTCTACGGCTCAAGTCTAGCCAGAATATCACACAACATATGCAAAATGTGGTGGCCAATAGTACATTTGGTGTCTCACATATTAAGTTGGATTCGATACTGGTTGCTCAAAGAGTTAAGTAGGAGACTATCCAAGCTGGAACAGAAACAAATCCAATTTTCCGAATTGAAGCAAGAAAGGAAATACAATCTTCTTTCTATGAGGTCAATTATCAAATAAGATGTAATAGTATTTTGAAGTGTATATTCTATTTTAATTCACTTCTTTGTGTTCAAAATTATTTGTTAAGTAGAATATATACATGATAATTTAGATGTTCTCACAGTTCCACATGAACAAAAACACACCAGTCAGGTGGCAGAAGAAGTTAGCATACAACCAAGACAAAACTGGCAACTTATAGTTGTCATCAAACTGTTAGCTCTTCTGTTGAAAGAGAGGAAGACTGAGGAGGTGGAAAAGACAAATAAAGGTGATGATGCAGCCTCTGGTCCAATAACACTACATAGAAGTGAACTACTAATGAATGCCAAACAAAGCCTGCATATTTACAATATAGCAAGGATTTCTACCTCATGTAACGTCTACAAGAAGTTAAATAAAGAGAAAAATAGAATGACTACCAGCATAGACGACATAGTATCCTTTCATAATTTATTCTTATTTGTATATAATACATACAAGAAATAAAGAGAAACAAACTTGTACCTGAGTGCTTGGGAACGAGAAGCCAGAACTGGAATTACATTGATCTTACTTCCATTTTGACAATAGATAACATGACAACGTAGTGCCTGAATTCTCATCGCCTTTCTAAGTTCCTTTACAGGGGGAATCTGCGACCAAATAAAGTTGTCAAGTCAATAATTTTAGGTGAATGACCTAGCGTACCTAGAGACTACAAGATTATCATTGCAGTAAAATATGGAAAAGGTCAGTTAGCCTGCCACTGGACC
Organism: Jacaranda copaia; assembly: GCA_014898725.1. Lineage (NCBI taxonomy): Eukaryota > Viridiplantae > Streptophyta > Magnoliopsida > Lamiales > Bignoniaceae > Jacaranda > Jacaranda copaia. The sequence goes on from JACGDI010005759.1 coordinate 611,621, forward strand.
CCTATACAAGTTCCAAGACACCAAGAACTGCAAGCAATTCAACTTGTTAATGCAGTAGTCTCCAAAGCTCTAAAATGGCATCAGGATAAAGGTATGAAGGAAATATGTTTACCACTCCAGGCTTATGAACTTTAAAAGAATAGCAGTAGTCAGCTGAAGTCTCTTCATCTTCAACAACAATGTGTTCTTCCTTTTCTCCTCTCTTATTTGTTGCAGAAGCTGCCCACCGGACTAAAGTCTTCCTCAACCCTTCGCCTCCCCAGCGGTATTCAATATGTGAATGATAATATAAGTCCACTACAAACGGGTTATCTTCTGAGTGAAGAGAAGAATAATAAAGATCACCACCACTATTGCAAATAAATGCATCAAAATCAGTGGGGTTCAATCCTTCTGAAACCAGGAAAGAACAAATTTCTCTGATATTAAAGGATGTTGCTAATATAAATCCAACTGAGCCTTCAGTTCTTTCCTTCTCCACAGCCTCAAAGATCTTTCTTACACATTCGGATAGACCAGTACTCACATCAGTATCAACAGCAATAACAAAAATGCATTTCCTCCTCCTCAATGCTGGGAATTTACCAGCACTAGAATTCTGGTCTCCTCTATCAGTAGACCCAGATTTCTGTGCACTCTTTGCAACACCCTTAGACCATGTCAACATAGCATTTTCTAGCTTACTCTTCCGGTCTTCAGAGTCTAAGGAACCATCAACATTTTCCCTGCTCTCATTCTTATCGCCTTCAAAGGAAAACTTCAGGTTCAAAGATATATCTTGTATATCCCTCAAGGAGTCACTTGGTGAATCTGATTCTGAATTTTCATCATCATCATCATTTCTCAACCATCGAGGATGCCTTGGTTTGCAACTTGCTATTTTAGAGAGATAAGTTCTACAATGTTCTGGCCATGAAAAAAGATGAATATTTTTTAATCCATTTGCTCTACATTTTGCCCAGAGATGCTTATCTGCAACCAGCTTCAAAAGAGCATCAGCAATGGACTGCTGATTGTGGGGATCAACAAGCAGACCATTGTCTAGAACCTGCACCATCAACATGAAAAATGAATGTGAGAAGTAATCTTCAGGAGGCAAATAGTATCCCATGATATCCTTATGACTACGAATTAGGAAAAAGGTATAGATATACCCTATGTATATCAACAGGACCACCATTTTTCGTTGCAACAATTGGCAAACCATGTGCTGCAGCCTGTTAATGACGGAATACCCACGTAGGTCACATGAACAAAACTTCAAAAATTAGGATGTGTATAAATAGACGGCATACCTCAATCAAAGTAAGCCCAAAAGGCTCGATAAAAGCTGGATTTATGAAAACACCCTGTCGAAGAAAATAAATTTATGCCCAAATAAGTTCAACAATAAATAGTACTAATTTCAAGTATTAGACACATGCATCAATGGCATGGCGTGGGCTAAAATGGTGTGTCAATGCGTGCAAACCTGGAATATTAGACATATGTATCCACATACCCTAACATTGCTATTCAAATTCAGTTTTCACAGATAAATTTAACCAAAGTGCTCCCAGTCCCAGACAAATTATGGAAAATTTCATGTCTAATTTCTTTGTTGGCTCAGCCAGTGAATTTTATTGCCATGGTGGTCTTTCATAACTTCAATACCAGTTCAATGGTCTTTTTCTCTGTTTACAAGTTCGGTGGGCATTTATTCTCCTGCTATTTGGCTCGCTCACTTACAATTGACACATCATAACACCAAGTCCTAAACCTCTGGAGTCAAGACCAACATGCAGCCACAATGTAGCAGAATCAGAATGCATGTGCTCTCTAGATAGTTCAACATATATTTAGGATTTAACACGCAGGAAAGGTTAGGGTTGCTGCTAGCAGTTTTTCATTCTTGTTTCACTTCTCACCCCTACACTCTTTCTGAGATGTATAGAAAATGTGATTTGATTTGGACTAGTGTTTGGAAGATACTGTTCTGAATAGGTGGTTGATAACTTAAAGCCCACCTCGTTTTCTCAAAGACTAATTTGCAAAGGTACAGCTTTTGATGAAAAGAAATTGGTGAATTTCAGAAACCTGGGCAAGGGTAGGGTGGGGTGAGGAATGAATATTGATTTGCGGGAGACTTAACCAACCAAAACCTAGTATCAATCCGTGGGAAACTGAACCAACCAAACGCCATATAGATCCATTGGAGACTTAACCTCCTCCAAGAGCTTAAAACTCCCCATTAACATTCAATGAGATAAAATTAACCAGCAGCAGCATTGCTGGTTAGTCAGCAAAATTTTACACACGCTGATACCATATCTTGTACAATGTGCATAAACACATTTAAATGGTAAGAATACCAATCTGTTCAGTCAAAATACTTCTTCATGAGCAAGAGAGAGAAAGCTCAATTGATTCAGCCATAATTGCTGGAAGCAATTTAGATTAAGCTGAACTGGAATGCAGACATTGCAAGCTAAATGGAGTCAAATATTATTTCTTTATCTTGGCTCAATACAAGAGTTCAATATGTTGCTACGGTGATTAAGAAAATATTCAGAAGGACCACTGTCAAGCTATTCTATGGCTCAATCCCTTCAAATCAGTTTAAATTTCCATGAGCTACAAGAGAACCATGAAACTACCTTAGTCTTTGCTGCTAGACGGTAGATTTCAGGAACATCATATTGCTTGTGATGTTTAGGATATGCCACTTGACCATAGAGATCGTACTTGTCAATCAGCTTAAGGATTGATAGAAGAACTGAAGCATTCGTTCCTGACATTTCATCAATATTATCTCGGTTTCCCATTATCAAGGTCTGCATTACACAAAGGAGACAGCTAAAAACACCAACAATGCAATCCTCCACACGAAGGCAAGAAAGTGTAGGCTAAATGTTTATATTCGTAGTTTTCAACTTACAAGATTAGCCAGCTCCCTTAGCGGTCGACATTCCCCAAATGCTTTGACCAAGGTTGTGAGGTTTTTCTTTGGATCTGGCCTGGCAAGTGCCAGAATCATAGGCTTCCTTGGATTTGAAAAGAAACGCATTATCTGTTTATACATCACTATAAGATACTGGCAAAAAATTGGGAACACCAAAAGCAGGGAAATATATTTCCCAAAAGTCATCTGTAAATTAAGACTTGAAATAGTGCTGATAATGCACAGAGGATTGATCCGACCTCAGCCCAAATAGATGGATCTGGAGACTTCCCATCTTCGTTTGCTTCAGTGTCAGTATCCATGTCTCCATCATGTGGAATAATGTGATGAAATTCCATCCCAGGTGGAATTACCTGCAAAAAGAAATTCACGCTCTCACTGGAACAGCAATAATTACATCCTAATCGCATCCAGCAAAAGTTATAAAGTAAAAAGATATGCAGCATATACTTAGATACAATGAAAGAGAATATCTTCAAGATATAATAGACTTCAGCATCAGAATATAGGGTGCTCATTCACTGATGGTAAATAACTATCACCACAGAAAAGTTTCTTTTTTTAAAATTTACCTCAAAGAGTTGGAAGTAGAATTTTTTATTCACAAACTAAATGCAAGAATTCTTTGGCACCTTTGCCCAGAAAAAGCCACGGTGAGCTGCTCAAGCAAATTCTGATAGAAGATCT
>JACGDI010005759.1:617384-639267 GCA_014898725.1 Jacaranda copaia
GAGAGAGAAGTTTCAGGATGCAACCACAGACACATCATATAAGCAAATAGCATTCATGTTGTGGTAATACTGCAAAAGACGTAGGCATACAACAGCTTGGAGCATATAACACATTCAACTACTGATCATATTTTGCATGATCTAGAACAAAAAGATATTCCATGAGGCATGGGCATAAGAATGCTCAGAAATGTCATGCTAAAAGACATTTTAGGCATGCTAAAGCAATTATGAGGACAGTTGCTAGAAAATATTTGGATTGCGATATGAGTGTCGATAAGAAGAAACTTACACTTACAGAGGAACAGAACCCAAAACACTTTATTTCAACATTTGGTAGAAAACACCAAAGGGTATTATAGCATTTGCTAAAGAATGAAAGAACCCAAGCAATGTTTGCATAGCCAATATAGCAGGATATGATTTGAAAACTCTTCCCACGGCTTGAAACATTGCTACTTGTTGACCAGATTCGAAGCCCAAACTAGAAGACAGAGATTAAAAGATGCCTCTGCCAATCAAAAACAATTTCATTTTTGGGGACATTCTTGTGAGTTACAACAGAACTTCCAGTAAGAGAGAAAGTTGTTTCATTTTGAGAGCCATATTTCATTTACTTCAGGACTTCTCCTGAGTTACAAAAATACTTCAAGTAAATTCTGTACACTTGTAATACGTTCTTTTAAGTAGATCCAAATCTCCACTCTTGCTTACTTCGAACGTAGCTAAATGATTCTTCTATTAAACTGAATAACAGATTCACCTCATATACTTGCCTCTGGTCTCTAACTATGCTACAATTGCATGCAGTTGCGACAAAAGGACACTTGAGAAAAACCTCGGTAACTATATATATATATAAAGAAAGGAAAAAATTACACCAATAAGTTACTATATGTGATTTAACACCAAAAAGAATCTCAAATCAGCTTTTGCACTTATTTCACCATTTATGACACTCGAATCCATAATAATAACCACATTCCACTAAATCTTCAAACCTCTCGCAAAAACATCAAGTGATCCACACTTCCAACAAAAGAAATCACAATCAGGCAAAAATTAATAATAAAACATTGATTAAAGCATCTACACAAACAAAAAGACCTGCTTTTTCTGGCGGGCCAAATTCCATATCCGCCAGCACATGTTCTCCAGCCTCGTGTTCCTCTCCTGCGGGCTCCTGGTCGCTTGCGCCTACAGTATTGACACACACAGAGACATATATGACATATACAAATCCAGAAACAAAAAGACAGAGAGCCCCAAAATCAGACATACCCGGACCCAGGAGCGGTGGAGATCGGTCTCATCGAATCCCGTGATCACCTCCTCCACGAAGTAGCGAGTGGGACTGAACCTCCCCCTCTCCCGCAGCAGCAGAGATGACTTCACTTCGTCGATTCCAGGGCCGACGTCAAGAATGGCCTCCAGGTAACTGTTTATCCAATCATTTCCCGCCATTTCTCAAGATAGTCCACCACTGATCTTGTGTATCAGTTCGAGTGAAATCGAGGTAACTTTATATATGCCAATGTGTGTGAATGTGGGGAGAGAGAGAGAGGAATGAGAGAGATTGAGAGGTGGGATGTATGTGGAGGTGGCGATAAGGACACTGAAATCGAAAGAGAAATTTTTAAAGAGATTCTAGGAATATATCTTAGTTCGGGTATAGAGAGAGTGCTACGTTTGCTGCGGAGATATAGCAACGTTGTTCTTTTTTATCTTTTTCCTTTTTCGCCCATTTTACTATTTCTTTACACTATGTTTGATTTAAGAAATTTGATAAGGAAATAAAAATATTAAGAAAATGGAAAATAAAAGTAAATAAATATAAAATCTAAAACTTGTCTGCTCGTAAAAAAAAATTAAAAAAAATGAAAGATGAATATTTTGGAGAAGGAGAGAATTTAAATGGACTTTTCTTTCATTTTCCGCATCATTTTGTAAGAAAAACTCATTTTTCTCAAATCTACTATCTTTTCCCCTAAATTTTTCTTTCTTCAGCATTTTCCTTGCTAACCAAAATATTTTTCTTAATATTTTCTTTTCTTTTTTCTATCATAATCCTTGAACCAAATATAGTGTTAATAATTTTAGGATAAGAAAAGGAATCATATAGTAAATGTCGAGATAAAAAGGGTGAAATTTTCAAAGAGAAGTCATAGGACAGAAATGAAAAGATAACCTTGCATGATCTTCTTTTATGTATTCATTAATTAGAATGCAATAACTCTAATCACTTCACAAAATTTACTTTTGTAATATATTATATATAAACTACCTACTCTTTTTTATGTGTTTTTATACAATTCTTTTTAAATTTTTTCTTATTATTTTTTAAACATTACAAAATAATTTTCTTCTCTTCTCTATTATTTTACCCTTCAATTGTTTACCTTTTTTCTTTTTCCATCTATCTTAATTTTTCCTTTTGCTCATTATAAAAATTTAAATAGACACATTAAAAACACTTAAATAATAGTAATATATAAAAAAAATAAATGAATGTTCTATTTATTTTATACTTTAAAAATTCAGCATGGGCATTGAGTGTGCTAAACTGTTAGTTGCAATAATCATGCTAACACTTGCTAGGATGATATACTTGCTTTTCATGTCACGCATTGTAATTCAAAAATTATACTGAATAATTTTCTTATCAAGAAAACAACTCATTTGCAAAACTTTTGAAGGTCGTATTACTAACTTGAGCATGTTTTAGATAATTAATTATCATTTAATGTTAAATCGACTCTTAGTGTACGACTAAATCAACTTAATTTTAGACATAATATCAAGAACATTTACATGATTTATTTATATGAATTTGGAATATTGCACACTGTGATCACTATTCATAATTGAGAGGGACAAACCAAAACATAAGTGAAAAAAAGATTAAAACAGTTCATTGTTATAAAAACAATTAAATAATGTGCAATTAATTTATATAACCTTAAGTAACTCATACTAGTCAACATGAGTTCACGTTTGGCATCAATTATCTAATCTCGAATGTAGTTAATTTATGAAATTTATGACACTGAAGGAGCATCCAATCTAAAAGAAAAAGAAAAAGTAAAAGTATTGGGGGGGCGACTCTTGTAAATTAGAGAAATATTCTATCGTTGGCTTATTGAGATGACAGCCCCAGGTGCCGAACAAATAGAGAGAGTATTTGTGTTTTCGTACTCTAGAGAGTGGTATTGGTCCTTTTGTGCTTCATATATTCTTCCTAGTTATTCCTGGGATGAGATTTGAAGGCGTTTTGACTTTTGATGGCAAAGTAACTGCTTCACAACAGAGAAGATGCGATTATTCTAATAATATGCCATTCACAAACAAAAGCCTTCAAAAGACAAAATAGCCCCGAAATTCGTATATGTCGGGAGTAGGGAGTAGGGAGCAGGTAGAATTCATCAAGTTGGAAAAATAAATTAAAATACTCGATACTTTTATGTATATTTAGTTAATGAAATTTAAATAAACTTTGTTGATTCGTTTAAGTATGCAAATCAACTTTTTACGCTCAATATGATTTTGAAGCTAAGTTTAGGTTCACTTAATTGCTAAAACAATGATAAAATATATAAAACTTATCAAATTACTTGAATTCCACTTATACTTAATTAGAATAAAAAATCATTCAAATTCAATTTATTAATAGTCAAATTAAGTTCAATTATAGTTTCAAAATCAATAAAGACTTCAAACTAAGCTTAAAAACTAACTCCTTTAAATAGATTTATTTCGCTTATATTTTAAGATTGAACTATACAATGATATCTGCTTTTAACTTTTTTTTATTTTTTTGTTAAAAGCATGCACACACATCTCTCTCTCTCTCTCTCTCTCTCTCTCTATATATATATATATATATAAATGCATCTCAATCAATTATTTCTTTTAATTACCTTCTTTTCTTTTAAAACAAATAGATAATACCACAAAAGGATTTCATTTGGTCTCTTCTTTTAATTTTGTATATTTTCATTAACTATTGTATACATATATATGCAAGAAAATACACTCTAATATTTTTCCAAGTTATGATGACATTTTAGCCAGTCAAAATCTCTATTTATTGTGTTTAAAGCAAAGAAAAGGGATCTTAAAAAAGTTTAAAAAATATAAGTCACTTATAAATTATTCTACATTAACAGCAATCGTGAACAATTAAAGACTTTCTTATGACCATTTAGGATGCAGCCCAAATGCTGTTCATCAGATGGCTAAACACCAATTTTTTACTAAAAAGAAATAAAAAGATACAGATTTTGTGGTGTTAGGCTCCTAGGAATTTATTCAAATTAAGAATATAATAACAGGGACCTAACTCTTTGTCCCCTGAAGAGGAAAGGTAAGGGTTGAAATACATAGCTAAATTATGTGGCTGCATATGGACTTCTTTCTCTATAGAGCAATCGTTCTCTTCCATTCCACTGAGAGCAAAAGGAGCCCAGTCAACAAGTTCTGCCTATCTACGGTGGTTTAACCCAGAAACTCCACATTTTGACCTGGAAGTTAATTCCACTAGAAATATGATAAAGGGAAAAATAGAACCTAATGAGAGATATTGAAATATGTATTGAAATGATCTCCACCCTGGAATGCCAAATGCCGCGTCTAGTAAGTATCTGTTTGGTTAACATTTTTTTTGTGTCAGAGTGATAATGCATATAATATTTAAATTTATTGTGGTTGGGTCACAATTTTATTTTTACATTATTTCAATCAAATTATGTTTGGATAAAAATTGAATCGAGTTGACAAAATTGGTGTATGGGTTTAAAAATAATGTCTATAAACGGTACTCTAGATTAAAAATAAGCATTGAATCAAGTACGTTTTCAATTTCTAAATAGCAAAAAAATATAAAATATAAAAAGAAAAGAAAAGGTGTTAAGACTTACACAAAGAAATTGCCTTTTTATCTCTCGAAATAATCTCGTGGTGAATAAAGAAAATTTTCTTTCATTACATGAAAAAATATGAAACAAGATCCACATGAAGAAGGTACCTTTTTTTCTTTTTTTCTTTTTATATTTCCAGAATAGTCCAAGTTATATATATGTGCCAATTCGACGGGCCAAGCACACGAAAACAATGGCGGACGAAAGCTGAGTTGGTTTTTCTACATTAACTGTATGATTGGGCAACAGAAGAGTGGTGTCACGTCAGTGTCAATATTAATGAAATTTATTTAATTTTTCGAAAATTTTTCAAGATTCTAGAAGTTGCACAGAGTCTTCTCGTTGCGTGGCACCATTTTGTTTAGTTGAGGTCACGTCCAATCTTAATCTGCTACGTGTTAAAAAAAAATACTCTAATTATATTCAATTCATTGAATTAAACACATTATTATTACTTTTTTTTATACTAGCATTGTTTGCGCGTGGTTTCTACGTATATTTTGTGCACATTATCATATTAATTAATTTAAAATAAACACACATTTAAAATATATTTATAATTTGCATAATTTTGGAGATAGTAAGCATATAAAGTAAAAATTTTATAATTTATTATTAGATTAAAGAAAATAATTTAAAATTTAATAAAGTACTAAACTTATCTTGTGAAAAAGGAAGTTTTTAAATATTACATGATATATGGTTATTTGAACATGTATATTTTAATAAATATATAGGATAAGTAAATGAAAATTTTGAAATATTTAAAGTTTAATATCATAACTTTCACTTTGAATCAAAAGACACTTTCTTTTTATAATATTAATAGCAATCACATTATTTATATGAGTTCTAATTTCAATTTATCAAGTTGAGTTTGACTAAACTAAATAGATACGAGTTAGTTTTATTGTTACTATGACACTTATTGTGAATGGGAATACGTTTAACTTTATTTTTCGTCCACCAAAACTTGTAAGATTTCCAATTGTTACAAATGCATAATTATTAAAAAATTAATTATATTCAATTAATAATTTTGAATCAAATGGAAAAATAATATATATTAAAATAAAATAATACCAACAAAAAGTGTCGTGTTAGGAAGATAACCCCATCAAAAGACACTTTAGCTAGTAGTTAAGACATGACGTGTCAATATTATGATGATTGAAAAAGAAAATATGTGTATTATGATTGAAATATATATATATATATACACACACATGTGCTCATGAAATCAGTGAAATATGGCGCACAAACCTCTATTATTGTAAAACATTTTTATGGATTAGGAAGACATAAATTAGTGTCATATACTAGACTAGTAAATGAAAATTGAAAAGTTTTAGCACCTAACAACAATATTAGGTAAGCTTTCCTTAGTAGTCATCAGATTCCACATGCATGTCTTAACAAACGTAGAGGTATTAGGTACTATTTTGTGTATAATATTATCATTAATATAATTTTGGATACTTGCGACTAAGGATGTTAAAATCAAATTCAACCTGATGATCCGATCATTATCCACCTAAAAAATATTAAGTTTGGGTTTGGTGTTTTCAGATTTTGATCAAATTGTGTCGGACTCGAAACTAATATGAGAAAAAAAAATAAAGTTAGATTGATTTCGGGTCAATCCACTAAACTTAAAAACAACAAGCGAATGAGCTAATAATCTAATAAACATGATTCAATTCAACCCAACAAATTGACACACAAAGAAAGAGAAAAGAAAAGAAAAGTGTGGCTTTGAACTTGTACGGGTTGTTAATCGCATGAATAATAAAATAATACTGTGTGCATCAGTATAATAAGGTAAACAATCATATGTTTGGTGGTTTTGAATTCAAAACATCATACTTGTTATACTTTGAAACGCGTACCACAAACATTTAAACAAGATCTCGCAGTCTGAAATCGAAGTTGAATAGCCAAGAAAATTTATTCAACTTAAATCCTTTTTATTTTCCAATTTTGGGTTCTACCTATAAGAAGGTGATTTGTATGCAGGAAAGAAATTAGGTGAGACAACTTAAATCCTAAATTTAGGAATGGAATGAATATGGAAAAAGAATAATGTTAATATAAGTTGCCCGATTCTATGCTTGGTATGATCAGGAATGAAAAAAGAATAAAGTCGTTATTCTTTGGTTGATTCCAATATCATAGTTAGTTTTTGACAATGAAAGGTAGGGATAGAATGAAAGTATTTTAAATGGCCAAATTTTCTTTTTATTAATATCTTATATGTTATTTATATCTTATAATTTTTTTTGTTTTACACAATCTTTAATTTTTTTATTAGGTAAAATGTATGACAAAGATTATGATTTATTTATATTTTGGAAAAGTAAAATTAATTTATTTTGGGTAAACTACCCAGTTAATTTTTCTTTTTACTAAAGTTTGAAAATTATAAGAAAAATCCTTGCAGAGAAGATTTCTTTCACTGGAGTTTGACAATTGTGGGAGAAATCTCTATAGAAAATAAGATACAATGAAGTAGATATATACGAAAATTTTTGATAATTTAGAATTTTTTTATTAAATATTAGAGGATAATTTCGTCAGATACAAAAATAAGTTCATCCCTAATAGTTGAGAATAGCTAAACCTATAGGATGAAAAGGAATGGTTAAATCCATGCTTTTAGAAATCAGAATTCCTACATGAATGAAGACATTAAATTATATCAAGCATAAGTTTAGCACTAGACGTAGGAATGAAACCGCATACGAATCATAACGTAATATTATAACAATACCGAATTGATGTCTAGCAATATGTTTTTGGTGATATTAATGTAGTAATACATATTATCTTGCAGTCAATTTTAACATGTAGCTGTGAAGTGAAATACACTGACATTGGATTCTTGTCTTTCCTTATCAAAGAGAAAACGAATGGCTTTGTAAATCGTGGTTGTCACAGTCGCAACAAGCCGGCCGTATGTTTTGGGTATGGTACCAGTTTTGAGCAGCTGAAAATAAGACAAATTTAGCTTGCATATGTGCATTGTTGATGCAAGTTAAATTTGTTGGCTGCGACGGAGATATATATTCCACCACCCAACAGTTCAAAACCAGCCCCTACAGTACTGCCTACACACCGCACACACATAAGATAGTTGAAAATTTGCACGCCCAAAGCCGGCCCCTACAAGGCAGATTTCGTTGGATCCCAATCCAAATATTCGATTGCACCAGGATTAAATGGATCCTTGTTAAATATTATGATTTGTGGTCCAAACCGATTTGAGACGAGTCCAAAAAAGCTGGAATTATGTCAAAATCTAATTAACTAAATGCAATCCCCCCCGCCCCAAACGAAAAACCAAAACAAAAAATTAAAAAAACAAAATAAAAAAGAAGTAGAAGAAGAAGAAGAAGAAGAAGAATCATTATTATAACTAGCAATTTGGCACATTTGATGCATGTACTAAAATTTCTATAGTATTTTTTTTTTTATGTATGGTAATAATATTGTTTGATGTCGCTTGAAAATGGAGCGATGCTCTTTTTGGAAAACATTAAAGTGTCAGTTCGTCTTCTCAGGAATGGGTATAGAGAGATTTGCTCTTTTCAAGAGTTCTTTCATTCTAAAAAATTTAGCAAATGATTTCTTGTGCCTCATTTCTATTTGGAACTTCGTATTTGTAAATTTTAGTTTTAATAGATTTAGGTCCATTAGGGATTTTCTGCCGTGTCTTTATGGTTTTTGCTTGTCATTTAAGCTTCTTAGCTAATTTACTTAGTTAGTTAATTTTAAAGTCCATTTGTTACTTTTAGTAAATTTAGCAAATTACACTCAAGTCCAATTTTAGTCATATCATCAAGCTCCCATATTTTCAAGGGAAAATTTATATTTTACATAAAAAAATATATCATAACTTTAATTAATAAAAGCTGTTTCTTTTATTAATTCAAGTAATCATTCCTGGACTAAGTATTTGTAAATTCTAAATTGTTGACCAAGTTGAGATTGCACAGGTTTGAAGGTCTTTGAGCCCTCTAGGGGATATTTCATAGATGTAGTATCCCATTTTTTTTTCATCTTGTTTCCAAACCTTAATTAATTGAAATTAGTCAAATATTTAGAAACAGTTAAATTTTTTTATTAGAATTACCTTGGATTTCTATTTAAAACTCTAAAAAAAAGGTGAAATAAATAATAATATGCAAGCAAATAGGTAGATAAAAATAGAATTTTCAGCAATTCTAATCCTTGTAAAACTCCTAATTTATTAGCTTTCCTTCTTCATGTGACATTCAAATCACTTCTTCTCTCTTCAATACACATTCAAACCTTGATATTTACTACCAAAATAATTTTTCTTAGAAAGTTCTCAACCCATTTCTCTCATTCGAAGAAATCCAAAACAATAGGGCAAGAAAAACATTGTTAAGAAATCTCAATGTTGTAAGCTCTTGTTCTCCCTTCTTCATAGGTATGATCTCATATTTAAATTATGATATAGCATAAGTTTTGGTTAAACTATATGTCATAGTATTTGTGTTTTGTATGGATTTGATAATTGCAAAGTTTAATAGTTAATGCTACTAAGTTTTGATTTTCAGATTTTAGGGTTAAAAGTTTTATATCAGTTTGTAGACTAAATTCTAGTAAATTTATTTCAAAATTTTTATGTGCAATATTCAATGAGTTTAGAACATACCTGTAAAATTTCGTGTTTAAATTATTTTCTTAAATTTTATAAAGATCTTGAAATTTCTTGTCGAATTGAGTGGCAAGTTTGAATCGTTTATTTTTAAAAAAATGTATTTACCCATTGAAACAAAATAATTTTTAATTGAGATTTTTTACTTTGAAACTTTAATGCTCTTAAAATATTACTATAAAATTTTAAAGTCCTAAACCTTATATTTATTTTTCTAAAAATCTTCAAGTAAAACTACCTCAATATTTGTCGAGCTGGATCACTATCTTGAATTTGACATATTAGCTATGTATGATAATTGAAGTATCATAATTTATTAATTTTTGTAAAATTAATTTCAAACTTGTCTAGAATAATCCAATAATATTTAGAATCCAAAAGTTTTTATTTTATTTATGACATATATTAATGTGCTATGTTAGAAATCTTTCCACAAAAAATGCCTGTTTGTTTCCACAAGAACGTTGTAATGCATTTTTTTCTAGATCTGAGTTTGGAAAAGCTTTCAATAGATAAATTATAGATCTATCTCTTAGGTTTTACAAGATTTTGAATCACCTTCATTCAAGGCCTGTAATAAAAGTTATAGCTTAAATACAACCAAGTGTCACATCAAAATATTTCCTAGAAACTTGAAATCTATTTTTGCACCATTGTTGCCTATTGAACTCAATTTTTCTCTCTCATATTAGTTAATCTAGATTGTGATATCAATATAAAAGTTTTAGTACTCTTACTTAGCTTTTTATTGCCGCAATAATTGAGCCAATTGGATGTTTAGAAAGAAAGTTATGAGTGAATCAAGGAAGTGCATACCAATGGACATATTCTTGACAAGTTTTGTGAGTATGTATATACTAGGCTAGTGACCTATAGAAATTTTTTGTTAGTATTGGTTTTAGAGTTTTATTGATCATTATTTTGATTTTGTGGATAAATTTGAGGTTAAAATTCATGGATAAAACTAGAATGTTAATTGAATTGAATATTACTCTTCATGCTAACTCTCTTTTGCTAGACATAGTGTGAAGCTATGGTGTATCTCTAAGCCAACTCATGCCTAACTTTTTTGTGTCCTTTGCATGATTTAGGTAGCATCTGAGTAAGCTGAACTTACCAATATTTTTATATAGCTACCATACTTTGTTAGGGATGCATAAAGTGCTGAATAAACCCTTCTTACAGTCCTTCTCCAAGCCAAACAATAAGTTTTTGTGTGGGTTACCTTCATCCAGAGGTCCTTGAAAGGATAGATTCTCCTTTGTTCGAGACAAGGGTTGGGATGTTCCTCATGAGTGGAGTAGTTCTCCTTCATTGATTTATCCTAGTTTCATTACAACTTTGTGTGAATTTTGTTGAAGCATGGTTGTTTAACTCTCATTTTGACGTTACTTACATATTTTCTATTGGTATTTAGCATATTTTGTTTTATGATTTATGGCTCTTGCTTGCTCTTGTGCATGTATTCTTACATGTTCTCATCATTACTTGTATTTTAACTTTGTTCTTCTTTCCTTTGTTGCTAGGAAAAAAGATTGACTTTATTAGGATCCACGCTCAAAGAGCAAAAGAAGAAACATATGAGAGGCATATTATGGAACAGCATCATAGAGAGACATCATCAAGTAGGCACTGCCTAAGCCCCCTAAGTCAAAGGCCAAGCGAAGTTTTTGCCTTGTCAAGTCCAGTAGATGGCATGCCTAGAACAGACAATGAGGTTGAGGTATTGCCTTGCAATCCTGCAGGGAAATGTGCTCATGGATCTACCACTTACCCATAATCTACTTGTCCTTTCTAGCCTTTTCTTATGGCTTGTAGTAGAGTAGTGGAGTGGCCTCCTATAAGGATGTTGATAAGATCGCTTTTATCATTAATCTACGTAGGGTATGATGTGCAAATATGATCAAGAAAAATTAAAGTTATCCTGTTCTTCCCAGTTAGCAAAGAAAGCTATTGCCAATTTTGCTTGGTTAGATATGAGTTCACTTCTTTATTTTGATTACTTTCTATTTTGATGTTTTGCCATGACTTTTTACTTTGGAAAGGTTTTGCATTTTTTTATGCAGGAGTAGAACTTGGTTAAGTAGGAATCTTGCCAAGCAGAGAGAGCTTTGTCTGTGACAAAACATCTTAAGGAATAAGCTGCTAATTGGCTTAACTTCTTAAGGAGCTTGAACGCTTGAAAGTAAAGTATGTGAAGAATGTGAAAAGTAGTGAGAAATTTTTGAGCCAATATTGGGAAACTCTCATAAATGCTACATGTGAGGAAGTAATCAAAGAATTCAAATGCTCTAATGAATTTTTTGAGGTGGTCGAAATAGAGGCAATGGTAATCTGCAAGCAGACTATTCAGAGTTATTGTTGTAATTTGAGAGAGAGATGGGCAATACATTGAAAAGAATTTGTTGATATTGGATCCTACCATTCCGATCAACATTGATTTCAGAGAGTTAGACTAGGGTCCCAAAACTAAGGTAGAGATTACAAAAGAGGAACCAGAAAAAATAGTTCATTAGGAATGTAGACACTTAGTTTAGATAGTAGTAGTGAATAGGATTATGTCTAGAAATTAGCTTAGTAATTTCCTTTTCATATTGATGTTCATCTTTGGAGGCCAAGAATTGGCTAAATATCTTTGTCTTTTTCTAGTTTAATTTCAATGAAATATTTTTCACTTTTGTTCAGTTTATGTCCATGCAAACATATAGCTAGTTGTATGACTTATTGATTTTGTATACTTATACTTCGAAGAGTGAGAAATAAGAGACATGAAGATATCATCATAAGTGTTGGAAAAAAATGCATCATGAGCGCGGGCGCTAGGCACCAAGCTTGGATGCCCACACAAGGTGCGGTTACTAGGCTAGGGCACCCTCTGGGTGTCGATGCTAGGGTGCTCAATTCTAGACGCCCAACATTAGAGTGCTTAGTATTGGGCACATAACTGAAGGAGTCAGGGACTCAGAGAATTTTCCCTTTCTTTTTTACTCGTGTTTGCATTATTTTTTGTTGAGTTTGCTGATGGCGTAATGCCTTCAACTATCACTAGGGGACTCACAAAATTTTAATTTATAAAGTACCATGGGCACTTTAGCATGTTTATGAAGTTGAAGTGACTATAAGTGTAACATGCGATGAAGCTTTCTTTAGGAGGCATGGAGCCCCCTTATGTTGGTTAGTCTGCCTTGTGTAAAGTGAAGTCCTCCAAGAGAGAAAGGTTAATTATATGCTCAAGTTGAGAATAGATTAAGTGTTCAAATAAGAATAGGTGTGTTCACAGATCTCTTGAGAGGTTTTGCAGAAAGTGAATGACGACGTGCAAAGTCATCGGGCTTAGAGATTTTTCTTTGAATATTTGTTAAGTGTTAAGATGTCGCCACCATCCTCTTTGTGAAGACTCAAGACAAGCTTTCTTTGCTTGATGATGTAGGTCTTTTCCAAGATGTTCCTTAGCGAGTGTCTCTAGAGCTGTTGCCACGTTCTCCGAAGAAGAGCCGATAGTGGGCTTTTTTAGAGGATGACTATCAAATACCTCCTTAGGGACCAATAATGAGATTACATCGGCTACCACGTTCCCCAAAGGCCTTTATAGGACGATCACACCATGTGACTGCCACATACTCTTCATACTCCTCAAAGACCTTATAATGGGTTATATCTAAAGGTTTCTCTTCAAATATTCCTAATAAATACTGAAGAACATGACAAACTTCATATTTATTAAAGAAATATCAATAGAAACTCTTGAGTGGATAAGCTTTATTCAAATTCAAAGAAAGAAAATCTAAGGATAGAAATTAAAGCAGAAAAGAAGCTAGAATAAACTACTGATCATCATGACGCATTATTAGCAAAGCACCTTAGTTGTCATTAGGAGTATCTCATGGTGCACAGGTTTCCCTAAGGCCAACATTCAGCATCACTCTTTTGCCTTTGTCTCCTCATTGTGCTCTCTAAGGACCTTCAATTCGACTTGCCTAAGAGGTGGGAAACTTCATGCTCCTCAAGGTACTAGCATAACATTCTCTAGTGGCTCTTGAGTCACCTATTTACCTCTCTAACTCTACTTGGTGTGGGAAACTTCATCTTTAAATTGTATGTAGAAATTGTAGCTTAGAAAAGGTTTAGGCTTGGCCTTCTTAGGACCGCATTGTATGCAGATGAAGTCTTCACCAACAAGAACCTTACAATCTTTGTCACTCTCTTGGGGTGAGTGTCTAAGGAAAAATGTAGAAGTATCCCCTCAAGTGCTACCATGATGTATCCTATAAACCTTACCAAATAGTTGGAGAAATGCGTCTTGGAATAAGATACCTGCTAAATTATCAGTATCCACTAATATTTTTTGGACCCAAAAAAAACCAAGGGATACTGAGATTATTAAGGCATCGTTGTGCATTCCTCTTCCAATCTCCATGCCTTTTCCTCCAAAGGTGATGTAATGTGTAGATAAGTGTACTTTGGATATCCCATGGACAGGCTTGTGCTTACTTGATCGCTTATGCTAATGCCCTTTTGCATTGGATAAGTCTCTTCTAGATAGTCATCCAAATATTACAAAAATAGCTCCTTCATGGGGAGATTATCGGTGTTATGCTAGCGTTGATCCTCTTTAGGATCTGGGTGGTCATTTGACTTTTGCCTATAATTCTCACCCTCTTCTCTAGACGAGCCTTTTATTAAGCTAGATACGTTTTGAGCTGCATACTCCTTGAAGCATCCTCTTTGAATTAGCTTCTTGATTTCATCCTTCAAATGACATTACTCCTTCATAGTATGTCCACTTGCGAGTGGAAGCAACATCATTTGTCAAGTCTAAATTTCTTAAGACCAAATGGAGTGTTCAAGGCCAGTCACTGAATGAGATTGTGTTGTAATGCTATCACTGGAATTTCTATTTGCAACACAGAGAGGAACATATACATGAGAGGTATTCAAAGAGGGCTGCATTTTTGATCTATTTGTCTTCTATTACTACTAATCCCTTCCTTGCATGCTTTTCGCTTAAGAGCCTCTTGAGGGATCACAACATTTTCTATACCAATATACTTCTCAACATGTATAAGGAGCTCATCTAGCATGGCAAATGGCTTTCTAATAATTGACTCCCATAACTTGAGATACTTTAGGTTATATTAGATGATACTAAGGAAAAGCTCTTCGGTGACATATGGGATCACATGGATAGCTTGTACAAAGCAATTAAGGTAGGTCCTCAAAAACTCTCTATCTTGCTCCTAATGGTGAATAAATAAGCTATTATCTTAAGGTATTTGTGATTAATGGAGAATTTTTAAAGGAAGAGTTGTAGTAGTACTTCCTATCTAGTAATGGAACTTGCTAGCATCTAGTTAAACCGTGCTAAGAAGCACTTTGTGAGAGTGGTGCGAAAGACCTTGCAATATGCGACCTCGCTTAGATCATATAGTTTCATCCATGCTAGGAAGTTATTAAGTGCTCCAGGAGGTCTGCAGTATCGTCAAACTCTGGTAGCTGAGTTAGCTTTGTCCCATAAAGGAGTGCCTTTGCTAGGATCGCTTGAGAGAAAGGATTACAACTCAAGAGAGCAACGAACAAATGGTGGTACTGGCTCTCTATCCCTTCAAATTGTTATGGCACTAAAGAGTGCGTCTGGTCTCCCATGCACTTTAGTACTTGTTAAGTGGGATCCGCCCGAAGTGAAGAGTAATGTCTCCTTAATGAGGTAAGGAAAGGGATGCAATGTTACATCTCGGGTTAGCTCATTGCTCAAATCTATTTAGAGAGGATAAAGCCCCCTAATCCCATATAAGGATAGTTGTGGCTTTCAAGGACGATGCTCCTCAACATATTATGCAACTATTTTCACTACATCTTGGGTACTAATATTCTAGAGTAGAGTTCTGCATATTTCTTGCATGACGGCAACATAGGTTCTCCATGAGGAGGAGCTTGTTGTGCAAGTGCCTCCTCATGTATTGATCATGTGTTAAGAGTACGGTTAAGCAATGGACTAGGTGGTACTTCTTGCTAGTGGCTCTCCATATTCTCCAATACTAGGGTCACTTATTACCAAGTTCGCGAGCTCTGGATCTCGTTTGCATTCTTAATATTTTTTTTCTTCCTTTGAGTTCCCACAACATTGCCAAGATGATGCTGCTCGAAAGTGGAATGATGTCCTTTTTAAAAAATAGCATAATATTGGTTCATTTTCTTGGAAATGTGTGTAGAAAGGTCTACTTTTCTCGAGAGTTCTTCCACTCCGAGAAATCTTGCAAATAATTTCTTGTGTAGTACTTGGCATTTATAGATTTTAATTTTGATGAGTTTAGGCTCATTATGATTTTTCTACCCACTTTATAGGTTTGACTTGTCTTTTGGGCTCTTTGACTTATTTACTAGTTAATTATTTTTAATGTCCATTTATTATTTTTAATCAATTTATCAAATTGCCCCTAAGTCCAACTCTCCAATTTTAGTCACATCAAATTTTTATTCATTTTTTGTATAGCATAAATTTATTTTAATAATGTTAATATGTTTATTTTAACTTTTTCATAAATAAAAATTAAAAAGTTGAGATAAAATAGTAATTGTAGGTTTAAAATAGGTGGGTCATAAATTATAGTTATTACATAGAGTTCTAGTTATTAGAATTGACAAAAAAAAGAAAAAAGAAAAAAAAGGGCATTTTAGGTACATCACATGAAAACATACCAAAAAACATTTTAGATGCTAGATTAATAGTCTAGATATGTTTATTTTAATTTTTTCTTAAATAAAAATAAAAAAAATTGTGATAAAATAGTAATTGTAGGTTTTGGAATAGGTGGATTACAAATTATAATTATTAGATAACCTTATAGTCATTAGATTAAAAAAAAAGTGAGAACTTTTTAAGTACGTCACATAAAAATAAATTAAAAGAGGGATAAGTACTTTATTAATAACATAGATAAACAATCAAATGTTTAGGCTTGTTTAGTTTTATTTTCAAAGCTTATTTTTACATTTTCTATTATTTTAAAAATAAAACACATAACTTTTTATACATTTTCACACAACATTATTTTTATTTTTATTTTCAAAAAATATTCCCCAATAATTTATATATCTTCTCTCAATAACTTATATATTTTCTCTCTCTATTTTATTATTTCTATCTCTCTCCACCTACAATCCACTAAAACTAACATAATTATTACTTTTTTAATAATCTATCCAAATAAAAACTCATTTTTATTAACTACTTTCTAATATTTTAAAAATGACGGAAATAAAAATTAAAATTAAAATTAAAACAAATCGGGCCCTTAGTTTTTAAATCATTAATAATATTAAATCCAACACTTGACAAGCCTAAGTCAGTCTTCAATTATGGCCTTTCTTTACTTTATACATTTGGGCTATTGGCTATTTGTATAGGTGGCCCGTGGATGAATTAGGTTGCACTATGTTCTTTTGCATATTCTTAATTTTTTAATTTTTAAAAAAATTTCAAAATGACGGCACGTTTTTCAATTTTTTTTAACATTACTCAAATTTTATTTTTAAAAAATTCCTCCTAATTCATCCAAAAAACTCTACACCCTCAAAATCATACCCATCCTCTCATTTTCTCACTCTACCTATCCCATCACTTATTCATTTATCACTCTTATTTCACTCATCCATACATACATATATGCACACACACACACATATGAAAATATTAAAATTTTACTAATTAAAAAAAATTCTGAAACTTATGTTTACAAATTTAAATTAAACAAATTATTGAAAAAAATAAATTAAATTTAATTAAATATTATTTATATTATTACTAAATAATTCATTTATTGAATAACATATTAAAATAATTAAATTTACTTATTAATTAAATAATATATTAATTATATTTAATATTTAATGTATTAATAAAATATTACAGTTATTCAATAAATAACTTAAGATGTTTTAATTTGATATAATAAATAAATTAATTAATCCTCTTCAAAAAATATTCTTTATTAAATATTAATCTTCACATTTATGTAAAATTTATAATAAAAAAATTGATTACAGGGTAATATTTATTTAATAATCTATTAAGTTTAATAAATTAATATTGATATGATTAAAGTAATTGTTGATAGAATTAATTAAATTTATGTAAAATTATTTGATTATTACTAAGTATGTATTTACTAAATAATATATTAATTAAATAATAAGTTAAAGTAATTAAATAACTTATTAAATTAATTTAATCAAATAACTTGTTATTTATATATTAATTATGTTTCATAGTTTACGTGTAATTAAATATTACTTTTATTTATTTAATAAATAATTTAAGATGATGTAATTTCATATAATATAATATTTTTTTTATTTTGATGAGTTGTTGTTAAGTCTTATATATATAAATTATTAAAAAGTTATTTTATTTAAATAAATAACTAATTTTATTTATACATAAATTCTAAGTAATAAATAATTAAATAATTATATTTTAATTAATAAATAGTAATTAATTTATAATTAATGTAAAATAATTAAGTTTTTTTATAAGTCAATATTAACAATTATGATATAAGTTAATTTTTTTATAATTAAGATATAATTATGATTGTATGAGTAATTAATATTTATTAATATATATCTTATATCAAATAATACATCATTTGCTAATGTTAAATTTATAAAAAATATAAATTTTAAAATAAATAATCAATTAAATTAATTAAACTCATATTTCAATCATTACAAATATATATATATATATATACATATACACACATACACATCATCCAACTACAAATATATATACATATAATACATAAAAAATTCACTTTCACTTTCACTTTACAAATTCAATAAAAAAGCAACTGATTTGATATTTACAGTAAAATTTATCTCTTTTCAAAATATAAAAAAATAAATAATTCATTCTCAAATCATTTTCTATATATTCTCAAAACAAAAAGGAACATTGGCACATTTTCCAAATTTTTTGCTGAAAATTCATTCCCTCAAAATTTTTTCTACAAAATGTCCAAAACGTAAAAGCACACATCGTTGGATTTTATTTGGATTTATGTGGATTAGATTTAAAATTAGTTGGGTTCAGAACAAGTTGGGATAAGTGGATTAAAAGAAGGTTGCTTTCAAAGTAAGTTAAAGTGTGTGGGCTGGGCTGGGTTCAATAAGGGCCTAATACAAAATAAAAAAAATAAAATTTATTTTACTTATTTAAAAAAATTAATTCAAATAATAATAATAATAATAATAATAATAATAATAATATTTTTTCACCCTATTTAATATATAATTTTACAATATAAGGAGATAAATTTATTAAATTATATGATTTATTAATATTTTTTGTAATTTTCAATTGCATAGTTAATTATGAGCGGTAGTTATCTCATAACAAAATTTATAATTAAAAAAATTATATAATTATTGTATCACTATATGTATATAAAATGTCTCATAAATGTGTAAGTTTGGATTAATTTTTAAAAAATTAAATTATATAAATTGCATGTCAATCTTACTATCATCGTTTTGCATACAATTAGTACATATCAAAATTACCAGCACTCGCCCATCTTTCCTCCATGCCATGAACCTCTTTTATATTTTTTACCTACTCATCTCTTCTATTTTAATTCAAAAGGAAGAAAAGAAAAAATGGAAGTTGCTTACTTGTGGCAATTTGGCTAAGCAATAAATTTAGTTTTTTTTTTGTTTAATTAAGAGACATAATATTTTTTGTACGACTTCAAAATTCATACATTGTTTATATAACTGAAAGAGTTTTAAACAGTTAATTTATTAATATTTTCAAAGTCTAAAATGTATAGGCATGTTTGGTTATTTTTTTTTTATGTAATTTTATTATGTGTTTTAGAAGAATTCATTATTGAAAAATATGGAATTTGTATTTTGATATGTTTGTTTATGTTTTGGGAGGAGATATTTTTTACTGTAGCAATCAAATCAATACTTTTTTGTTGGTGATGCTGCAATGAGCCTGATGGTCCGAAACTCCGGTGGATAAGGTGATATTGGGTCTGAGATCTGCAACAAGAGCAAACGTAAACTAACCGAAGTTGCCCCGGCTAAGGCACTCCGACACTCAAGTTAGGTTTCCGGTGAGATGGAGAGTGTTTTGAGAGTATATAGTAAATAGTAAATTTGCAATACCTTGAGCGTGGTGATGTTGGCCTGATTTATAATCTGATAATGACGCGAATTTATCCAAGTGCCCTTGTCAGGTACACTTGGGCTTTCCTCATAGCCGAGGTAGGATAGTCAATTCTGCCCAAATCTCGGGGCTGGGCCACGTGGCGCGATTTCCTGTTTTCCTGGGTAGTACCATCAGTAGGAGCGCGTTTCTGCCAGAGTTGTTGGCAGAGTTGTCAGGGTTGGTGGGAGCGGTTACATCTGCGTGCAATAGGCACATCTGCTGCCACGTGTAATCATTGCATAAAGGTTCAACTTGTTCCATCTGCAAACGGGGGTCGATTCATGTCGACCTAACTTAGATGATGAGTTCGGGAGCCGCCTCCAGATCGATACAGGTCGACCTCGCGGCTCAATATACGGGGTCGATATTAGTCGACCAATCTGACTTCGCCACTGGACTGTCACACAAGACTTTGGGAAGAGGCCCTCAGGTCGATACGGGTCGACCACGGGGCTTCTTATGCGGGGTCGATACAGGTCAACCAAAGTGACTTGCCTCAGGGCTTAGTGGGTTGAATCCTCTGATCTTGGGCTTGTTGGGCCTGCTGGATTATATCATTTCACATTGGGCTTCGTGAGCTGTCTGATTTGTAAAAAAGGGCCTCTTGGGCCTGTTGGGCTATCCCATATCAGTTGGGTTTGGAGTGAAAATGAAATTAAATAATTTTTTATTGTTAAAATAATAAAAAAAAAATATAACAAATATATAATATATGTACGTATATATTAAAAAATAAAAGTTTGGAGGGAAATGAAATTATGTTTGGTTATATTTTTTCAAAAAAATTTTATTTTGAGAAATATAACCAAACATTTCCATAGATGTTTTATTATTAATACAAATTTTTTAGATTTATTATTATTATTTTTGAATAGACCAATTTTGAGCCTACTTCTATCCATTTTAAATTCGCTTAAATCCGTTTTAAATCCAAACTTAGTAAAGCCTAACTAAACACGACCATCTTGAACTCATTTCAAAATTCTAAGACCTAATCCAATCCAAAATCATAGAGATGATGTTGAGTCCTTAGGTTCTAGCCAACATTGCCACCTGTTACTACTAGCATACAGACACACACACACACACACACATACGCACACGTGCATATATATATATGTATATATAATTTTTAGGGTTGGATTGATCGTATTTTTATTTTCATTCTCCACTTTTCACCATTTTAATTGTGATTTCTTTTTATTATTACTTTTCATGTAAAAATAAAAAAGCAGTTTGATTAGTATTGTAAACAATTTTAAGAAAAGATGGATAAAAAAATAGTACTTTGATGTAATAATGCTAGATATTTTAATGTAATATAATTAATTATAATTATAATTTTATTTATTTTGAGACCATCTCTTTCTTTATGTTCCATCAGTTAAATTATGTTGAAATAAAATAATACTAACAATTTTAAAGTGGGTCCCATTGACTTGGGAATATAGATAAAGAATATTATTTAATATTTTAGTAGGCTAGGGTGGGATAAAAATGATTATTAAATTTAATACGGACCATCATCTTGGGATAATAGAAAAAAATAATTATTTTGCTAGTTAGTGATTCAATTTATTTTTAAATTATTAAATATTATAAATTTAAAAATGATAAATATAGATATAACAATAAAAGAAAAATGTGATATTTTTATTGAAAATGACATAAACAATTATATTTTTTATTATTGAAAGAGTGTAAAATTCTAAAAAAACGTTTTTTTAGAATTCAACCAATTTAAATCTTAATTTCTAAAAACTTGGACTATCCCATGACATCATATATTATCAGAACGGCCATGGACGCCACTTTTCACTTAGAAGAAATAGTATTCGTTGGAATAAAATAAAAATTAGCAACTATACAATTATGATTGGATTTATAAAGAAGTTTTAGATTATTAGAGCTAATAAATCTACAAATGTCTTAAAATTATATGAGTCATTATTTAATTTTGTATAATTTGGTTAAAGTTTTTTTATCAATAATGTAACTTAGTAAATGTATATTTGTATAATTTAATTGCCTACAGAGATAGATTTTTTTTTGTGGAGGGGGGGGGGG
>JACGDI010005759.1:639344-669609 GCA_014898725.1 Jacaranda copaia
ATATATATATATTCAATTTTATTAAACATTGCATTGTATCTATATATATTCAATTTCATTGCATTATATCTATATATATTCAATTTTATTAAACATTGCATTATATCTATATATATTCAATTTTATTAATACATTTTATATATTTTTTTAATTTTAGTAATAATTTTTCTTTTATATATTTAACATTTTAGTAAATTTTTTACCTAATTTAGTTTTATAAAACTCAAAACAAATTCTTAGGCCCGTATTTGCAATCAAGTAATTAAGTCAAAACAATTAGGTTAAGTTTACTAGAACACTTATATTTTTATTTATTTGAGAATACGCTTCTAGCCAAATAAAACTTTTACAAGTTTAAAGGACTTGCAAAACACTAAAAAAAAAAAAAATCTTTCTTTTTTGATTTGAATGAGATTGAGACAAAGAGACAAATGTTATGAATATTTAAAAAAATTATTTCTGAATTTTTTTTGTCTTTAACAAGTGGTTTGTTCATTTTTTTTTTATTTATCTCTTCCTTTTACATAGAATAATATATATTACTATCCCCATTCTTTAATTTTATAATATATTTAGGTGTTTGTTTATGTATTATAAAATATATATTATTAACTAATTGCATCTCTCAATTGAAAGTAAGCCGAATTCAAGTGTGCTTTTAGACCTTGTGAAAAGAATTAGATTAATTCATGGTCAAATAATGCATAATCAAATAACATTTGATTGCTATTCTTTATAGATATTTGAATAATTGATTTAGTCAAATTTGATAACATTTGTGATAATTTAACTTTTATATTTTATATAATGATAAAAAAAAATTAACTGTGAGCAAGGTTTATATTATTGATTCATTTTCCTAGAAAAAAGTTGGTCATGGTATGAGAGTTGTTGAATCATCATCTTCTCAGTTATCAACAACTCAATTGAGCAATGAGGAACAACATCAATCTAAAATTTCAAGAGTAGAAAAAGATGCTAATGTTTTTTTAATAGAAAAATATCTAGGAAAGTGTTTAACAATTTGGCAATATATTGTTGACCAACGTGGTAAAATTTGAAGATTGTTACATATAAAGTGGACCATATCAACCTATTCTTGTTAATTATCCAACTTTAGGTAAAAAGCATCTTTATCGATTTCAATCTTCACAATTGAAAATGTTTCTTACTTAGTCGGAGTACTCAATTAAAAAAGGATGCTGTATTTTGTCTATGGTGTTATTTGTTTAGTAACTATTCTGATTGTCCAAATGATGGGAAAGATGTATTTATAGGTAACGGATTTTATGTTTGGAAAAAAGTCTATGGGAAAAATGTGTTTTTCTTGCTCATATAGGATCTTTTCCTACTTTATCACACTATGTTTGTTTGTAAAATATGATACTAATTTTGATGAATCAATCTCAACGCATAGAAAAAGTCTTCAATAGGCAAAGTGAGCTAATTATTGCAAATAATTCTTTATGGTTAAGGACTTTTGTTACTATTGTTTGTTGGGTTACATTTCAAACATGTGCCTTTAAAGTTGATGATAAAAGCATGACTTATTAAATAGGGATAATTTTATTAATATAGTTTTTATGTTGTTTTTAAAAATGCTCTTGGAAGTGTTTAGTATATTTCAACTAACATTTATAAAGACATCTTGTATATGTTTGCAAGAAGAATATGTGTTGCTTTCGCGAAGATATTAAGGAATCTAAATGTTACCTTATAATTGATGAAGCTCAAGAGGAGTTCAATAGAGAACAAATTGTTGTGATTTTTAGATTTGTGGATAAAGGTGGATATGTTGAAAAAGAAAAAGATTCTTTAATCTTATTCATATTTCTAATACTTCATCAATGATTTTGAAGAATGAAATTTATTATATTTTTTCTCATCATAATCTTAGAATTCACAATCTTAGAGGTCAAGGATATGTCGGACAAGTAATATGTATGGTAAATGAAATGGATTGTAAGCATTATTCTTAAATGATTCTTTACATTCATTGTCCTGCAATTCATTTACAATTAGCATTAGTACAAGTAGCTAGAGAAGTGAGTTTGTTTAGCAATTTTCACAAAGTTAGCATTTGTTGTTAACAATGTGAAGGCTTTGCCCGAAAGACAAGACTAGTGAAGGATTGCTCAATGTCAAAGGTTGCAACTCAACTTGCTAATGAAGAGATTGAAATAAATAATGGACTTAACCAAATATCTACTTTGCAATAGGTTGGAGATACTAGGTGGAGCTCTCATTGAATTTTATTCCAAGCTTACTATGCATATTTGAAACTACTTGTGAAGTTCTCTAAAAGAATTTTGATGCTGCTCGATAATGGAGTGGGTCATTTCCAAAAACTAGCAGTGTCACTAAGTCTTCTCAAGACCATGCATAAAAAGATCTTTCTTCTTGATAGTTTTTTTACTTTGAGAAATTTGACAAATAATTTCTTATGTCCTACTTCATTTTGGAACTTAGTTTTTGGTAGATTTTATTCTTCATGGGCCTAAGCTCATTAGGATTTTTCTACCCTCTTGATAGGCTTGGCTTGTTCTTTAGACTCTTTGGCTCATTTACTTAGTTAATTAATTTTAAGATCGACTTATCATATTTAGTCCAATTATCAAAATGTCTTTATGTCCATTTTTAGTAACATCATTAAGTCTCCCTATTTTTGGTGAAAACGTATAGTTTTACATCGAAAACATAATTTAAGTTTAATCTATTAAATTTATAATATTAATATTGATTATTGTGAATAGGATTGGTGGTGCGTTTTAGGAGATACAATGAAGATTCTTACAGCAAATGTTTAACGACTTAGACACATTTCAAGTTTCACCTTTTGGAGTCTTAGGGAGAGCTTAAGTCATAGTCACATGAGGACTTATAAAATTTTGAGTGTTGTTACGCTGTTAACAACTAGGTATTGCATTAGAGAGGCACATGATGGTGTAGGTTTTAAGGTAAGCTCCTTTAGAAGGACGTGTTTGTATTTGCACGAGGATACCCGTGGGCATTTGGCATAAGCATCCTTGATGTGGTACGTAGTCACTTTTATGATAGAGGATAGTGTGACGCTATGGATAACTTAAAAAAAAATTTGTTTCCATCATCAGTAGACTTGAAAAAAATTTGCGTGGTATTTGTCTTAGAACTTAGGCGAATCTTCAAGTGGAATTGTAAGGAGAGAATCCAACTCAAGTTATAATTGAGGTTGAATCTAGTCTTAAGAAGAAGAGATAGAGAGAGATTGATTTCTTTCATGACATTAATTATATTCACAACATTGCAATAGCGGTCTAGTGGTAGGATAACACTTTACCACGTGTAGACTTAGGTTTAACTCCCAACTGGTGTGTATCTCCTTTTTAATTTGGGCACCACTACTTGGTGCTAGCCTAGGGCATCTAAGCACTCGTGTTGCTGGGAGCCAGCATGTTATTGGGCACTAACTAGGTGCTCAAGTCTGTAGGCACCAACATTGGTTGCTACATTTGCATTAAACTTATGCTTTGCAGTAAAAATTTTTGCTTTGAGAATTTTTTGGGATAAAGATTAGTGTTCCAAAGGGATGTTGTGGACATTTATTGAGTTTACATTCTACAAACGACTTAGAAAATTTTATTTGGGGCATTATGCTCTTAGGAGGCTTTTTACAGTCATCTAATCGATCAAGTTAAGTGTTTAAACTTATGTTTGCTCAACTTTTGTTTAAGTTGAGGTTTGATAGGTCATATTATCATTATCCCTTTTAGCAAGCATAGTACTAGTTCTCTTGCATTCATCTAAAGACTTAGATAAATTATGTGCCTTTTTTCATTGAAGGCTTTGAAAGATCTTATATTGTATTTGTTTAAGGAATTTGATAGATTTTCGAGCATGTAATTACAAAAAGTGTGTCTCATTGACGATTAAGAGACAGGTTTTTAAGGTGATGTCTCTTTCTTTTTCTTTATTTTTACTTCACCTCAGTTTTCATGAGCTTTTATCTAACTGATTAGGGTTAGTAAGAACTTCTTGAGGGTATATTAGCTTTAAAGATGATCATGTCTTGATAGGAGGATGATGAGAAGTAAGATACGATTTGAGTTAGAGTCACCAATTAAGTTTGAGTTGGAGTTCCTAGGTTTAGTGTGGGGATGACACTAGCAAGATATGTGAAGACGGTATCCACAAGGTGTGAGAAGGCAACATTTGCTTGGTTAGGTATAGGTGATGCCATCAGGTATGACTTAGAAATTTTTATAAAGGTCTCATGCTGTGGAAATTACTTCAAGTCCTTATAGAGTCATGTGCTCCGTGAATAACTTAGAGTTTTTCATGGGGTTTTGATGTCTTTTAGTAGATATCTTCGAGAGGGTTTTAGCAACTGTAGTTTACATAAGCCCTCATTGTCTCTCTTCAAATGGCTAAATGTTAGCTAAACATAGAGTGACTTCTATGTTTACCGTGTTGTCAAATCTTATGTATTTTTTGCCAGAGTTAGAGTGTTGAGAGACGTCAAGTTGTCTTCTTTGTAAAATTAAAGTTTTTTGTAAAGTTACAAACGAAACTTAGTAGGCCAAAGGTCTCATTAGGTAATGGGAACTATGGTAATGATGGGGTGTTGTAAAGAGAAGACAGTCAAAGCAGTTAGGCGGCGATGTAAGAAAGAGGAAAAGTTAACTATATGACTGAATGAGCATAAGTGTTTAAAGGCAAGATTGGCTAAAGAGGCGAGGAGAAGTTTCTATTCTCCTTTTCTAAGAAGACGTTTGTGAACATAACTCTTAAGGATACGACCAAGGAGCGTAAGGCCTCTGGCATAGTTTTTTGAGGTGATAGGTGTGGAGACGATGATGGAGGAACCAACAGGTTTAGCTCTGTAGGAATGAGATGATGTGTATGCAATAGTGGTAGTGAGTAGGTTTATCTCTAAATAACAGTTTAGCATTGATGTTCCTCTTTAGAGGCTAAGTATTAGATGAAGGTTTTGGTGTTTTCCTCATTTAAATGCAAAAAATTCTTTCGCTTATGTTTATTCTATGTTCAAGCAAGCGCATAATTAATCATATGACTTTTTGACATTGCGTACTCATACTTTGTGGATTTAGGAGTCAGATATGCGGAATCATCACATAAGTGTTAGAAAAAATACATTATGAGTGTTTATGTGAAACACCGGATCTAAGATGCATTTGAAGTTCTAAGATGGTGCTAGCATTAGGGTGTGGCTGCTGCGCCAGGGGGCCTGTGAGGAGCCCCTTTGCAAGAGATCCTAGGTGCAACTGAGTGCTTAGTGCTAAGGTGTCCTTTCATAGGATGTCCCAAGCAAATGCTAGGTGCCTCCTTGTAGAATGTCTAGAGCACCCACTAGCCCCTTGTTAGGAGTTTTGGGGTGCCCATTGAACACCCTTAGTTGGGATAACAATTTTTCTCCTCCTTTTGTTTTTCTAAGTCACCTTTGTTTGCACAAATTTTTGTTAAGTTTGTGAAGGCACAATAACTTCAAAGATTGTCCTGGGACTTACTAACGGAGCATGATAAGTACTCTAGCATGTTCATGAAGTAGAAATCATTGCAAGCATTAAGTGCAATAAGACTATTTTGGGATGGCATGGACTTCCCTCTTAGCATCTTCATTAGGTTATCTTGCATGGAGTAGAGTTTTCCACGGGAAAAAGATTGTTATTTTCGCTAGTGTAGAATAGGTACCAAGACGAGAAAAATCTTATTCATGATTTTTTTAGAGGTTTCATAATAAGCGCGTGATGATGTGGTGAGTCACCAGGCTTAAAGATTTTTTTAAAAATATTTTTTGAGTATTGGAATGTTACCACCCTTGATGTGGACTTACTTTGCTTGATGACGTAGGTGTCTTCAAAGATGGTCTTCAGCAAATGTATTTAGAGTGATTGCCATGTATCCTCAAAGAAGCCGATAGTGGACTTTTTTGAAGAGCACCATGTACTTTTGAAAGAAATTGATAGTAGACATATTTAGGATGCCCCATACTATCGAAGGGAGCCGATAAAGGACTTTTCCAGGATGCCTCGTACTCCCAAAGGGACTTTTTCATGATGCACAAGCACGTCAAAGATTAAGTTTACTCTTAAGAATAGGTGCACAAACATGTTAATGATTTAGTTTATTTTGACAAACAGGTTGCACAAGCATGTCAAAGATCAGGTTTGCTCTAAAGAGCAGGGTGTATATGTGCATTAAGCATCAAGAATGAGATGGTATTATCTCATGTTTTATTCAATCCTAAAAATGCATAAAATTCAAATCAAAAGAGATTATTAGCTTAAAGCAAAGGAAGAAAAGTTCTAACTCACTTAAAGAGAATTTGACAATGATATTGAGGAAGTAAAAAATGCTTTATAGTAGCGGTTTTAAGTATTTTGGAAGAGATCTCTTGAGGTGATTGCCACCTTGGTATTAGGGTTTCAGATTACACCCTCATAATTGTCTTTCTTTTTATTGTTATACAGCTCTTTTTTTTGGTCAACCCTGAGGGTTGAACTCTTGATGTTTCAAAGATTCCTAAAATGGGATTAGTGATGTGAGCTTGTATTAATTTTGATGCCCTTACCATTGCCTTCTTAGCATTGATAGAGTCTTCGCTAGTTGAACTTCTCAAGATATTTAAGATAACTTTGGCCACAAAGAGGTTATTAGGGTCATGTTGTTGTTCTCAGTATTTGGCTCCCAGTGTTCATCTTATTGTTGTTGGTGGTCTTTGCTTAATCTCACTGTGAGATATTTCTTTGCATTACTTGGCCTCTGCACTATATATTACTTGAGGTGTCTTCTTGGATCAATCTCTTGATGTCATCCTTTAGATGTTTGTACCATTCAGTGGTGTGTCTATCATTGCGATGGAAATGGCACCACTTCTCTGATTCTTACTTCTTTAGATCTTCCATTGTCTTTTGAGGGAGGTGCCATAAGAGGCCCTATTGCATAACACCTTTAGAATTTTTTCTCCAGGGGTAAAAAATGGTGTTTATGTGGTGAAAGTCTAGAGGGTGCTATATTTTACTATGTTTTGTGCTTACTAAATCTTTATGTCTGTGATCTTCTTGCTTTTGGTTATTGTTATTCTTCTCATTGCAGTTATATGCTCATTGGATCTTAGAGTAGTCATGACTTCCACAATCCTAATGTACTTTATAGCATACATCAAGAGCTCTTCTAGAGTAGTAGGAGGCTTTTCAGTGATCAATTTTTGAAACTTTGAGGACATAAGTTCTTGTTTATTGATTGGGTGAACCAATTGGGGTAAGTCCTTAAGGACTTTTTATCCTTCTACTTGATGGTAAATAGGTACACTACTATTTTAGGTTATCTACAGTTGATGAAGAAGTTTTGAAGAAAATGCTGCGCCAATATTTTTTAGTAATAGATCTAACTAGTATTAGGCTAAACCACGTCTGGGCATGCTTGATGAATATAGTGTAGAACAATTTGCAACATACAGGTTCACTTAAGTTGTAGAGAGCCATCATTGCCAAGAAGTTATTTAAGTACTGGGGTTCTGTAGTGTCATTATACTCCAATAGTTAGGCTATCTTTACCATCCAAAAGAGTGCCTGTACTAGGGTGGCTGGAAGAAAAAGACTATACTAAGGGAGAGTAACCGCTAAAGGATGGTACTAGTTTCTTGCTCCCCCATGTGGTTGCAGTGTCGAAGAATGTGTTTGAACTCCAATGTATGTTGGCAAATGAGGTTGGATTGCACTCTCATTGAAGAGTGTATGTCTTCTTGGTGAGGTAAAAGATTGAGGAGCGATATTATGCTCAGAGCTGGCTTTTCACTTGATTCTCCTCAAGGAGGAAAAATTCCACTAACTTTTGTGTGAGGATTAGTGCAACTCCTGGGGGTGGTGCTCCTTAATATATTAGGTGTATTGAGTATCACTTTCTAGTGTGCTCCTTAGTATCTGCTAAGTTATTGTTAGGCTAGGATCTCTAACAAGAGGTACTTACTGTGAGAATGTTTCCTCTCATATAGGTTGTGCATCAAGGGCTGGCTTTAGCTTCAATCATGTTGGTGCTCTAAATTGGTGATTGTCCATGATCATTAGCTCCTCTCGTGCTTCAACTTCCTATTCTTTGACTGTTTTCCTCTTGCTTTGAGTCTCAATAGTTGCGGGGTTTCTCACACCAATTTCTTTCTTTCTTGTTTGCAACGAATGAGGATTTCATTGGTCACTTACTTTAGTTGCAGCTTGGGCTGTAATGCTCTCCAAAAAGGTTCTCCATGATTCTTGTGTTACAGGTAAGATGGGCTCTACAACAAGCTCCTCCTTAGGTTACTATTCGTGTGTTAAGAGTAAGGTCTGATATTGGACCAGGTGATACTCCTTACTAATACCTCTCCACATTCTCTAATGCTGGCATCATTTGATTGCTAGATTCGTGAGCTCTTAACCTCATCTAAATCCTCAACATTCTTTCTTCTTCCTTAGAGTTTCCCACAATGATGCTACTAAAAAATGGAGTGAAGTCCTTTTTAAAAATAGTGTCAGTTCATCTTCTCAAGAATGTGCACAAAAAGATTCTCTCTTCTCTAAAGTTTCTCCACTTTAAGAAACTTAGTGAATGATTTCTTGTGTCATGTTTCCTTTTAGGACTTGGTATTTATATATTTTAGTTTTGATGGCACCAAGCTTATTAGCATTTTTTTGCCCTCTTGATGGGTTTAGCTTGTTCTTTGGTCTTTTTGGCACATTTACTTAGTTAATTAATTTTAAAATTGATTTATCATATTTAGTGAAATTATCAAAGTGTTTTTATATCCAGTTTTAGCCACAATAAATTCTAAAGAAGGTCATTATTCTTTTCGTGGTGATATTACCAAATGTGCTCTAAAATCACTCTATTTTATCTTTCTTTTGCATATTATGAGTGATCTCTTGAGAATTAGTCATGATTTTTATCAAGCTTTCCAAAGGAAAAATCAGATATGTTAATGCCATGATTTTAATGTCTACTATTAAAACATGATGCAAGAATGAGGGAAACGGGTGGGGTGAATCTTATTAAAAAAGTCATCACTTTGAGAGAAGCATGAGTTCATTTTCCTAATACGAACACTCATTGTGTTCATGGAAAGGGTAGAAATATACCAAATGTTGAATATGATACAATAGAATATCATTGTTGAATACGATACAATAGAATATCATTATCATTTCAATTCAATTATTGATATCATTGGCACTCAATTTCAAGAGATGAATAACATATCTTATGGAAATACTAAAATTGCTTATTCTTAGTGCAACTTTGGACCTAAAGGATGATTATAAATTATTGAATATAAATCATATTTGTGAATTGACAACTAAGTTTTATCCTAATGATTTCTGAGAAAAACCTTTAGAATGTTAAGTTCTTATCTCTATTTATTTTAATATTAAATTGATGACCTAATAAATAATTTTTTGCTCAAAAATTATAATTTTCCTATTAATGGATGTAAATTATATAATTTAATGGAATAGGAATATAAATAGTGTAATAGTTGATTGCACCATTACACATATGCATGCATTGAACATAATATTGCCAGGACCAAAACAAAAATGTGTACCCACATGGGAACTCATCAATTTCCTACAATTCTTTTTGCCTTCACTAGGCCTCCTTGTTACGGTCCAACTCAATAAAATAAAATATAATTTTTTATACATAAATCAAATCAATAAAAAAGCTGCAACTTGAAAATTGCTCCTTATCTCTTGACCTTTGCTAAATGTCAACAAAAAAAATGAGCTTGAAAGCCCAGCAAGCATTTTAAATATGTTTAAAATCAAATATTCAAAATACCTTATAATTAACAGTACTATGTAACTATAACTCCAAAATTGATAGACAATCCACCACCATAACAAAACTTATAAAGTTTTCCAAAACTAGTTTTGAACTAACATATACAAAAATTCACATCGCATAGTTTCATATCACATAGTAAAATATTATAGTCAACATAATTTTACAAAAAAATATATTTACACATCTTAAGAATTAAAATGTGATCCTTCATATAAAGAATATTTTAAACATTAAACATAAGTAAAACATTTATCAACAATTCTTATAAAGTGAAGTAGAAACATCACTTCAAGATCCGTCCATTCCTCTTTTTTATCTTATGTTTTGTCCTCTTCTTCCAATGTTTTCTCATCCCATAAGGTAAGTATGTTTTCACATATTTTCAATAAATATATTTATATACCTAATTTTTGTAACCCACAAATTAATTCCCACTAAACTATAATTAAAACACCACTACATTATATTCTTAAATAAAATGACCTCTACGTATTCTTCAATTAAAATGCCACATTCCTTACTCCTAAATAAATATGAACTTCTTCACATTTTTGAAATAGATGACACCACTCTATATTCTACCTTTTAATTTACAAAATAATGATAATAAATAATAATTAAAATCCACTAATTTCTACATTTATCACTATATTGACTTAGTTATATTTTATTATTATTATTATTATTATTATTATTATTATTTGGCATTACAGTCACCCCTCCTTTAAAACGCGTTGTCCTCATCACGGTTGTTGTTTAGATTAGTCACTAGGCATTGAGATTTAGAGGTGGCTCCTATGAGTTCAAGAGGTGGTCCTATGTGTACAACACTCTGTCCTGTAGGTTCAAGTGGTGGTTTCCATATGCATAGCACTTTGTCCTGCATTTTAGTTCCCTATATTCCGACTGGTGATTGACTCTAAGACCACTTTGTCATGCCCCAACTCAATAAAATAAAATAAAATTTTATACATGAATCAAATAAAAAAAAAAAAAACTATAACTTGAAAGTTGCTCCTTATCTTTTGACCTTGCTAATTCTCCTTTATATCTGAAAATGTCAACAAAAAGAGTGAGCTCAAGAACACAATAAGAATTTTAAATATATTTAAGGTGCAAAATATTCAACAGTCCAAAGGAACTTAAAATGACCTATAATCAATATTGTCATGTGACTAAAACTCCAAAATTGGTGGACAATCCACCACTATAACAAAACTTACAAAGTATTTGAAACTAGTTTTGAGCCAGCATATACAAAGATTCACATATCATAGATTCCATATCATATAACAAAATGATATAGTCAACATTGTTATGTAAAAGAATATATTTACATATCTTAAGGATTAAAATGTCATCCCCTATACTAAAGAATATTTTAAACCTTAAACATATTTAAAACACTCAACCCAATATTTTTATAAAGTTAAGTAGAAACATCACTTCAAAATCCCTCCATTCTTCTTCTTCGTCTTATGCTTTCTCCTTTTTTTTTTTTTAATTTTTTCTCATTCAATAAGGTAAGTTTGTTCTCACATATTTTCGATATATATAGTTAATTTTTGTAACTCACAAATTAATTTCCATTAACATATAATTAAAACAACACTATATTACATTACTAAATAAAAAAACCTCTACATATCCTTAAATTAAAATGCTATCACTTCATATTCTTCAATTAAAATGTCATCATTCCATATTTCTAAATAAATATGAATCTCTTCATGTTCTTGAATAGATGACACTACTTCATATTCTATCTTTTAATTTATAAAATAATTATAAAAAATAATTAAAATCTACTAATTTCTACGTTTAACACTCTATTAAATTAATTATATTTTATTATTATTATTATTATTATTATTATTATTATTATTATTATTATTATTTTCCGGGCATTACACTCACTCTAACTCCCTTTTATTCCTCTTTGACAATATTACAACTAGAGGTGGAAATAGGCTAGCTAGGCTTTGGCTTAAATGGGCGAGACTTATTATACTAATAATAAGTTTTAACCTAGCATGTTATCTATGATAGGTTTTTTTTAAGACTTAAGCCTAGCCTTAATAATTTTTAAAGTTTTAGCCTGCTTTGAAAGCCTACATAAAAGTCTATTTTTTTCCTAAAATTTCTATTAAATAAATCTAAATTTTTAATATGCTCAATTTTGTAAGTTATAATTATAGAATAATTAAAATTATAAATAACATATGCATAATTACGAAAGTTCAAATTTAAGTTTGAAATAATATTATTGCAACAAAAAATAATTTTAAGAAACATAAAAGATTTTATAGTAGTCATCACTATTAAAAATTAGTAATAAAATAATTATGTTTTATTACTATCATCAATTAATGATAAATTAATAATAATAATAATAATACTAATAATAATAATAATAATAAGTGACAATAAATTGATAAACAATTTGAAACAATATTTATGTTGTTATCATATTAGTCAATGTATGTATGTGATAGTAATAATAACTTAAATACAATTAATTTATTGTAAGTATTAAATTTATATTATAATTATTATTGTAAAATAAAAATTATTGTTACTTAATATATTTTGTAATTAAAAAATTTAACTTAATTATTTAATATTGTATTATTAATATTTTTTTTATATAAATAAGAATAAATAGGTTGGCCTGTTAAGTTTTGCAAATTTTTAAAAGAGTTTAGTTTTGCAAGCTTTTAAAAGAGTTTAAATTTAATCCTATTAATTAAAAAAACTAATTTTTAAATTTTAATATGATATTTTTATTAAATAAATTAGATTTATATAAGCCATAAATAGTTTAAATCATGAGTTCCTACGAATAGCCGACCTATTCCCATTCCTAATTACAACATTTATTGCAATATGAATTCAAAATACATTTTTGGATATAAATCTC
The DNA here is from genome assembly GCA_014898725.1 of Jacaranda copaia. Classification (NCBI taxonomy): domain Eukaryota; kingdom Viridiplantae; phylum Streptophyta; class Magnoliopsida; order Lamiales; family Bignoniaceae; genus Jacaranda; species Jacaranda copaia. The sequence continues at coordinate 652,081 of JACGDI010005759.1, forward strand.
TATATATACCTATCAAAAAAATAAAAATAAAAAATCTCTATGTATTACCTCTCTTGGTTATCTTTCAGCGCCGCCTTTATTCAGGTTTATATTTATGTATCTATGTAAGTCTTCGTATACTTAGTTCTTCGTCGACGGCAGCTTTTGTTCAGGTTTGATTGTTTCACTTCGATTGTGATTTGCGACCTCGAGGATATATATATATATATATATATGTAATTAGTATTCTTGGGTCATCTGAAAGTTGGTCTATTTCTTCGGTTTTAGAACTCTGATCTGGCTTGGATTTAGTGTGTTTGCTGAACTTGGTCAGAAAAAAGAAATGGTGGGTTCTCTGATATTCTGTGTTGGGATGGTTTACTGATAGGTTGATTGCATTTCTAAAGTTTTAAGGCTTGTACTGTGACTGGGTTGGTTCTTGTTTGTGGGTTTCTGGTAAATCTTGCTTTGTGACGGAATCTTGATTGTATATGTTTGGATAGGCAAGCTGCCATTTGAATTCTAACTCTTAATTGGAAGTCTGAGAGCGATCATTTCAAGGATTTGGTATTCATTTTGTTTGATGGCAGGAATCGTTGGATGTGCGTCTGCAAATTCAGTTTGAATTGGAAATTTTTCAGTTTGGCGCTTGAAATTATTGCCCTCGCAATTGCTGCTTGAGTTTTGCTAGCTCTTCATGTTAGGTGTCTTATAATGGGACTTTGAAGTGAAGGGAGAAAAGTAACGTTGCCCGTCATCTGACTTTCATCTAAACGCAAGAAAATTTTGGTCAGATATGAGTTTTGATATGCCTATTGTTCATTTGCTTTATTGAGTTTTGCATCGGGCATTGAACACTTCTTTAATTTTTACCAGGTGAAATGTGGGCATTCTTTTTGTTTAACCACAGGAATCATGAGCATTGAACCAACACATTTTGGCCCAAATATAAGTGTTTGAGGATGCCTCTGTCATCTTTTGCCCTTAAAAGATGGACTCTTTGTGGGGCACTTCGTTGCCAGTTTTATTAAGTCTATTTGTGCTTGTGCAATCACCAAGAACATCTGCTTCTGGTTTGTTGAAGCATGGGAAGGCTTGTGGAACATATCAGATCAGCAACTTTGATCCTAGCCACGAAGTGTTTTATGTAAATGGGAAATTGGTGGACAGATATTTCTTCTGTAAGATTTTGCGGGACTATCATGAGAGAAATTGCTTCATTGCAGAAATTGTCAGAAATCATTACTGTTGGTTGGATCTTACATCAGGTATGCATCATCATGCTGTTTTATTGAACTTTTTTGCTTCTTTTCCAAAACCACTGCATGTGCTGCCCTCCTGGAAAAACGATTCACTCTTTGGTTCACATTTCTAATGCACCAATTATGCTTCTCTACTAACACTTCATTTTGTAAAGTAGAGCATCTTTCTGAATCTTGCAGATAAAGTGCCTTTGCAGGCAGGCAGGAAATATTTGAAAACGGTGGTTAGAGAAGGTTCTAATGGGCGTGATTATGATAAAACTTCTCAAGATGGAATGGATAAATATGCATTCTCAATTAAAACCCAAAATGCTAGCCATGGCAGTACCAGTTTTCTTTGTTTAATGTTGTGTCTTAGTTTGTCCATGCTTCCAAGCAAGGGAAAGGGATACTGGGCATACTGTTCCCTCCAACGAGCCAATTTCAAGTTAGTAAAAGCATTCCTTTATTTGGATGCTTACAATGTTTTTGCACATTTTTGAGCCTCTCCTAAGTCCTAATGCACAATATGGTATATGGAGAAAATACCACCTGTTGCAGAATAACTGATATTTTTATAGTTTTATGATTTAAAGATCCTTTTACATTGATAAATGATTAGTTTCAGGTTTAAAATATGTATTGCTCCCAAAATTGGTTTGATATATCTAGTGATTCCTAAATCTTAAGGAAGAACATGCATTTTGATCAACTTATGGTTTTACTCTTAAAATATACTTTCCAAGTGTATTGTACTACTTGGAAAATATATTAAGATTCTCTTGAACTGGAAAACTTTGGGTTTCCTGGACTTAGCGGAAGAAGATATCCATGGATTATACTTGTCTTATACACTTATAGCTTGACACTAAAAGGTGATGCGGTAGTTACATGAACTCTGATATTCTTCATTACTTAGATCAAAGTATATTTTTAAATTGGAATAATTTGTAAACTCAGACAAACTTACATGGATATATGTCCTTTCATATCTATGTAAGCATGAATATAGGTTTTATTTGTGTGTGTGTGTGTGCAAGTATACATATTCCTTATTTTGAAAGCAAATTATCCTTGCTAATTGCCTAGAAAATAAGCAAATAGTAGTTCTCTAGTCATTGAGCTTATTTGATTGCACAATGGAGACGACATGCTCCTCATACATCTTGATAAACACAGCCTGAGGAAATAGGAAAATGGGCAGGTCAAATTCAATCTTTAGCTAACGTTGGAGTTCTTTGGCAGTTGTCGATTGATTGAAAGTGGATTGAATTATTAGTTGATTAAATATTGAATTTTCTTTTATGAGGTCTCTTTTGGGCCAAAAAGTCCGTTGAGGTATGGACGCTTTTGAATTAAAATATCTGTATAATAAAAGTCGATGAATTTCTGTAACTTATTTTCAAAATGCTTTAAACTCATATTTTCTAGTGTGTTCTAGGATACAAATAACGAGGAACATCTCCTGTTATGGCCCTACATGACTCCCAAAAGAGCATCTTTTAATCAAACAAATATGTAATTAAATTGACTAGTGATTCTGATTTCATGGGATCATACCATAAGTTTAATCAAGATGAATGCCAAAGGAAATCAATGTGTAATTTACAGTACAAGTTGATTGTTTTGTATGACCTATGACCAAGCCATGCTTGTCCAATCAATCTCTGCTCAGCTTAAGACCGTAATTTTGGTAATTTTGGCTGTTCAACTCAATGTCAATAAAAAAAATTTATATATTTAATTGAGGCACAAACTTTTACTACTATTCAATAGAGTCAACAATGATGCAAACTGCTTTTTCTTAAGCATTTCAACTTACTACAATTTAATTTCTGATTGTGTAATGAAATTTGCAGTTTCTAGTAAATGTTAGTGTACTATGGGTCTAAGAGGGTGTTTGGGTGAGCTTATAAGCTTCTCAAAACATCTTATAAGATGTTTAAGAGCTTATAAGTTGATAAAAAGTGTTTGGTAATTTTTTAAAAAAAAGAGCTTATAAGATCTTAAAATACGATGTTAGGAGTTTATAAACTCTTTTAAAAAAAGTAAGGAGACCCTAATTTATTTTTAAGATTTTAACAAGCTCCTTTATTTTTAACCATTTAATTAAAAAATTGTTTCTATTAACATCTTATAAGTTTTAAGATCTTATTTTATCCAAACACATCAACAACTTATTTTAAAAATAAGATATAATATTTTATAAGCTCCAAAAACATTTTATAACTTATAAGATATTTAAAACAAGCTTGGCCAAACACCCTCTAAGTGTATGCTACTTATTCATCGCCGGTCCTTATTGAAATTCAATCACTTTACAATTTTTCATTAATTACAACTAACGTAGTTATTATGTCACTGAGATACTATTATTAAATCTGTGTATCGTTTGGTTTAAAGTTGTAAGTTGATACATCACTAAGTTTAACTGCACTGGAACCTTTATTATTCTTCTAGAACTCATCACTATTTTCAGGTATTAATATTACATACTTGCCTACATTATAAAGGCCTTTGGTCTATTGTGCACTTTACTGGTCTTCATTTATGATAATTAAATAAAGTACTAATCTATTACAGGGACAGGCTACTTTTTCATGCATGTACATAGTTGAGTTCAAGAACTAATCATTATTCTCAAGTGCATTTGACAAAAGTACAAAGTATATCATGGAATAATCCTAGTTTTCACATCTATATGTCTGAATTAATCAGTTTCTTAGGTTAATATTTGTATAACAAATTGATAACGAAAGGCCCATTTTTGTATATATAGATTGATACATAAATAGATAGAACTTTTAATTGCCTGCAAAAGGAAAATCGAATTATCAACAAAATCTTGTTTGGTAATTCTCTATGTGAGTTACAAGCTCCTTCTCTTGAAGTTTACCGCTCAAACTATAATTTTTTTAAGAACTTAAGCTGTTGAAAGTGCCTTTTTCCATTTTACATCCTAAGTTTGATGACTTGTATTGGTATTCCCTGAGATTTCTATCTATTTGTGAAAATCCACCAAATTGAGCAATTAAAATCATGTAAGCTTCTCGTCCAATTAAAATAAACTCCTTTAGTTCATTTCATGATTTGAGTTTGAGGTCAATGTTTCTTGTTTCTTGTGTGTTACTGCTCCAAAACATATTCTCATTCAATCTGAAGTAAAATTTTCTTCATGCAACTGCTCCTCATTGCTTGATTTAGTATGCTTCTTTTTTGTTTTGAAGTACTATTTTTATATTCTTATTTCTTCAATGATGGCATACTCCAACTATGGTATAGCATTTGTTTTGTAGTTTTCATTAGTAATGTCATCACTAACAATTAATATGCTGTTTTCTTAATGCTATAAGATGAACTCCCTTGGTTCTTCATCTTGTTAAATTCAATTTCTTTTGTCTTGTTGCTACCTGTAACTTTTGGAGTGATTCTATTCAATTCCTGTCTCTGAAGACTTCTTGATAATTATAAGGAAAATATTCACCTCTTGAAAGAAAATAAGAGCTAAATTGATCACTGACCACTTTCTCAAGATCTCTACATCGTATTCCATAAAAATCTGTTGGCCGTCTAAATTTGATTAATCCAAGATTGAGACTTCTCTTTGTCATTATGAACTTAGGGCCCATTTGGTTTTATTTTTATTTTCATTTTTCATTTCCGTCATTTTCAAAATTTTGAAAAGTTGGCTAATGAAAATGAGTTTGTGTTTGGATAGATTATTGGAAGGAATGATTATGTTGGGTTTAGTAGGTTGTAGGTGGAGAGAGAGAGATTGTAATAATGACAATAGAGAGAGAAGATATATGGATTATTGGAAGAAAATATATAGGTTATTAGGAAATGTGTTTTGAGAATAAAAATGAAAATATGTTGGGTGAAAATATGTATGAAGTGATGTGTTTCCATTTTTAAGTAGTAGAAAATGTGAAAATGGAGTTTGGGAATGAAAACAAACGAGGCCTTAGTCTTTCAACTTATTGGAAATTCTTAGAGTTCTATGAGCAAGCACAACTAACAAGCTTTCCTTGAAGTACCTTACCAAGCAAACCTATCCTTGATGACGTTATTGTTTGTACCTACTCTTAGAGAACCAATTGATTTCTGCCAATATTTGGAGGTTGAAGCATATTTAGTGGGCCCAATCATAGATTTCCATTTCAAGAGTGATTGCCACATGACTGAAATGAAATATCAAGCTGGGAACTTTTTTACAGCTTGATGAAAGGAAAACTCAGAGGAAAGAGAGGAAGTATGTGTGTATTTTTTATTTTTTTAATTCATTTATTTGGACTACATGCTCACTGTAGAATTGCAGAAGGTATCATAAAAGCTCAAAAGAGATTGAGTTTAAGGTAAAAATCATCTTTTGTTTGAAGAAGATTTGAATAACTCTATGCAAGATAACTTTATTGAAGCATGGTTTTTTGCTGAATTAGACCCAACAATAAACTATGTAATTGTGATATAAAACATCTCGAGATTAGGAAGGAGCTCAATATGCTAAATTTTCTTGTGAACTGTGGAAGCAGGGATGGTATTTGCAACCCAAATCTTCAACAGAAGTATTGGTGATAGTTGAAGGATCATGTCTCTTTGTTTGTCAACAACTGAAAGCTGAGGTTTCTCCTACTGGGGAGAATTAATAAATCTGAGGGATTTATAGCAGCAGATAAATCACAAGTTCCATCTAAGATTTAACAGTGGACACAAGTTCCATCTAAGATTTCTATTTTTATATTTGTTCTTTAGCTTTTTATCTGTTTCTTTCCTAATTTCAGTATAGGAGCATCTTGGAATTTCATGACTGGCAAATTTTTCTGTAACTTATGATTCGGAAATTCTTTTAGAAGTTTTTTAATGGATTTGAATAATATTAGGATTTTTTGGCTGAGATGCAGTGGGATTATTTTGTCTTTTCCTAGTAAGATCCAGTCCTAAATAGGAGAATATTTGAAGTCTATATAGAGTTCTAACCTTCATTAGCCATAGAGTTGAGTATTCATCACTTCATTTAAATTTCAAAATGCTTTTGAGCTGCATTTCAAATTGTGTGGCTCCATCCAAATCCTTGGTGTGATGCCCTGAAGTTCTATATGCAATGCTAGGTTTCTCTCCTCATTCTTACACTATTCTTTCTTCCTACAATTTTAAATATGTCTCTGCCCATGCTATAAACAAACTAGAACTGCACTGGAACCCGAAGGCACCATTCACAGCGTACTGAATTCCCCCTGAACAGTATATGCTCAGTCTATTCAAGGTTGTCTGACATCTGAGTGTCTCAGAATTTGCCAGGACACCTTAAACTTACAAGGAATTTAGTGATATACCTGAAGTCAATCTAACACTATTGGATTCATTTCTAAATGAATTACGTTTCAAAGATTTAGTAGTCAAGCGATTCTTTCGAAAATCTTTCCAAACTTGTATACCTACCTTATTAAAATTTAGGCTGGGTAGCGTATCTTAGTAAAAAATGTTGTACTTCTGAACAATTGAAATACATATTTTCAGTGGCACATTGCTTTTTCAGTATTGCGTATACAATGTAAAGGGACTAATAATTATTTGTATAGATTTTGCTCACTATGCTTTATGTGAATATTTACATATTATTTCACTATTCTTGCAGTGGATACAGTTACATCATTAGACATGAATCCTGTACTTGAAAAATTTGCACAGAGTCCACAGAGAGTGCCCCATATTCCACTCAGGGTGCCTCCCGGTCCTTCAAGATTTTCCTTGTCCCCAGAACTTACTGGGCTTGGATCTGTTCATCTATGGATCTGTTCATCTAAATATGAGCCAGGTAGCCAGAGCGAACCACAATTTCTCTTCCTCTTTACTGATAGGTGAAGGAGGGTGTGGAACAGTCTATAAAGCTGAGCTACCTGATGGTCAGGTTGTTGCCATCAAACGAGCAAGAAAGGTATAGGCATGATTCTTTCGAATGATCTCTAGTTGTGGCTTCTGCAACATCATTTTTGTTCCTTGAGCAACCATTCCTAATATTAATTGTTTAAAAGAATTGCTTAACTTTCGTGGTAGGAGTGAAACAGTTCTTTTGCCAGCACAGGAAATCCTGTTGGGAACTTTAATGAATTTGTTAGTTTCTGCTTCATTTTATGGTCTAGATTTTCATCCCAACAAAGCAGATTCTTTGTGAGAACTTTTTGGACAGTTTAGATAGTCATTGCTGGAAGAGTGTGTTTTTACTTTTATTCCATACATGTCATTCTTTAACAAGCCTGTCATTAGTATAGCTCATAATCCAACTCGGCAGATGAAACAAAACATAAAGAGATTTATTGACATTTCAGAAAAGAAAAAAGTAACAGAAGGGATGCTGGATGTTGCTCATGTGACCCCCCAAAAAAAAAAGGGGCCTACTAGCTTAGGTGTTTTATCAAGGGACTCAGCTGCAGACCATGTTATAATTTAGTTTGCAATATTCATACAGGAAATACTTTTTTGCTATTATTTCAATTTCCTCTGAATTTTCTTTCCCGACAACAATGCCGTACACTTGCTTATGATTTATACTTATAAAGTGCTACCTCAGCAGAATCATGCGCGGTGTCAAACAGTTATATATATTCTGTTATGATCCCCTCTAATGTGTATCTCTGGATTGCTTGTGGGAACTCAGGAACACTTTGAAACTTTGTGGACTGAATTTAGAAGCGAAGTTGAACTTCTGGCTAAAATTGATCACCGGAATCTAGTCAAGCTTCTAGGTTACGTTGAAAAGGGAATGAATACCTGATTATCACAGAGTATGTGCCAAATGGCACCCTTAGAGAACATCTAGACGGTAAAGCCTTTTCTTCATAATGTTATCAATTTTCCTCTCAGATACACATCAATAATGCAATATGTTGGCTGATGTTCTTGGTAGGTCTTAAGGGAAAGATATTGGATTTCAATCAACGACTTGAGATTTCCATTGACGTTGCACATGGCCTAAAGTATCTCCATTCATACTCTGGTAATAACTCATTGTACAGAGATGATTTCCATCATATTGTCTTGGAGGAAAATGAACAATGTCAATCATGATTGATACCAACTGATGATATATACAAGAATCCCATGTTAAAAAGTTGAGTATGATTGGGGCTCTGATCTCCAACAGCACATCCAAATCATGTGTTTACTTCCTAATTGTTAGTGATGACCATTTTCAAAATATCTGAGCTAGCAGAGAATAGGCTTGATTCCTCATGCTAACTCTCTGACCATTTGTATGTTTGTGACAATTGCTTCTCCCAAATTAGCCAATGTTTTGATTTTCTTTTCTGGTGGTTCATGGCTGTTATCTACTTATTTTGCTGCAGAGAAACAAATTATCCACAGAGATGTCAAGTCTTCCAATATTCTGTTAACTGAGAGCTTGAGAGCCAAAGTGGCAGATTTTGGATTTACGAGGCTAGAAGAGGACTCAGAGAAAACTCATATATCGACCAAAGTAAAAGGCACAGTTGGTTACTTTGATCCTGAGTATGTGTGGACTCATCGACTTACAAGCAAAAGCGATGTTCACTCTTTTGGGATTTTGTTATTAGAAATTTTAACTGGCCGCTGACCTGTGGACATGAAGAGAACACCTGATCAGAGGATCACAGTTAGATGGGTAAGCGCAATTTGCTTGCTTGATTATTTCATACCTTCACTGAAGATATGTCGTACAGACTTGCTACACTTTTTCGACAGTACAAAGAAACACAAGGTGTCTTATCTGAGAACTAGTTCAAAATTTTGGAAGAATTTATCTGTAATAGTTATCCAGTGCATTAAACTCATTTGAGATGCCACATTTGACAATTGTGTTTCACTCGAAGAACTGCTTATTTCCTCAACTCGTCACATATAATATGCTTATGCAGGCTTTTCAGAAGTATAATGAAGGAAAAGTTAAGGAGTTGCTGGACCCTTTAATGAATGAAACCATGGACAACGAAATCTTGGTGAAAATATTCGATTTGGCTATCCAATGTGCGGCTCCTACACGAGCTGACCGTCCGGACATGGAAGCGGTAGGGAAGCCGTTATGGGCAATCAGAATGGACTACTTGAGAAGAAGTGAAAAGAGAGAGTGATGGTGTCTTCTATAAACAAATTTATGAGGCAAAGATATTTTCTTCAACTCCTCTGCAGTCTGCATTGATACATAAAATAGTAGGTGATGCAAGGATTGGTACATAATGTTTTTTTTTTATTAATTAATGGCTATATAAGATAAATGATATGTTAGCCATTTGCGTCGATCTCACTTCTTTCGTGCATGCGGCCTCCATCCCTTTGGAAAGGCACACTATAATAAGAGTACAATGAATGATGGAAAGAGATAGGATTCAATTTGCACAAGTTTCTAATTCAAAAGCAAAATTTGTTGTAATTGATCCAACTTTTTCGATTCGAAATCTATCTTACTCATATACCCCTCTTGTATTAGAATTAGGTGTCCGTCCAAGATTGCTCGCCAAACTTTGAATAAAAAATTGGATCCTTTAAATATTCTAGAATATTACATTATTATAACCACGAAACATATTAATAGCCTTCGATCATTTTATTGGACTGAAATTTAGAGTAGATATACTTGATGATATGAACTATTTGAAAAATAAATGGACTCATTTTGTGTGTCAAATATTTCACAAGATCAATTTAAAAATAATCTCATGCTAATTACTTCGGAACAATTAGAAGATGTTATAAAAGAAACATTAGCTTCTGGGAGCAACATGTTTCATCCCATTTATGAGGTCAAATTAATATATTCTTAATTTACTGTGGCGTGATAACTACTACATTAGGATGCACCTTTCCCAATCCTTTTGTACTAAGTGAATGACCTCTTCATTTTTTAACAACCACATAGAATATGGATCAAATTATCTCTTGATGTTCTAAACATAATTAGGATAAATCCATCAAATCCGAGTGCTAAGACTTAATTTGGTTCAATCCTTTTAGCTGCCCTGCGAACTTCCACTCTTAAAAGAGTGCAAACCATATTTTGAGTTCTAGAGAAGAGCTAAGGTGCCCTAACATTATGGGGAATAAGAAAAGGGAACATCTGCTTGATGAAGGTAGATCGTGATTTGAGTATTCCTCTTAGGGAATTAGATAAGAATCAATCAATTGATTTTCTCTTTCTCTTGAGCCAACTGAACTGTTGAACTACCAAAATATAACAGTGAAAACGTATTGATCTTGAGCATGGAGCTCCAAGTTTAAAGATTTCTTATTCCTTTTTCTTGTTTGTAGAATTTTAAATTTTGATGCCTAATATCTTATAGGTAGTCCAAACCATATAGGAACAATAAACAATTTTGGACTAATTGGTCTGCAAAAGAATCCTAAGTTAGTTCTAAATCACTATGAAAAGGGAGGCTAGTCGAGTTTGTGACTAGGTAGTTGGTCAAATCGTATTTATCAAGCATGAGACAATAAATAGCACAAGTACTTGATTGAATTGGTCAAATTATGTAAGAACAAGGTTCAACCTTTTTTATATATAAGTTATGTCAAATAACTACTGCTCTCCCTTAAAAAAAAAATTCTAAAAATAGAAAGTATGTCGTTATCTTTAACATCTTCAAACTTTTTTATCTTTCATTTTGTTTTTTCACAAAACTATTACGAGTTTTCAGTATCAGAGGGCGTTTGTGTGGAAAATCCAACGACCCTGACATATTTTCGGCAGAAACTTATTTTGAAAGAATTAGACATTTAGACTTGTTCTGAAAAACAATTTTTTATTGTATGATACCAATATTAGAAAGTATTATATACATATATATAATTATATATTACTTATGCAGATTTATGCATAAGATAACTACAATAGTACTGTAATTAATAATAAAAACTTTGTCCGCACGAGTGTAATTGAAACAAGATTCTTTTTTAATCCATTTTGTAATTTGATTCCAAGAATAGAAGGGTAAAAGGGAGAATTTATCTCAGCTCCAAATGGCCCAAGCCCCGTGACAGCACAATCAAAGGGTAGGAGGTTGGGTACACAAATTCGCAATTCATGAATTGGATGAAGGGTCTAGAAACAATGTCGGGCGTGTTTGATGCTTTTGTCAATCCAAAATGTCAAATTACGCCTTATCTTGGAATCCTATTGAGCCCATCCTTTCCGTCGGCCATACAATCATGAAAATGATAATGTTTCATTGACCAAGGGACAAAATGAAAATTTGCGGACTAAATTAGCACTTGACCCTTTATTCAATTTCTTATTTCATTTTTTATTCTAATGTGTTGTATATATATCAACTGTATTTAATTTTTATAAAAAAATATTTAATACACGCATCATATATCTATACAGTGAAATAGAGGATGAAATATAAATTGAAATAAATAATTTAAACCACTAGATTGGTTGTGTTTTGCTGAGTGATCTGTAATATAGTGACATAAGTTTATCATATCATAAGGAAGTTAAGAATTTCAATTCTAATGAGATCTTAATGTGTGTTTATTTAAATAATAAAAAAACAAGATTGATTTTGTCTTAAAAGCATAGTTTTACATTTTAGACTACTTTGATTATTGTACTATATTCAATAAAAATATTATATTTATATATATATTTTAATTTTTATACCTATGCCTATCATTTTTAATATCTACTAATTTAAAAATAAGTTAAATTCTTAATTAATTAAATAATAATTCTTTCTCCTATCATCCCAAATTTATAGAGTTTTGCACTAGGGGTGTAAGATGAGTCAAGCAAGTTCATAAGCTAGCTCGATTGTGGCTCAACTTGAGCTCAAGCTCGAGCCTTAATTTAGTTGTTCAAAAGCTTATAAGCCGGCTCATGAACTTTTTTCTATTTTTAAATATTAATTAAATAATTATTTATACTAATAGTTTACTTTTCTTATTATTTTTAAATATTTCATACATAATATTAAATAATTATTATATATTAATAATTAAAATTTATTTTTAAGTGCTCGAGCTTGATTAATATTGAGTTTACAAGCTCGAGCTCGAGTTCGAGCATTTAACAGGAGGCTCATCGGCTGAACTCATAAGCTCGAGCTCAAACTCAAAATACTGAACTCGAAATCGAGCTCGAACCTTTAACAAAAGGCTCGTCGACCGACCTCACAAGTTAGAGCACAAATTTTTTTTTCAAACTCAACTAATTTACACCCTCAATTTGAACTAGATTTAATTAGTAATAACTTTTATCCCATCAGAAACCACTAACTTACCAAATAATTATTTGTTTTGCCAAATAAATATATTTTTTTCGATCTTCACATGGCAATATGATCATGTTAAATTTATTAATAATTTTTTATTCCAACATAATTTAACAGATGGAACGTAAAGAAAAAAAGTAGGTCCCATAATATATTAAATAATAATAATAATAATAATTAATGATACTACATCACAATATTTAAGATTATTATACTGAATTATTATTTTTAATTCACTTTTTTTAAAAGTTTGTTTTTATAATATTGATCCAATCAAATTTTTATTTCCTCATGCAAAATAAAATACAATTATATTTAAAAATAATGAAAATAGACGGTGTAAATAAAAATATAACCAATCCGGTCCTCAGGATCCTAAAATTTGAAACAGCCCATCACTGCATGGACAAAAAAATAACGAAAATGGTTAATGATACCGTCGATCAAGTGAGAAATTGTTTTAATTCCGAGTCCCATAATTGAAAGAATAAATACGTAATTAATTACTCATATAAGTTTCAATAAAATTTAAATCCAAAAATTTGCAGTCTTAAAACGTCAAATTAGCCAGCAGAACAAAGCTGCTCGGCTGAGGTGTGTTGATTACTGATATTACTTACTATTTAATTAATATTTAAATATAAATATGGATAATTACGATTTTATTTAAATGCATCGCATGGTCTTATTCACACATGCCGACTTCAAACAAACTCCGAAGGGCTTCTTTACCCTTTGCTCTTTTAGGTTCTTTTATGGCCGAATCTTAACGAGTGTTTTCTAGGGTAGAAGTAGACATTTTTGAATAATTGAGAGAGAGAGAGAGAGAGAGAGCGAGAGAGAGCGAGAGAAGTTTCGAGATCTGCGCCACGACAAATGACAACTCAACACGCACTATCTATCTTTTTCGTTTCTGCATTTCTTCGTTCACATGCATGATTGCATGTCAATACAGCCATTCAATCTCATTTTTCTTTTCTGCACTCCGATCTGTAGACAGTGATGGTGAGTTTTCCATGTTGTTTTTCTTTCAACTCCTTGGGCGGCCGTTTGGTTTTATTTTCATTTTCTTTTTCATTTTTCGTCTCCATTTCTCAAATTTTGAAAAGATAATTGGTAAAAAATGAAAATAAATTAAAAATAAATTTATATTTGTATAGATTATTAAAAAAATAATAATTATATTAAATTTAATTGATTGTAGGTGGAAATAGATAATAATAATAATAATAATAATAATAATAATAATAATAATAATAATAATAATAATAATAATAATAAAAGAAGCTATGTATTGGTTATTAGAAGAAGATAAGGAAAAATTAATTTAATTTTTCTATAAAATACGATTATGGTAATTTACCCCATATGAAAAAAAAAGTTAAAATAGCTACATGTCATTTTTCAAATGAGTTGTGAGTTTTTAAGAGTTTTTATGTATAAAAAAAGATTATTATATTCCTAACATCAATAATTAAATATTCTTCAAAAAATCAATGGCCCAAATTAAATTTTATTTATAAAAGAAATATAAAAATATATTTATTTGCAAACATATTATATTATATAATATGTGTATATATATATTATATACATACTTATATTTAAAAAATAGTTAATTAGAAAAAAAATCCCTAATCCTACTTCAATTTTAGTGTTCAGTCCCCATTTGAATTTTTACATACTAAACTCCCCATTTTTTTACAAAAATTAAAAATCACTCCCCATATCTCTTAGAAAGACCTATATACCCTTATATTTGAAAAAAACAACAAAAATACTTGAGAAATACGTTTCTGTAATCGAGAAGAACGATTTCCTCTTTTTTTTTCCTGCCTGAAAATGACTTCTCAATGTGCCAAAACAAAAGGGTGCGAAATCAGTCTTCCTCCACCATTGACGCGAGAATGAGAGAAGAAGAAGTGAAAAGAAAATAGAAAAAAGAAAGTCATCAAAATTTCTGCCATTTTTCTGCGACTATGGAAGGAAAAACATCTGCGAAAAGAAGTCGAGTGCAAAAAGAAGTGAGCAAAAGAAACACAAGTATGTTTTCTGAACATGCAATTTCAAATGTTAGTGATTTTTCAGTATTTAGGATTTTTATTCATTTTTTAGTCGTTAAACACTTGAACTGATTTGATATACATATGATTTTTGTCGTGAGATGGAAAATTTCTAATTTGTACTTGAAGGGTATGAAAGTTGGACTTCACCTTTTTGATGTTTATACTTCTTTCTACTTAAAATTATATTATGGTGAAATTATATAGTAAAACTATCTGAAAGCGATAGTGTATTGTCCGTAGAAGAGAACATCCAAGCTTGCAGTACACATTAGGCAAAAATGTAGTATATAATCTGTGTAACTGCAGTACAATTTAGAAGCAAATGTAGTATAAAACATTCAATCTTACAATACACATTAGAGAAAAGTCTAGTATATAATCTGCAATACATTTTAGAGCAAATGTAGTATAAAATATTCAAACTTGCAATACACATTATGAAAAAGTCTATAACTTGTAGTACATTTTAGAAGCAAATGTAGTATAAATATTCAAGCTTGGAGTATATATTAGACAAAAATATAGTATATAATTAGTGTAAATGCAATACTTTTTAGGAGCATGCTTAGTACAAAAATATTCAAGCTTGCAGTATACTTTAAATGAAAGTATAGTATATAATCTGTATATCTGCAGTATATTTTAGAAGCAATTGTAGTATAAAATATTTAAGCCTAAAGTATACACTAACTGAAAGTGTAGTATAATATATTATGTGTTTCTGAAGTACATTTTAGAAACTTTTGTAGTATAAAACATTCAATCATGAAGTATACCCTAACTAAAAGTGTAGTACAATATATTATATGTTTCTGAAGTACATTTTAGAAGCATCTGTAGTACAAAATATTCAAATTGTTAGTACACATTATCTAAAAGAATTAGTTTATTATTTGTTTATATACTAATTTTTCTTTATTTGATTGCAGCCAAGCCAAGATATTATGAGGTCTGCTCTCGTTGCTCCCCTCAATTTTTTCAGAGTAAATTGGATATTGTAAAGTCCAAGATGGGGTCAAAATATTTTGATACATTGAAGAAGATCGCTTTTTATATATACATGGATATGCCCAAGTTAAGTTCAAGCTTTATTCGACTTGAAGCTATATTGAGGAGGTTTGACCTAAAAAGGCTGTTATTTCATTTTTTGGAGGGGGTTGAAGTTTCTTTTTCTGCAACTGAATCTTCTAGGGTTGCCATATGTGGTGCAATCTATGGATATAACATTGAAGATGAAGTCTTCAACCTTTGACAACCTTTTTTCTCGAAAGTTATAGAATATTACTAAATCTAAAATAGCTAAAAAGTTTGAGGAGTATGTATATAAGGATAGTGAGGAAGACTTGAATAATTTTTGTAGGTTGTATATACTTTTTGTTTTAATTGTTTTATGTTTCCAACATCAAATTATTGGGCTCCACGATTTCTCCTACCTTACTTGGATAATTTGTCTAGAGTTAGTCTATATGCACGGGGCATAGCAGTATACAATTTTCTTGTCTAAGATATGAAGAACCATATAGGAAAAGGTGGAGAGAAAACCAAGAAATACATTGATGGGTGCATAGTTGGTTTGATCGTAAGTGTTTGCTTCATTTTTCTAACAATATTGATTATATTTATATTCATAGTTGGTTTGATGGTAAGTGTTTGCTTCATTTTTCTAACAACATTGATTATATTTATATTCAAGTGAGTATAATTTTTTGATTTATGAATGGTAGGCATGGGTCTATGAATGCATCCCTTCACTGGCTTCACCAGTGAGTTTGTTTGAGTTTTCATGCTTTTACCGGTGGAAGGATAGTAAACTCCCACATAATGTGGAGGAGGCAGAGAAAAAATTGAAACAAATTATAGCAGAAATGGTAATAATTGTAATAATTCATTGTTAGCTTTTTGTATAAGAATTTGAATTTGATAATTATTTTTATTGTAATAGGTTGTAGTCCCCAGTCCTGCTCTAGAGGAGTTAGAATTAGCAGTTTTGGTCAAGAAACTAGAGGTTGCCAGTACTGCCATAAGTCAAGTCTATGTTTGTGATCATATAATATATGAAGCAATTATTGCAGTTTAAGTTGAAGAAATTAAATCATTAAAAGAAAAAATTGCTTCATTCGATATGATGGCAATGAAGGAGCAGGGTGAGGAGGAGCATCTAGTTGAGCACAAGACTGAGGGGGAGGAGCTTGAAGAGGGTGCTGGTGAGTTTGTAAATGAAGGGGGTACTTGATTTGGTAGATGATGCACAGGAAGAAGGGGATGAATCTGAAAACATGGTGGATGAAGAAAGTCGAACAAAACACCATCATGATCCTTCAAATTTTCCCAAACCTTTGAAGATAGAAGTTTATGTACCAATTCAAGTGGCTAAGTTTGAAGAATCTGAGATTGAAGTGGCAAATGTCATGTTCTCGATTGTGACAGATGTGCGCAATCAAGAAGACAAGAAGCCAAAACAGAAATCTCCAAATTTTGTCAAGCCCCCAAGCACTACACCAGCCAAAAGAGCAAAAGAAGTGACAAAGACTTATGGTCCTCCTCGTCTTCATCCTCATCCAGAAAAAGACATAAAACAAGAAAAGATGGTGTTGTTAATTACTTAATATTTTATGTTTTACATTTTGCATTTCATTTGTAAATTGTCTATTTGTAATAAATGTATTGATGTCTTATTCTTGATTGGTTGATATTTGTACTTAATGTGATCATATCTTATACTTTATGTTGGTGATATTTGTACTTAATGTGCTGTCTTTTGTATTTCAAGTTGGTGATATTTATACTTAATGTGCTATTCTTTTGCACTTCATGTTGGCAATATTTGTACTTCATGTGCTGATCTTTTATACTCTGTGTTGGGATATTTGTAGTTTATGTGCTAATCTTTCGTACTTGATAGTTGATCTTTCATACCGAATGTGCTTGAATTTTGTACTCTATGTGGGCATAGTTTGTACTCCAATAAGGGATACTTCAATAGTTGATACTTTGCACTTA
>JACGDI010005759.1:672874-710688 GCA_014898725.1 Jacaranda copaia
ATAACGAAGTATAAAATGTGTTTCGCTGAAGTACAATTTAGTTCAATTGAAAATTCCTAGTGAATTTGAGTACAATTCAAAGAAAATGTAGTATAAATTCGAAACTAAGGAAGTATAAAATGAAATTTGTTAAAGTACAAAATTTAACTAATTTATTGATTCTTTGCATGTTCGATGATTATGCCCTGTTCTTCCACACCTTTTACACTTAATTACACGTTTCTCAATTTGTGATGGAATTCTCTGTGTCCTTCTACACCCAGGCTAAGATCGACAATCAGGTGCATTAATGTGTCCATCATTATCTAGCTGGAACAGATTCATATCAAATGTAGGAATAGGGTTTATCACTATTTGGTATGCTTGTTGATACATCTCAACTCAGTAGTATTGATCGGTGAAGTCATATGGTGAAAGTGAGCTTGACTCGATACAAGCACAAGTATGTTTACATGGTATTTTATCAATCTGCCATGTTCTGCAGAAACAAACCTTGCCATGTAAATCTACAACATACGATTTATCTTGCTTAATCACCTTAAAGCTCCAGCCGCTAGACATGACAATTTTTAAGTTACGAGAATGCATATGATTGATTGCCAACTTCTTCTCTTGCTTGGGACATATTTGACCAACCATCTTATGAGATTTTTCTCATCGGTCATGTATCATAACCATTATTTGCATGTGTATGTGATCAACCATGGTTGCAACTGGCATAAATCGAGATAGTTTAACCCAATTATTCTAATATTCTGCTTGATTATTGTTTTTTACCTCCATCGATCTCCACTAAATAAGGAATTTGCCGAACATGGTGGGTCAGACTGCATACTAAAGTCTCTGGCAAGTAGCAACAACTCCAAGATGTTGTCTATATGTCGTGTATACTCTTGCCTTATAGGTGCATATGCGACTTTTATTAAAATAGAGCACCAATGTTTCTTGTTATGTAGAGGATACTTTCTTAATACTTGAATATAAAATAATAGAATAGTGATGTGCTAAATGTTACAAATTAAAATTTATTTCACATAATTATTTCACAAACAAAGATAAAGGACACTTATTTTTTAAAGTTATCCACTAAGTATCTCAAGCAATATGCATGGTGGCTACTAGGACATATTATGGGGATGGCCATAAGAAGACCTGGATGTCGATCAGAGAAGAAAGTGAACCTTGATAAGCTAGGCAGATATTAAGAATCTAAGACACTTCTTAGCTTGAAACAGAACCACTCCTAATTAATATCATTTTCAGAGTTAACAATTGCATACGCTAGTGTGAATAAGCCATCATTAGCATTCTTACTGATAGCACTGAGTAAGCATCCTTTGTATTTATTTTTAATATGGGTGCCATTTAAAAATATCAACGGCTTGCATCCCCTGAGAAAACTAATAAGGCAAGCACTGAAACATATAAATAGTTGACGAAATTTTTGACTAATTGGGTCAATCTCATAGTTTGCAATACTTCTAGGGGTTTGTCCTCTTCAAAACATCACAATACCACTTCAACTTATCATAAGATCCCTTTTCAGCACCATGGATGTCTTGCATAGTTAATTCCTTACCCATCCATACTTTATGGTACCTAAGTTCTACACCGTATTCTCTGTGGACATCTTGCAATATGGTGGAGGGCTGATAACATGGCTCTGATTTCAATTTATCTTTTACAATGTTAGCAACCCAAGCAGAATCAGCTTTAGGATGTCCCCTTGTTCGAAGAATAGCCTCACCACATGTGTGCTCTAGATTGCATTTTTGAATGTCAAATAATTTATCAGCCTCATGCCTTGATGCGTAAATTCTCCATTTGCAATTTTCATCACTGCAAACGACTATAATTTTTTTGATGTCATTTTTCTTGTATTTAAATGACCGCAAAGTAGACAGCGCATAATTCTTAAGCATAATTCTGAACTCCTAAGCATCCTTGAATGTCTGACCCTCCCCATATATGCAATACCTCCATGCATCAATTGAGTTGCTAGTTAAAGCCAATTCATTGTGCGATGCATTGGTCGAACCAATTTTCTCCTCGACTGCATCCCTTGAGGTTGACAAATGAAGTATAATTTCAAAAAAAAAAAGAACAATTTTAATAAATTGAAGTATAAAAACTAGCAATTGCAGTACAATTTTTGATAATCCATTAGTAGAACATTTGAAGTATAAAACTTAAATAATAGAGTATAATTTTATGTGAAATTTCTATCACAAATTCCATTGAAAAAAAAAAGCCATCGCAAAATCCATCGCAAATTATTGCGATCAAAGATTTTGTGATGATTTTTTTTCCGTCACAAATTCCGATGCAAAAGATATTTTTTTAGTTGTGACAATTCTCCCGTGAGTAAGGATGAGAATACTCCAAGCTACTTGTTAGGAGCCTCTGGCTTAAACTATTTATGGCCTAGTTAGGCCTACCTTATTGAACAAAAAGTTTAGGTGAAGGCATAAAAAGTAGCATTTTTAACTAAATAGGCTAGATTTAAGCTCTTCTAAAAGCTTGCAAAGTCTAACAAGCATATAATTTTATCTTTTCACATAAGAAAATATAATAATAATGATATAATATTAATTAGCTAATTATATTTGATTTTTTAATTAGTACTTTATGGAATCCTTTATATTGTTTAGTATTATTTTTTTATTAAAATAATATTATTTTAAACTTAAATTTGAACTTTTATAATTATATATTTGTTATTTATCATTTTAAGTATCACCTATCAAGGTCTATCACAAGTTGGAGCATATTAAAAATTTAGATTTATGTGAAATTTTGACTTAATTAAACCTTTGTAAAAAATAAGCTTTTAGACAGGCTTACAGGTTGGACTAAGGCTTTAGAATTTATTAAAAAAATAAACCTAACCTTAAAAATAAAAGCCTATAATAGATAATAGACTAAGCTCAAACTTATCATTTGCATAACATGTTTGACCTATTTAAGCAAAGCCTAGCCTAGCCTATTTTCATCCCTACCTACGAGAAGGTGGCGGATGGTGAAATTGGTTGAAGGCTTTTGATGGGCTCAGCAAGGTGCACACTTTGGTCCAGTTGGTTCACACCCAGGCAGCAGTTAACGGTAGAGGCTTCGATAGTGGTTGGGTAGTTTTCATGAAAATTTCAAACACGGTGGAATTAATTTTGGGTTGTGATTTGGACTTGGACCCAGTTCAATTTGGTAACTTTTGCTTTTATCGGATTGATTAACCTCAATTTGATATGATTGAGTATATCATGATGAAATTAGATGCATAAATTAATAGTAAGTGACATAGACGATAAATTTAGACTTTGTCATGAATTTAAACAGTAGCTTTAGGATGATATAGCTTTCATTGGAAATTAGCAAGTTGAATTGATATGGTTGGGGAAGCTGAAGATAAGAGTATTGATAACCTATTCTCCAACTCAATGAATTGAGAATTCTAAACTAAAGTGTCCTTAGGCATTTTGGTATGGAAAGAAGATTAGAAGTTACGATATGATGAAATGAGTTAAAGACTAAATCTTAACAAAGATGCTAGGTACAAACATGTATATGATTCAAAGAGTTATATAATAATGATTTAGGTTACCATACGATACAACCTTGGATTGACTAGGAAGCAAGGGCTTGAGCATTGTTTCGGTGTGGAATCCTTTGCATTGACTAGGTGAGGTTTATATTAGCTTTTATTACTGGGGAAGAACATATATCTTTGTCAATATATTTTTGTTGCTTGATTCTATTTGTGTTGAGATTCAAATAATTGTTTGTTTGTGCTGTACTATTCTACAGTTCTTGTGTTGAACTTTGATAGTTTATCTTCATCATCTGTACTATTTTACCTTCAGCATACTTATCGTTGAATTCCTAAATTGAAAATGAAGTACTGGTGAAATATTCTGTATGGCTCCTTTCTTCAGAAGTGGCCTTGAACAATATTTGAAAAATGTATTTTTTGAATAATATATTCTTTTTGAAATAATCTCAAAAAGTATCATTTGAATTTGGAATCTTCTGTTAATCTCACGTGAATCGGGTTTTGAGTCTGTGATTAAACTATGAAACTTTCAAAGGTTTAGAACTATAATTTGAATAATACATTTTCAAACCAATCGCTGTATCTTGTGATACTGTTGCAAGGCAATCTTGTTGACAAGTTGTTGCCGATTAACTGATTGATCTTTTATTGAATTTTACAATATTTTTGTAATTGAGTTGACATTATTCTATTTCATATGGTGATTCTGCTATAAAAGAAATTGAGTTGACTGTTAGGACTCTTGTGCTTATACATGTTATTAATAATACCCTTGGGGAATATTTTAGGCCCATAAAATTGATTGGCAAGACAATCGAGACGAAGTTGGGCTGTTGGTGGTTGGTTTACCCACTAGGATCTAGTTTGCGATATTAACTTTGGGACAGTTGGAGGTTGGCTACAACTTGAAGCTTGATTGGCGAGGATTGGTCCAGCCAATTTGTGCTACACAATTTGGCAAGTTGGCTGCTCATTGAGGCAATATAAGGGGTAGGCCATTCCACGGTTGAATTATTATATAAAATATAGGGAGTCATTTCATGGTCGATTTTGTAAAAATGTCCCATGTATAGTCAATTTTATAAAACTAAATTAAATCCTGAATTTTGAATATGAACTTTTTGCAGCTCAACATATTCATGTACACTCGATTGTTAAAATTAATTTAGCTCCTGAGTTTTGAAATATGAGGTTTTCTATGAAATATTATGAAAATTTGAGATGTCTCTTTGCTGGTATAGGACAGTGTGGAGCCTAACTTATGATGTGTAAAAGATAACATATTGTTCCTTCGTTCTATGTTTTGACCCCGTGAAACTTGTCTATTGTTTAACAACTTGTTCCCTTGACATGTACTTGTAGTTGTTGTACATTGGACTGATATTATTTTATAGTATATATTCATAGTTATTTCTTCTTGTGTAACTTGATTGTTACCTTACTAAGTCATTCGAACTTACCTTCCTTATACTATTCTTTCCGTTCTTCACCCTAGATTGAGGATCAAAGGATACTATGAGCTTGGACCATATGGTGCAAAGTATATGAGTGTTGTCAAGATATTTATAAATGGCAAGAATATGATGTGTATGTATGCTTGCAATGTAATAGTGTTTGTAACGTAATAATGTGTTTATCAATAGCTTTTCATCTTTACCTTTTGATGAAAGATAATAGTGTGTTTGATAGTGAACATATATATTGTTCATTGATTATAATCTTATTTATCATTTGGGTTATTTTGGAACTGTGCATGCTATAGAACTGTTTAAATTGAGGATTTTGAAAATTTTTTTATTGAAAACCTGATTGATGTAGCATCCTGGATGGGAGTAGGCGCCTCTTAAGTTGGGACACAACACCAAGTTATATTTTTGGGAGATTATAAGCTCTTTTCATGATATCTTATAAATTATCAAACATTTCATAAAATATTTTGAAACGCTTATAGCACCATCTTACAAAAGAGTTGTTCAGATTTCATTTAATATTAAATTAGCCCCATAGATCTAATACAAACAGGTCTCATTTGAGCCATTCGCAAAGTTGTGGTTAACAAATTGAAATAAAGTCAAGCTAATCTCTAAAAAATTATATCCAGATTACGTTTTCCACTTAACCCACTTGTATTTAAAAAAAGAAAGAAAGAAAGAGAGCAAATAAAAATCTCCCTCTTTAAATGGATGGATTTTAAGAAATACAAATGAGCTAAGATAGAATTGACAGAAAACTTTGAATAAATTTGTCCTCGTCAACACTTTTATTAATTTAAAGTTTAGCAAATTAAAAGGTGTGCATTGATTTGGAATTGGATAAAAAGCAGCATATGAGTTGTCACAAATTTGAATTTCACCAACACAACTTTTGCATTTACTGAGGGCCCATTTGGATATAATTTTAAAATCATTTCTTGTTTTCTATTCTTTCCAAAAAATAAAAAGTTAATTATGAGTTTAGATTTAAAAATAAAATATTATTTATTTGTCTGTCACAATGAAATAATTGTATAGAATTAAAAATAAGATATTTTTAAATATTGTATATTTTTATGTTAAAAGTTACGAAAATAAAAATATGAAAAAAGAGGGTGTGAAAATGGAGAAAGAATAAAAAAAATATATTTAAAAAATATTTTGAAAAATTGACGATTTTTTATTTTTATTTTTATTAAAAAAATGAAAACTCCTAGTGAAAACAAAACCAAACTGGCATTAAGTAGTGTCAGAACTGATAACATACATGTGGGTGGCATGGCCACACCTGTCCACAGCGAGATATAGATGGAGCACAGGGATAAGTCACGAGAAGCGAGAGCGTGAGCAGAAACCGAGAAGTGAGAGCGTGAGACAGAAAAAGACAGGATTTTGCGAATCTCTTTTGAGGACTTTTCTGTTTTTACTTTTTACATGTGCGGTTTGCTCGCGCCTGATTTCCTATCGGGCTTCGTTTTTTTTAACACACAAAATTTAGATGGTTTCGACGTTGGTCGCCGTCGGGGTAAGGAGATAGACTTGGGTTGGGTCCTATAAATGCTTATAGGAGTGCTTGTATTTACAGATTGTTCATTAACAAATCCCTTACATCGACAAAAAAAAATTGAACGCGCAATTTTTGTGAGACTTGTGAGTTGTGCCCGCTTTTTACCTACTACGCCACCATCTTTTCGCCTTTCTGAATCATTCTAATGGACGCACTATCATAGTCAATTCAGACTAAACTTTTTCACAATTTTTTATTATTTTAAACGGACTTGATATGAATATTTTATATATTAGTTATTTTTATAATGGGTAAAGTAGGCTTTACGCCCTTTTGAAAATGGAAAAGGTAAATGGGTAAAGAGAAAAAAAAAAAAGCAACAAATCTTCTTGTAATTTTGACAAGGTAGCAAATTATCCCTTTCGTCCTGTGGTGTAATTCACGTGTGACAAGTGCGATTTTTGTAGAATTTTGTTGTTCAAATATCAATTTTGCCCATAAATATCAATGATTGGATAAATTGAAAGAAAAATTAATTATTCAAATTACCTTATTTATAAAAAAATATAAAATATTATATATATATATTTATATATATTTAAATATATACATATGTATACATACTATATTTATATATAATTATATATATATATATGCATATTTATATATACATATATATATAAACCCTGAATCTACCTCTCCCCCAACCCTTCCCCATTCCACCAGCGGCCGGGCCATGACAATTTTTGCGGCAGACGGAGCCGGCCATGGCTGCGTTCATCAGCAACTAATAGCCGCTGCGTAGTATAAGAAAAAATAAATAAATGGCGATCGTTGGTTGCCAGCAACACAGTCGCCATGGCTACATTGGCCTGGCTGCCAAATCAGTATCTCGCTAGATTTGGCCACAATGCTGTCATGCCATCTCATAAAGTTTGGGGAGATAGGGTGGGAGTGCGGTTGGGGGTATGTTATTAAATAATTATATATTATCATATATGTATTTATAGTTTAAAAAATTGGATCGGACTGACCAGTAGGACTGTTAACTGACTGGTGAACTGGTTCGATTTTCTTAAAAAATTGGAAAAATAAAACAAATATTATATTTTGTTTAAACCGTTCAAACTGGGTAGTCGGGCCGTTGAACCATTCACGGTTCATTTGAACTGGACCAATTTTTTTTATTTAATTTTTAATAAAATTATTTTAATTTTTTTTTGATCTAAATACAAAGTTTGAAGGTTAAGATACACTTCACAAGCTATTTAAAAGTAAAAAATAAGTCTTAATTTGGAGTTCAGAACTTAGAATTAACTTACATACTCTCAATTTTAAACTTTAGACTTGATATATTTAAATTATTACAATTATTTATAATATGAATTGTGAAATTTGGATTGTAATATTAGACAATATCCTTTACGCTCTTTATGTTTTATATTTTGGTATTTTATTAATTTTTAAGTAATATATATAATATAAATATATATTTCATAATTATAACGTCATAGTTCAATTACGGTTCAACTATGGTCTGATCGATGGTTGAACCAGTAAATTGTGAATCGGTAAATTTTTTTGTTCAATGAACAGTTTGATTTTTCGAACACTGCATGTATTATATATTATTATATAATTATATCATATATGCATTATTAATATATGTATTATAATATATTATATATTATCATATATATGATAATAAATATATAAATATAAATATCTTATAAAAAAATATACATGTATATAAATATATTATATATTTTCATAAATATATAATATTTAATTTGAAATAAATAACTAGAAAGAAAAAAAGAAATTTTATAAATGAATTTCTATAAAGATGATCTTATTAAATAATTATATATATTATTATATATATGTATATGATAATATCATATATTTTAATAAATAATAATATTTAATTTGAAATGAATAATGAGAAAGAAAAAAGATATAAATAACAATTATTTAAATTCTATAGATAAATTTCTATATGCTATATATGTATTTAAGTATAAATAAAAAAAATGTTATATCTTTTTATGAAATTTAAATTTTATTTACATTGAAATGAATTAATAGAAAGAAAGATGAATATAATTGATAAGAAAAAAATAAAAGTGATTTTAATTTTTATAAATAAATTTATATATATATAATGAAAATATATGAAATAATGAGAAATGAGAAATAATGATAAGTTTATATATATATATATGCATAAAATGAGAAATATATGAAAAAACATAGAAATTGGTATGAAGGAGATGAAGGAAGATATATAAAAATATATTTTAAAAAAATAAATAAAATAAAAAAAAAATAAAATAACTAGGGATAGTATAGTCCTTTTACATTAAAATTAGGCTTAAATTGCAGCAAATTATGAGGGGGAGACAGTGTGTATAGTTTTTAAAATCACAAAGAGGTTTGTTGCCTATATATATATATATATATATTTTTTTTTTTTTTTTCGTATGGATTTTTTTACTCTTTTCCATTCTCACATGAGGGTAAAATGTAATTTATCTTTTTTATAATTAATAAAATTATATTTTTGTGCAATTATGGTTACAGAAGTTTTCGTGCCGTAATTGTCACTACAATCAAGGGAAAATTGTATTGTTTAGTTGGTGATACTGTAAAAATATATATTATTAATGAGAAAAAATTAAGTGAATTGTTACTATATGAATTTTTATTTTATTATTAATAATTTATAGGATTACAGATAATTTTTATTTTGTATGAGTACGGCTTAATAGCTAGTGATCATTATTGAAAATAAAAAATATAAACATAGTGACAATCTAATAATATTAAATGTCTAATCTGTGCACTATTTTATTGTAAGAGATTTCCTACTCAAAAATTAATTGTTCCAACCGAAATTCTCTATTTGAGATTGTATAATTAATAATTTTTAGTTTATAACAAGCACCAACGATTATATGATACATAACATTCACATTTTTGACATTCTAATGTTTGAATATTCTTTTGGTTATATCATTTTTCGATATTTATAATAATATAGTAAAAAAAAAATCTAGTTTAAACATTAATTAAGGATAATCATGTAATAAAGTTTCAATGTAATTCGTTATTTTTCATTTATAAGTCCATATCGTATTTGATATGGGATAGCCCAACAGGCCCAATAGGCCTTTTTTACAAATCAAACAGCTCACGAGACCCAACGTAAAATGGTATAATTAAGTAGGTCCAACATGCCCAAGATCAGAGGATTTAACCCACTAAGCCTGAGGCAAATCACTTTGGTCGACCAATATCGACCCCGTATAGTAAGCCGCGCGATCGACCCGTATCGACCTGCATGGGCCACCAAATGATGATGCATGGATCTGTCGCCACATGGCAGCCTCCCTCCGAGGTATTGTCCCTCCTACGCCTTGTTGACCATTCGGTACATGCCGTCCGGACTGAGCGGGGGGTTTTGTCCTGAAAAGGTGCCTCTCAATAAGAGGTGGCGGGCCATTCGCTAGTGGCGTCTGAACTCGCTTGGGCCTATTAGCTCAGGGAGAGGTATTGTCCTGCTTCGGGGCGGGTTTTGTCCCGAAGGCACCTCAAAGGAAGGAGAGGGTCCAACCGCTTATATGCTGGTTAAGACACTCCTCTCAATTCAATGTGGGACAAATGCCACACATATCATAATTATATGTGTTTCCTAATATTCAAATATCAAAATGGAAAAAGGAAAGAAAAGAAAAGAGGATATGCAGCTTCAGCCCTATAAATAGCCCTTGTCAACGAATTTCTTAAACCCATCACATGCCCACATCTAACACTCTGTCTGAAGATATATATGGGGCGCCTCGCTGCATTTCTCTTGGTTCTGATGCTTGTCATGTTCACTGGTCAGTGAATTAATTTGTTTTTTGAGATTGTGATATTCAATCACCTACTTCATTAACTCTCTGATCAGTACCCATGAAATCTCTGGAACTATATATATATATCCTAACCACTATCGTTTTCTTTTTGGTCCGAAAGTTGATTTACCTCACCTATTAGAATGTCTTTTATTAACTGTGTACAGATATAGGTGGTCCGATTATGATGGGAGAGGCAAGGACGTGTGAGTCGCAAAGCCATCGTTTCAAGGGACCCTGCGCAAGCTCCACCAACTGCGCATCAGTTTGCCACACAGAGGGGTTCAGCGGTGGGCACTGCAGGGGATTTCGACGCCGTTGCTTCTGCACCAAGCATTGTTGATGAGCTTGATCAATTTCATGGCGTATTTGTATAAGTTGTGATGTTTTGATAGATTTGATCAACTATCCTATGTTGGAAAGTTTATCTCTCTTTGTTTAAGTCGGGGGTGGAATAAAAAATACCACTAGTCTCTCATGGTCATGAGGCTTCGTGTGTTGTAATAATAATAGTAATGATATATAATAATAATTTCTGTCTAACAATTAATCTTATACAGTCCTAATTCTTGTCCCGTTGAAAACTATATACGAATGGCATAAAAAGGAGGAGGAGGAAGCAACCATTGTTTGTTTCACTCTGGCTTTTAGTTTAGGGTATAGTAGGATTCCAAAAACTATTAATATTCACGCGAAAAAGAAAAGAAAAAAGACAGATAAAATGATAATAGTGGAGTATAAAGTAGATGAGGCTGTAAATGTTAGGTATTGAAGAGAGTATTTTAAACATGGAAAACTCCAAAAAGAAAAAAAAATAATAAGAATATTTTTAATAATATAGATAGTACCATTGATTATTTCTGGTGCAATGGAAAATTTTTATGGTAAAGCCCGTTTGAGATCAAAGAAAATTGAGCCCATTTCAAGATGATATATATATATATATATATTTCTTTTACCAAAAAAGCTCTTTCTCATGGACATACAAGTTATACACTGTATACATATGATAAATCAGAGAATAACTAGCCATGATTCATCCATTAATTTGCTATAATGATTGCTGAACCGAGATACGCTTCTTAAAAACATGGAAGTTGATTGTTTTAAAAAATGAGCAAAGACAGAAAATTGATCTAATTAAGAAATTGTGAAAAAAATGGGAAGTGAATGTTCGTTGATCTAATTGATTTAAGTATTCAGAGCTGTTGAATATGACAGACAAACTATGTCAATAACATACCAAAGATCGAATATTCGTATAATATACAAAATCGTGAAGAGAACCTACTCACCAATCATATTTCTAGAATAGTTACGAGATTTTGGCCCTCCAACCATGGTCCCTTGTGTTACATTGGAAGGAAATACAACCCATATTGACGCACATAGCTTCTCTTGTACATGTAACAATAACGTGCTTGTATGGAGCTCGCGTTAGAAAATAATATGGTGTGTGTATACTTGTACACAAAAATTAGAAATTTAAGAGTCAAATTTAGTTTAACATATGAAATATTCTAGATTTGCAAAATTCAAAAAATTTAATATTTAGACTACCTTTACATATATATATATATATATATATATATGAATAATACCAAATAGAACAAAAAAGTAAGATATCCTAGTTGAATTTGTCAAATTCAACAACGGAAAAACTTGAGCCAAGGCTTGTTGCTCCAATAGAGTCTTTTAGACTTTTTTTGTTTCTGTATGGTGCTAAAGGTCACTAACAAACAACTTCCCAATGTATAACAACTCTTTCCGATCAAAGGTGGTACTACAATTGACTAGAACGGTGAATTAAATTGATTTCAAACTCTTTTATGAAATGGATAGTAAGGTGAAAGTGTTTAGTGTGGTGCTCAAACAAATGCTACTATGTTTTTTCTCCTCATGTTTTTGGTTGGGTTTTAGGTGCTTCTATTTATAATTGTGTAATGTAATTTTGTTGACGAGACATAATTCTTTATTAGGATTATAAGTCTTTCTTTTAAAGATACAATTATAAGACAAAATCATGTAACTCACTCTTTTAATGAAGAGTCACAACTCCACTAAATAGTTCGAAGCTCATGTCATAACTCTAACTTTTGAGTTAACTTTTCTATAGGGGTGTGTTCATTGGGGGCACACAAAAAACAAATTTTAATTATTTTATTTACGCACCTGCATCTTTTATTTTTTTTCAATATGGATAGATGCGTTCTATCTACTAAAATGTCTTTAAATTATTTCTCACTTTAAACCTAGTTTTCTTATTTAATTAATTAATTTTGACATATAATATGCCGAAATTTTACAGCTATAAAAGCACCTCAAATCCCAACATTAATCCTTTAATTGAATCGTAAGAAGGCAATGACGACTTTGCAATTGCATTAAGAAAAGTCGTGTCTCCAAGGCTTTGCTAAAAGGTTGAAACAACTACTGTTTCTAATGAGCCTCCCTGACCAGACGTCCTCAATTTTACTCAGGAAATGATATTGGGTTTGTTGATTTCACTAATTTTACTATGATACTATAAATTTGGAATCCTATGATAAATAATGATCACGCATCATATGTTGTAGAAGAACATTTGAAAAATGTAAGCGATCATATTTGATGTTGCTTCACACCAATTTATCAATGAAAATGTGTGTTTTTTTTTTTAAATTCATTTTTATTTAAATGCACACATCACCTAAGGTATTAGACAACTAATTTGATATGGAAGCATTATAGCACACAGTAACAAATCCCTTTCTATACAAAAATTTCTCAAAAATAATTTTGATACCCTATAAATTCATAAAAATTTTATAAAATATTTTAAAAAGCTATAAAGTTTTTATATAGCTTTCAAATAATAAAAGAAAATTAAACTATGCATACAGATCATAATTAAAATAATAATGAACATGAAATTTGAGTATAAATCAAATTACAAAATAATAATGAACATGAAATTTGAGTATAAATCAAATGTTGTAATTGACATTAAATCAATTGGGATTTGTATTTAATTACATGTTTAAGAAGAGTTTAAATCTTATGGATGAATGCCAATTAGGTTGGAATCCGTAAGTGTTGTGTACATGTGAAGGGGGAGACTGAAAGACAAGAAGATTATGTATGTGGGGGAAATCCCACATTGCTTGTGAGACAAAATATGAGGGAATAAGTGGGAATATAAAAGGCTCATTGTTTGATGTAAAACCATTTATCTTACATTGAAAATTTACTGAATGGGAATACGTCTTATATGTGTTTCAAGTATTAATGCTTGTTAGGTATCAATTAAGGGACTCATGAGGGTGTGCCCACACGCACGCCAGCGCGACCATCGCCGCTCGTCCAATTATCCCAGGCTGGCTCTGGCTCGTGCTTCAGCTATGGCATTTAGGCGAATTGTTTCGGGTTGATCTTTTTATGGAAAATTCCAACTTTTATCCAAAATTTTATTTAAATTTGAATTTTTAAAATTTAAACTTGATGTTACAAAAATTGCCGCCAGTTTTTGTAATTACAGAACTGGTAGCCATTTATGCAATTAATAGGTTCATTGTATCTAGTCCAAAATGAATATGGACTACAATCTGGAATGAATATGCACATCATGATGCCTCATCTCATGCCTATATATAGCTATTGTTGGCAATATACACAATACATAGAAATATGCAGAAAAACAGTCAAGTTATCTTTTCTATTTCTCTATATCTCTTAGTGTTGCTCATCACCTTTTTGGCAATTGAGTAGTGTTCGAAGTGAGGCTCTCTGGAGTGCTCTAGAATACTTCTGAGACTGTCTTATCCTGAGGGAAATTATGTTGCACTCTCTGCACTGATAGGGCGATAATTTCTTCAAGGTAAACCATATACTGGTGATTCAGTCTAAGTTCTATTACTATACAGAACTTTGAGATAAGTTCACGTTTAATATATTGATCTTCTACATTTATTTTTGTTATATTCCAAATTGTTATGTTTGCTATTGGTTTCCACTTTTGTTAAACTAAATTGCAAATGGATATATTTTGGAATATATGTTTTCTGGTCATTTCTGAAATATCTATTATATGCATTGTTGTATGCCATATTTTGGTATATTTTAAATTTTGGTTTTATAAACACTACCCTTGGTTATAAACTATTTTATAATCTCTTTATAAACTAGTGTTTATAATTTGTTTTCATACAACAATCTTGAAGAAATTATTTGTTTAAGTGTTTGTTAAACTGTGATATTTGAAATGGCATCTTCATTTGCAAGTGATCTGGTGTTAGTTCGTTACTATCCTTGAAAGTTGACATTTTTGGCTTGCCAGAAAAGTTTGGGGGCCAAATGTTTAAACATTAGCAGCAGTGGATGAAATTTGGTTCACAATGAAAGGTCTTTTTTTAGTGCTTTCAGTAACTAGACCTAAAATAACTAATACTGACCCCAAAATAACAAAAATAGCTAAGTGGATTGAGAAAGATCAGTTAGGTTGAGAGATCATTTGTCATCATTGTCAAATGTTCTCTTCAATGTTTACTGCTCGGACTCATATATCATTAAGTCACTGTGGGATGAGTTAGACCAAATATATAATACAAAAGAGCAATGGCTTGAGAAGTATTTTGTTTCCAAGTTCTTGAAGTATTAGATGGTTGAGGGAAAGTCTGTAACTGAATAGACGTATGAGTTGATCAATCTTGAGCATGCTCTTGTTGATGTTGATATGAAACTTCCTAAGTCTTGGGAGAATTTTGGAATGACACTCAAGTATAAAAAAGAGAAGCTGTCTTTGGATGATCTCATGATTGCAATCAGTATTCAAAAAGAGCACCAGAATCAAACTCATGAACTTTTATTGAGCACCAACCTAAGGCAAATGTGGTTATTGAAGGGAAGAAAATGTTCAATAAAGTGAACTAAATACATCCGAACTCTAAGACCATTAATAAAGGGAAACCTAAAGCAAAGAAACCAAAAGCAAACAAACCATGCTAAAATTATGGGCAGGTAGTCCACTAGGCTGAAGATTCTCCATCTGAGAAAGCCAAAGCCAAATCTAATGTAGCTGCTCCCATAGTGGTCAACATGGTTGTTGGGGAGACTAATGAAGTTAGAGCTTTAGAGATGACTATTGATAGGTACATCACTTTCAAGCATGAAGTTTGTACTATTTACAAACCTTTTGATTGGTTAATAGACACTGGGTAAATTTTGAAAATTTGTGCTGATAAATTTCTATATGTGTCTTATCAACCAATTGATGAAAAGTTCGTAACAATGGGGAACTCCAGTATGCCAAGATACTTAGGATAGGACACGTGGACTTGAGGTTTCCTTAGGGGTGCATATTGTCTCTGTTTAGAGTGCATCATGTCTTAACTATACGAAGGAATATCATTACTGGTTTTGTAATAGTTAGGGAAGGAAATGAGCTTACTTTCAAATTTAATAAAGTTGTAATTTAGCATTTTGGTTTGTTTATTGGTAAGGTCTATTTGTTTGATGGTTTTCTTAAGTTAAGAGTTAAGTATGTAAATTCTTTTGATTCAATCAATAAAACTTCGTATTCTAATTCTATGGTGAATGCTGTTGAAACTTTTAATGCATGGCATAGTCATTTAGGTCATTTAAATTTTAGATTTTTTAAATGCATGATGAACTTAAATTTTATACCTAAGCATGACACTTAACATAGTCACAAATGCCAAGTATGCGTTGAGGATAAACAAGTAAGAAAACCTTGCCAATCGGTTGAAATGAATTCTGAAATACTTGAGCTTGTGCGTGCAGATATTTGTGAGTGTAATGGACTCTTAACAAAAGATCGAAAAAGATATTTTATTACCTTTATAGATGATTGCTGTAGATATAGTTATGTTTATCTATTAAAACACAAAGATGAAGCACTTGAAAAGTTTATCATTTTTAAAAATGAAACTAAAAACAAAACTGGTAAGCAACTTAAATAGTTAAGATTAGATAGAGGTAGAAAGTATGAGTTGAATCAATTCGATGAATACCACTAAAACATTGGTATTAATCATGAAGAGACTCCTCTTTACTCTTTCTCATGTAATGGGCTAGCAGAACGAAAGAATAGAACCTTTAAAGACATGATCAATAGTCTACTTTTGAATTTTGGATTGCCTAAATATATGTGGGGAGAGGTTTTGAATATGGCTTGCCATATTCTGAACAAAGCCCCTCTCAAACATAAAGAAAGCACTTTGTTTAATTTTGAAAAGGTACAAAACATAGCTTAAAGTATTTCCAAGTGTGGGGCTATCTTGCAAAAGTTCTAGTATCAGAACACAAAAGGAAAAAGCTTGGTCCTAAAACTATTGATGTGGTCTTCTTAGGCTATGTGGAAACAAGCTATGAATTAAAATTTTTTGTAATTAAGTTCGAAATCCTAGGCATAGAAGTTAACATAAGAGTGGAATTTTATGATGCCACAATCTTTGAAGATGTGTTTCCAATGAAAACTAGAATACCTCAGAATGTTTCTTTAGATTTAGCTCTTACAGCGACTACTATTCCAGATCATGTGGAAAACATGTCAAATATGGGGGTTAATCTAAATAGTTATGGTTCAGCATTCATTGGAACTAAGGACTAGATAAACCTAGATGGAGTAAGAGAGCTAAGATCATCAAGAATTTTGGAAGTGATTTCATCACTTACAATATCGAGGATAATTCTGTGACCTTCAAAGATGCTATGGCCTCATTTGAAGCTAAGCATTGGAAGGTAGCTATCAAAAGTGAGATGGATTCCATTATCTCTAATAGGATATGGGAATTAGTTGATCTGCCTCTGGGGTGTACTGCAATTGGATGCAATGGATTTGTAAAAAGAAACTTAAATCTAATGGAACCATTCATAATTTTAAGGCTAGATTAGTTGCCGAAGGCTTTAGATAAAAAGAGGAAATAGACTTTTTGATACTGATTCCCCGATTACTCGATTAACTATAATTTGGGTGCTTATAGCATTGGCTTTCATATATAGTTTTTTGATTCACTAGATGGATGTTAAAATAACTTTTCTGTATGGTGATCTTGAGGAAGAGATTTACATAGATGGATTAGCCTAAGGGATTTATAGTTCCTGGTAATGAGAAAAATGTCTGTAAGTTTGTTAAATCCCTTTATGGATCAAAACAATCACCTAGGCAATGGCATGGAAAATTTGATAAATCTATTTTATCATTTGGTTTCAAAATAAATGATAATGATAAGTGTGTTTACTATAAAGTTAAAGGTTATGACTGTACTGTACTATGCTTGTATGTGGATGATATTCTATTGATTAGATCTACAACTGAGAATATCAATTAGACAAAATTATATTTGAAAAGTAAGTTTAAAATGAAGGATATAGGTGAAGCTAATGTGATTCTTGCAGTCAAGTTGATTTGGTCAACTGAGGGTATAGCTATTTCTCAATCTCACTATGTTGAGAAGGTCATTGAGAAAGTTAGCTATAAGGAGTGTAGAATCGCTAAGGTACCATATGATCCTTTTGTGGCTCTTTTCAAAAATGAAAGTGGTATTCCTGTGTCTCAATTGAGGTATTCTCAGATTATTGGGAGCTTGCTGTATCTTGCAAATAACTCAAAACTAAATATCTTATTTGTAGTCTCAAAGCTAGTGAGGTATACAAACTATCCTAATAGAACCTATTGGAAGGCTTTGGATAGGGTACTTCAGTATCTTAAAGGCATGACATCAATTGCTCTGCATTATAGTAGATTCCCTGTAGTACTTGAGGGATATGGTGATGCTAGCTAGAAAACCTAAAACTCTGATAGTAATGGGTGCATAGGGTATGTATTTACCTTGGGTGGAGGAGCTGTCTCTTGGAAGTTTTCTAAATAAACTTTGATAACTCGATCCACATTTGAGGTAGATTTATGTGCTTTAGACACAATTGAAATAAAGGCTAAGTGGCTACATGGGTTGATGGTCCAATTACCCATGGTTAATAAGCCTTTTTCTGCGGTCGTAGCGCATTGTAATAGCAAAACCATAATTGCAAAGATTGAAAGTTCAAAGTATAATCAAAAGACAAAGAGACACATCTAAGTTAGACTAAAGCCTATAATGGGGCTTATGTTTGATAAGGTTGTGGCCATTGATTTTGTTGGATCCAAAGACAATGTGGTCGATCCCTTAACCAAAGGACTTGAGTTGTCCGTAGTTTAAAAATCCAGACTGGGGATGGGACTGAAAATCCATAAGTGATGCACCTGCAGTGACATTCCAACCTACCAAGTAGAGATCCAAAAAGGAAGGTTCAATGAGGTATAAACAAGCTGCTGAGTATGTCAAAG
The DNA here is from genome assembly GCA_014898725.1 of Jacaranda copaia. Lineage (NCBI taxonomy): Eukaryota > Viridiplantae > Streptophyta > Magnoliopsida > Lamiales > Bignoniaceae > Jacaranda > Jacaranda copaia. The sequence goes on from JACGDI010005759.1 coordinate 691,623, forward strand.
TGCACCTATACTTGATTGATACATTTTGTATTTGCGTCTATCCCTTGGCATACTTGGAAGGTGTTGTTAACTGTAAGTTAAGTAAGAGTTCTAACTCTGAATGGGGTCAAGTCATATTGATGAGATGTAAGCAGTACATCCCTGGAGATGTTAGACTAAGTGAATGCTGTCGTTTGGCTACGACTAGAGGAAGAGGGTTATTCCTAAAAAACATTAATGATATAGGATCAGGACACATGGCTGTAACGTGTCAAACCTAAAGATCACTGCAAAGCCATGTAGCTTATTGTTACCATTGGATGTCGCCACATCCAAGGCTAAATTCAAGGTTTTGATCCATTTATCCCCGTAGTGGTATAAGGTGGATAACTTAAGTGATGGTTCAAACTGGAAGGTATCATTATTGAAAGCAAGTTACAATAATCTTGATAGTCCAACACTATAGATTTGTGGGGATGGTTGTAATTGACATCAAATAAATTGGGATTTGTGTTTAATTACATGTTTAAGAAGAGTTTAAATCTTATAGATGGATGCCAATTAGGTTAGAATCCACAAGTGTTGTGTATATGTGAAGGGGAGACTAAAAGATTAGAAGATTATGTATGTGGGGAAATCCCACATTACTTGAGAGACAAAGTATGAGGGAATATGTGGGAATACCAAAGGTTCCTTGTCTGATGTAAAACCACTTATCCCATATTTGAAATTTACCCAATGGGAATACACCTTATATGTGGTTCAAGTATTAATGTTTGTTAAAATATCAATTAAAGGACTTATGAGGGTATGCCCACACATGCGAGCTGCTGTTGCCGCATGTTTGTCCTGACCCGGCCTGACCCTGCTCAGGCTCTGGCTTGGGCTCGGGCGTTTGGTCGAATTGTCTTGGGTTAATCTTTTTACAGAAAATTTCAACTTTTATTTGGAATTTTATTTAAATTTGAATTTTTAAAATTCAAACTAGATGTTACAGAAACTGCTAGTCGTTTCTGCCATTACAACAACTACCAACCATTTCTGCAGTTACCATGTTCATTGTATCTGGTCTAGTATGAATCTGGACTAGAATCTAGAATGAACTTAGACATCCTGATGCCTCATCTCATGCCTATATATAGCTGCTGCTAGCAGTATACAAAATATGCAAAAATACATAGAAAAACAACCAAGTAATCTCTTCTATTCCTCTATATCTCCTAGTGTTGCTCATCACCTTTTTGGCAGCTGAGTAGTGTTCTAAGTGAGACGTTCTAGAGTGCACTAGAATACTTTTGAGATTGTCTTGTCACGGGGGAAATTGCGTTGCACTCTCTACACTGGTAGGGTCGATAATTTCTTCAAGGTAAACCTCACATTAGTGATTCAGTTTAAGTTTTGTTACTATATAGAACTTTGAGATAAATTCATGTTTAATATATTGATCTTCTGTATTTATTTTTGTTATATTTCAAATTGGTATGTTTGCTCTTAGTTTATGCTTTTGTTAAACTAAATTGCAATTGGATATATTTTGAAATATATGTTTTTGGCCATTTCTAAAATATTTGTAATATGCATTGTAGTATGCCATATTCTGGTATATTTTAAATTTTGATTTTACAAACACTATCATTGATTATAAACTGCTTTACAATTTCTTTATAAACTGGTGTTTATAATTTGTTTTCATACAACATCAAATACTCAATATTAAATAATGGAGATGAAATTTGAGTATAAATCAAGAATGGAATAATATCATTCTCAAGGTAATTGATCAAATTCGGTTTGACGACGAGAACTTATTTTAATGTAGTTAGACTGCATGTTTTGAGGTTGGATAAAAGAAACGCTAAAATTTACTTCTTTCAATTATTTTGAAGCAATCGGAATGAATGAGAAATAGAGTAATTAAAACAAATGGGGCATGAGCTCTGAGAATTAGAATATGCATGGTGGACTTCATATAATGCTAAGTTCAATTAAATTCAGATAACTTAGCTACTGTACACATACTAACGAGCGACTCTAAGACTCCGAGGATTTCAACTAAAAAAATATCATTTTTTTTTCAGTTTTTTGTACTTAACTTTTAAAGTTTTATATTTAATTGGCATATTTTTATATTTGCTTTTTCTTTGTTCGAGTTTACCTTAATTTAATGGGTGAAACAACACAAAAAACTTTCTAATGCACTGAAATCATAGTTTCTTCAAGTAATGGTTGTGATAGTATGTATGCAAATGGTTAGGTACATAAATAGCCAGAGCTAACTACTTATATTCTCATTTATACTTAGAGGTGTAAGATCAGTCAAGTCAACTCATGAGCCTATTGAATTAGCTCGATTGTGGCTCGACTCGAATTTGAGCTTTAACATGAGCCTAGCTCAAGTGCAGCTTTAATTGTTCAAAAGCTTATGAGTTAGCTTATGAGCTTTTTTTCTATTTTTAAATATTTTTATATATTAATTAAATAATATATACTAATAATTTACTTTGTCTAATTTTAAATATTTATTTTATACTATTAAATAATTATAATATATTAATAATTTTATATTTTATTAATAATTATAATATATCATAATTTAAATAACTATAGTAATTATTATAATATACATTATAATTTAATACATATTATATTAATAATTATAATTTAAAATATTTTATTAATGTAGTATTTCATTAATTAGTATTAAATAATTATATATATTAATAATTTAATATTTAATTTGATTTAGAATTTTTGTATTGAGTTGAGCTCATGCTCGACCTTGAGCTTGATTGGTATTAAGCTCTTTCGAGCTCTTTCTTCTTAACTCGAGCTCGAGCTCAAGTCCTTAAAAGTAGGCTCATTGAACTCGAGGTCAAGCTCAAGCCTATAATTTTTGCCAAGTTCGACTTAAGCTTGACTTATTTATACCCCTATTTATACTAATACAAATTATTAATGAATGAGGTAAATGTATCCTTTTAACTTTATCATTTAAAACCAATGAACCTCTCATGATTACATCAATCCTAGGACTAACAAATATTGGATTATTAATCATGCAATAGTTGGATTAAGACAAATTTGACTTGATTTCTTATGTATTAAGAATGATATTGTAAATCGAGAAAAAATACTATTGTTTTAGTTTCTTGTACTTGATTTTTAGGTTTTGTACCTAATTCACCTTGTCTTGTACTTATTTGACATGTTTTTATAGTTACTTTTCTTTGGTTGAATTTATCTCAACTCGATGGGAACACATATGGCCCTATGATGCACTAAAATAATGTTTTCTCCAAGTAATAATCATAATAGTACATGTGCAAATAGTTGGGAACATAAATAGCCATATCCATCCACTTGTATTCTCATTCATACTAGTATAAATTATTTATAAATGAGGCAAATGTGCTCTTTGGACGTCACCACCAAGAACCAATAAATCTTTCGTGGCTATATTAGTCATCGGACTAATAAATCATGGTTTAGTAATCATGCAATGACCATATTAATCTTAACTCAATTTGACTTCTTATGTAGTAAAAATGATATTTCAAATCAAGAAAAAAAATTACACTTTTTTTTTTGTACTTGATTTTCAGGTTTTGTACTTAATTTACCTTGTTTTGTACATATTTGGTGTGCTTTTGTACTTGCTTTTGTTTAGACAAGTGAAACAATACAAAAGACCTAATACACTAAAATCATATTTTCTTCAACTAATGGTCATGATAGTATGTGCGTAAATGGTTGAAAACATAAATAGCCACATCCACCATTTTTGTTCTCATTCATCTTAGTATAAACCATTGATGAATGAGATAAATGTATCATTTTGACACCAACATTAGAAACCAATGAATCTCTCATGGTTATATCATTTTTATTTGTTGTTTCACCTATCAAATTGAGGTAAGCTCGACTAAAGGAAAATAGCGTATAAAATCACTTAAAGCAACACTTGAATGTGGAAATCCAGTATAGTATATCCATAGTCAAGTACTAGAATTGAAAAAAATGACATAATTTTTAGCATATACAATATCATTCCCAATACATTACAAAAAGCGCTCTACAAACATATGAGATTATTAGAATCCAGTATAAGATATTATGATTCAAGTTCTAGATATTAGAAAAAACATATTATCTTTCTATAATGAATTATTTAATTTGACAAATCAGGTATTACTTTCCTAAAATATGGTATAGTTTTAAATACAATTGATTCAATTATTAAAGTTGTTGTTTGACTATCATGAAATGAGTTTTTAGTTCTAGGACAAATATAGTCATGAGACCTTATTTGTGCTACAATATTGATGTCAAAATGATATACTTACCACCTATTATGATGTTATACACTAGTTTGAAAGGATAACATAAGCGATACTATGCCATAGTATTTAAACACTCTATGCGGTACTGTGTTTTTAAGATGAAGTATTTGTTTCTAGTAATCAAATATAACGTTAAATAAATTAAGTATTTATTTTGCTTCAATGTGGTACTCTCTTCTGATTTGTAGTATCAATTTTTTTCATTTTAAACATCATCCAATTTGAGTATTTTACATATTGTTATATTGGTATAGGTGTGAAACTCTATTTTCCCCTACAATATTGACATCCAAATAAAAAGTTTTACCATCAATATTGGTGCTTTACAATAATAATTTTGTTTCTATCCATTTGAACATATGCTTATCCCAACTATTACTTGAAGAATACATGATTTTATTATTTTTGGATTTTCTTATATGTTGTTTAACAAATAAATTGAGACAATTAGGCCAAAGACTAATAAGTGTAGCATCACTCCAATGCAGTACTAGATGTTGAAGATGAGGTATTTATCTTCTGAAATCAAGTATTTACATACAAAAATGAAGTATTATTTTGCTGAAATGAGGTACTATATTGCTATTATGTAGTACGATTAGTTTTCTGCATTTTAAATATCATTCAATTTAAATATTTTAGATCTTATTATGTTGGTATAACCACAAAATTGTGTTTTTCTTATAATTTTGACATCCCAATGAAATATTTTACCACCTACAATGGTGTTCTACATTATCAATTGTGTTTCCAACCATTTAAACATGTGAATATCTAATTTTATTATTTTTGAATGGTCTTATATGTTGTTTTATCAATAAATTAAAGCAAATTAGACCATACAACTAATAAATATAGAATCATTCTTATGTAATATTTAATGCTGAAGATAAGGTATTAAAACTTCAAAAATCAAGTGTGTATCTACAAAAATAAAGTATTACATTGTTGAAATGAGGTATTATTTTTTTGAGAAAATGAAAAATGAATCTAGATATAGCTCCAAAGAAAAATTTGCTCAGTAGCTAAAAACAATAGCCATTCGCCATCCCTTTTGAACTGAAAGAATAGTATGACATACTCGCAGAGTTCAAATTATACAATATAATACAAATTGGTAAGATGTAGAATTCTCCATTGTAAATACAACTTTCTAATAGTAAGTTTGAGCATCTCGGCCCATCGAAAATACAACTTTCAAAGGCATTCAGTTGGTGTCGCTAATTTTTTTTTAGAAAAATGTCACTAATATGTAGTTATGGTATCATTTGAAGAAAAATGTCATAAAGTATTTAGTGGCACTAAGTTAGTGACATTTATAATGTATGACACGCAAAAATAAAATAGTGATAATTATAAAAAAGTGTCACTATAATAAAATATTTAGTGGTATTTGATTATTAAATAACATATAAAATAGCGACATTTGATAAAAATGCCAAGATAAATGTATTTCAAAGGCATTTAGTTAGTGTTACTAATTCCTTTTAGAAAAAATACCGCTAATATGTAGTTATAGTGTTGTTTGAAGAAAATTCTCATAAAGTATTTAGTGGCACTAAGTTAATGGCATTTATAGTGTATGACATACAAAAATAAAATAGTGATAATCATAAAAAATGTTACTATAATAAAATATGTAGTGGCATGTGATTATTAATGACATATAAAATAGCGACATTTGATAAAAATGCTAACAAAATATAATTTGAAGGCATTCAACTAGTGCCATTAATTTTTCTTAAAAACATGTCACCCATGTTTATTTATGGTGGCACCTAAAAAAAATGCCATAAAATATTTAGTGGCACTAAATTTGTGACATTCGATAGTGCAATAACATATAAGAGTAATATGGTGATAATTGTTGAAAATATCATTGTAATACAATATTTAGTGGCATTTGAGTAACAATTAACAAAAAAATATTAACATTTGATTGAAAATGCCAACATAAATATATTTGCAAAGCATTTAAATAGTGCCACTATTTTTTTTTAAATGCTATTCATATTTATTTATAGTGTCATTTATAAAAAGTATCATAAATTATTTAGAAGCACTAATTTAACACCATTTTACAACATAGTGTTACTTAGTAGTAATTGATTAATACATATTATAAAAATATAATTTTATTAAAATTACTAACATAACTATATGTTAAATCATTTAACTAGCAATATTATTTTTTTCTGAAAAAAGGAGAAAAACATAACTTATAATTTAGTTATGGTGTAAAATAAATAAAGTATATGTAGTTACTAATAATATTATTAATTGTAAAATATACAAATTTATATCTTATACTAATGGATTGATTAAATTAACTACTTAAATATAATTTTAATGTATCAACTAAAATAGTCAGTTTTTTCAAGGAGTATAAAAAATTAAGTTTTTGCATTTTTTTTTCTCCTCACCTATAAATTATATTTTTGAATATTTTCTATCTCTAAATTTAACGTCTCAAACTTTTTCAAATGTATTATTTAATATAATAATTTCTAGTATATATTTAAATAATTGAGAAAATATGCTTTTAAAGTAAAAGAATATAATAATATTTTTGAATATTTATTATGAATATTTGGTGAGTACTTTGACGGTAAACTCATATCTTTCTAAGTAAAATATCTTAGATTTGAGTCTTGTACAGAGCAATTGGAACATGTTTGAGTATCATAATTTGGCTAATGGTGATAGATTAATATGTTATTCAAAGAAATTTCTTTTGCCATTTAATTTAGCATGTTATTTAATTAATTTTTATGGTATGTTATTATATCATCTAAAGGAATTTTTTGTGGCATTTTAACATTATTATATGCATTTTTTTGGCACATTAGCATGCTATTTAATTTTTTTTTGATATTTTGACGTGTCATTTATTATATTTTTTGTGGCGTATTATATTATCATTTAAAGAAATTTCGATGGCATTTTAATATGTCACTATATACATTTTTAGTGGCATATTGGCATGCAATCGAAATTCCTTTAAATGACAATATAATACGCCACAAAAAGTATAATAAATGACATGTTAAAATATCAAAAAAATAATTTTAAATAGCATGCTAACGTGCCATAAAAAATGGCACCTTTAATGGCATATTGGCATGCCATTTAAAATTTTCTTTAATGGCACCTTTGCCATATTATGTAATGTATTTTTTGTGACATTTTAATGTGCTATGCAACACATGTTTTTTTGCATTTTATTAATGTCATAATAGAAGTAAATTAATGATATTTATACCTTTAGCTATACCGTTACAAGTGACACTTTTAAAAAATATCATTAAATATAAATTGCCACTATAATACTATTTAAGTTGTACTTTTTAATGCCACTAAATGCAAATTTTTTTGTAGTGGCAAATAAATTTTGGTACTTTTAAATAAGATGCTCAAATTTCTAAATAATAACTAATTGATTTATTACTAAATTTGCGACGAAAATGCATTTCCATTGCAAAATTTTTTATTTTATTTATTTTTGCTACGAATTTTTCTTTTCTGCACAAATTTCTATTCTTTTACATTACTTTTATGTTTCTACGATGGATTATATTTTTTGTTGCAAATTCTTTTTTTATTATTATTTTTTAAAATTTTTTGCGATAGATGTTACTTTCCTTTTTAAATTTTTTTGTAGCAGATCTTACTTTCCGTTGCAAATTTTCTTTTCTTTTTCTTTATTTTTAAATTTTTGAGATGAATTTTACTTTCTATTGCAAAATGTTGCTTTTAATTTTATTTTATATTTTTCAACAGATTTTAATTTCCGTCTCAAATTTCTATTTTTTCACATTATTTTTTTTTTGCGATGGATTTTACTTTCCTTTGCAAATTCTTTTTTATTTTATTTTTTATTTTTGCGATGGATCTTACTTTCTGTTGCAAATTCTTTTTTTTACTTTTTTTTTTAAATTTTTCGGTGGAATTTACTTTCTCGTCACAAAATATTTTTTTGTTTTTTATGCTTTATTATTTTTTTGTGAATAAAACTTTCCACTGCAAAATTTTTATTTTTATTTATATTTCATTGCAAATTTATAAAATTAAGTTTAATGTCTTTTCAGTTTTGGATGGGCTTTTTCGCAACGAAAATTTATTTTGCAAACACTCACTGTTTGCGATGAGAATAATTCCGTCACAAATTCCCTCTCTCTGGAAAAATAAATATGCTTTGGTTTTTTTGTTTTCACCACAATATCAATATAGTGGGGCATTAACCCCATGCCCATTATCCCAAATTCTCTTGCCATAAATTGCTTAAATACGTCAAACATCTTCGGACTATTTCTGATCAAAATCAGATCATATCATCGACATACAAGCAGACAATCAAAATATCACCATTTCTGTTTGTTTTGGATAGAGTGGATGCTCATGTGGACATATGGAGAAGTCACCTGCTTGAAAATATTTATTAATTCCACTATCCTAAACAAGCGGTGCTTGTTTCAATCCAGAAAGCGGCTTTTTCAGCTTCTCAACTGTAGACAGCTTCCTCCTCTAACTATCCATTCAAAATAGCCTATTTGACATTCATTTGATGGATTTTTCAATGATTTTGTGCTACCAAATAAACTTAGGCGAATGGTTTCTAAATGTGCAACTAGAGTGATGTTATAGTAACTCGCCTAGATACATGTACAACAGTTAATTGTAGTTCCCCCCTTTTCCTAGTACATGATAAATATAATCATTGTCAAAATACATGAGCCATCTAAAGATAATATCTTCATAAAATGCATGTACTAATTATTTAGTATGTGCTTATATAGATTAATGAATCTAGTTTATTTTATGTGGTTAATTAATTAGCGTAGTGTGTAGTGACATTGTTCTAGCATGTATGAGTGGGAGGTTTGGATTCGAACTGTAATGAAACCTTAATATGTTGCATGTGGAAAAAAAAAGGTGTGAGGGTGACCATTAAACTTGAAAGAATACAGGGTCCTAAAGGGAAAATTGACTAAAAGGAGTCTTTTGATAAATAACAAGACAATTTGAAAAAAAAAACAATAAACTGGAACTTTCAGGAATAACCAAAGTTACAAAGATAACGGAAGGAAATAAACAACAAAGTAAATGACATGGTGGATTTATAGTAGTTCGATAAGTTGACTCCACTACCCAAGGCACAAGAATTAGGATTTTGACCTGCACTTTACTCCATAAGAGAATTTATAGAAAGTTACAATAATTAGAGATTGTCTCCTCAACACCTCATCGGCGATGATAAGCACACAACTAGCCTATAACAGTCATTTAGAGAGAGTCTAATATGATAAGAGCTAATTTTGGCCTCGGCTGCTAATTAAGAATTACTCTCCTATCCTTTTACTTAATCATGCTTTGATCCTTAAATACTTTAGGGAAGAGAGTGTATTGCTGATTATTCATTAATTTCCTTGACTTTGCTAGAATCAAGTTGTCACTTAAGTTTCCTTCTCTGGTGCTCATTTAACTTCTTAATAGGCGCAAGGGTAATTAGATGCCATCCAAGGGTAAGTTTCCAAATTGCAGTAAATAGCTACTTTCCTTAATTCTACACTTAAAAAAATCAATTTACCAAATATGAAACTATACAAATATAGGCATGATCAAAACTAAATTAGGAGGGGATCCTAACAAAACTAACTGACACTCAAAAATATGTGATTGGATGTAAATAGTTTATTTTTAAAAATATTTTCATTTATTTTTTATTTAAATAATGTAAAACGATATAATTTATTACCATTTTGGGTTGCAGTAAGCATAGAATGCACGAACATGATACTAAATTTTCTATGATAGTAGTATTAAATGTCCTACTCCATAATACTTTTTACAAAAATAGGTATCAAGTTAAAAGCCTATGATCATTTTGTAATATGAGGAAATAAGTACAGTATAGTTGCTTTTATTGAAAAATCTTGGTTATAAATTACTTAAAAGATGTAATTGTGAATGCTAAGAATTTTGGTGGTGAAGTGATAGTTTTTATTGGAGATTTTAGACAAGTATTACTGGCTGTTCAGAAGATGGAGGAAACAAAAACGGAGCATAGAAAACAAAAGGGGACAAAGAAGAGAAGAATATTTACATTTTTGTGTGATGATAAACAAATATACAGGGGGTCACTAATTAGCAAACATCTATACATTTATATTTTTGTGTAAATATTTATTATAGTAAGACTAAGATGAGATTATTAGTTTATTTTCAAAATAAATGGGCAACGTAGCATGTCTTTTTTGTATCTATGCATATAATATAAGGTGCTAGTTGTCGGAGTATAATATGCGTTTTGGGTAAGTAATATTGCGTAATTTGCATATCTTAATTACGGAGGAAATTACAAGTCCCATAGCTTAATTACGAAGAAAATTACAAGTCCAAAACTATGAGAAGTGCATTGCTTTAATTACGTAGTAGATTTCATATATAGGGTAAAATCCAAATCGAATGAGCATTTATATAACCATAAGCGAAAAAGAGACGAACGAAAAGATACTACTGATTATTTAAAACTACTGATGACAAAAGGTTGACATTCAAAAAAGTTATGCAACTCCCTAGATAACAATTATTATGATAAACAGAACAGATACAGTATCGTCTACAAAACCCACGAAAAATTAACGTAGTCACAAGATCTTGGGCCTCCTACCGTGGTCCCTTGTGTTGCTCTGGCTGGAAATATAACCCACATTTCATTGCACACAGTTTTTATTGTATCTATTGTTTTAATACGACGTCCGCGTTATACTGCCCGTAACATTACCTCAAATTCCGGAGCAAATCCTTGGATGGGGTTATACGCAGGCAGTGATGTCTTTACAGTTGCATTAAAAAAAGCCTCCTCTTTGGGGCCTTCTATAAAGGATACTCGAACAACTGCTTCTGGCAGATCATTAGACATCCTCAAAACCCGAATATAGAAATCATCATAGTGGAATGAAGAAAGCCGATTTGGGTTCTCCACAGAAATCTTTAAGTTCCACTCCGCTGTCCCCTTGGAATCATCATCAGATTTCAGGTTATTGCCCACAGAAATTGAAACCGATTCGGCTTTGAATATGGGACTGCCATTGCCCCCCACAACAAATAGTAGAAACAGATGCGGAAAAAGAACAAAAAATATTATCAGGGGTAGTAGTAGGCATTCTTGGGAAGGACGTGGTTCACCAGAAGCCAACGCGTTGCGCCACCACTTGAGGCGACGGTGAAGGGTGGGGGTGGTGGTGGAGGCCGGTGATGCAGCAGGGTAGCGGCCATAGGCAAATGGCACTCCAATGGATAATTCCGCAGGGGTTTGATGTGTAGGTTTTTCTTAGACTCATCACTGCAAGCGTTTCAAGGGGTAGAACTTTGTTCACCACAAAATCAGAATTTTAGGGTATAAGAAGAAGGTTTGAGATTTTGCTTGATTTCTACTTATCGGCTGACTTTGGAATGAATATCTCAATAAGTTTTGAGAAGATTGCGATGTAATCTGTACTATAGGAAAGAAGGTTGCATTTGATTTTGCTAATTTTAACTCATGTCTTAAAATTAAGATTTTCAGTTTTTAAATAAATTAAAAAAATTTGATTAGTTGATGATTAATGCTTTTATTTTTGTCGAAAAATTTTCAAGATTTGTTTACATAAATAACAACTTAATTAAGGTGCAAATACCATCAATTTTCTTTATAATTAATAGCTAGATGTTTATTAAGAACATCTATGTTTTGCGTCTCTCTTGCAGTCGTTTCTGTTTTTACGTGTAAATTTTGCCGTCGACCAAATTTCCCGATCATCCAAAGGGCATGTTTGTCGCTGTCAATTCAGATTTTTTTTTACAAAATACCCCTTCTATTATTTTAATGGACTTGATCATATGGTAGTTTTTAAATTAGTTACTTTAGGATAATATTGAATATTGTGGGATTATAGTTACAGACTATGCATGGTAATAGGCTAAGCTATGCTAGGTTAGACTTTGGCTTAAATTGATCAAGTCTATTATACAAATAATGAGTATGAGCCTAGCCTGTTATCTTTACTATGCTCTTTTTTATGGTTAGGCTTAACTTTTTTAATCAATTATAAAGTTTTAGCCTGGTTTGAAAGTCTATTTTCTACTAAAATTTCAATTAAGTCTAAACATCACATAAATCTAAATTTTTAATATGCTCAAACTTGTAATAGACTTTAATAAAAAATAATCAAATGATAAATTACAAATGTACAATTATAAAAGTTTAAATTTAAGTATAAAATAGTCTCATTTCAACAAAAAAGTAATACTAAACAATATAACATATTTCATACACGGCCAATTAAAGAAATCAAATACAATTAGTCATTTAATATTATATAACTATTATTATATTTTTTATGTGAAGATGAATAAATAGACTGACCTGTTAGGCTTTACAAGCTTTCAGAAAATCTTAAATCTAATCTATTTAGTTAAAAATATTATTTTTTAAGTTTTAACTTGGCCTTTTTATTAAATAGATTATGCTAAGGTAGATTACAAGTAGGCTAAGTCATAGGTTCCTAAGTAGCCTATTCCCATCCCTATTATAGACATTTTTGTTTTTTGACAATAATTATTACTTCAAGGCAAAATTGTATATTTTCAATTGGTGGCAATGCAAAAATATATAATATTCATGAATTTAGGGATTTCTTAAAAAACTCAAACGAATGAAAATCTTTCTACTACGAAAGATATCCATACTGGAGTTTTGAGGATGCCTAATCGGGTTTCATTAGGAACAGCTGGTGATCCCTTTAATCAAAATTCCGGAAGCACGACTCTCAATGTAACCGTACAATCGTCATTGCCTCCGTACAATCCAATCAAAGGGATTTGAGGTGATATAACGGGCTCCATATTCATGTATAGTTGCAAGATTATGCCATACTTTTTTGATATGGACGGATTCATTTTTATTATTTTTTAACTAAAAATTTGGAGACAATAGTGAGAATAAAAAATAACAACTAAAACTTATTTAAATCTTTATTAAATTCTTTCTTTTAAATCTATATCTTCTATTATCTATTTATTCTCTCACTCTTAATTACAAAAATAAGCGAGCAAAAAAAAAAAAAAAAGAAAATAATAAAATTATGAACTTAAATATCAATAGTTAGAATTAGTTGGACGCATGATCTAATATACATAACATGCGCTTTATTGAAATTTTTTTGTCATATCATTATTGATATTTATGTAGTCAAAAAATCTAACTCAAACATTAATTAATGAAAATCATGTAATATAATTTCAATGTAATTCATTAATTTTCATTTACAAATTCGTATCATGTTATACCAAAAACCAAAAAAAAGGAAAAAAAAAGGGAAAAAGGGAAGAAAGAAACAAAGAGGATATGCAACTTCAACCCTATAAATGCCCCTCGTCAATGTATTTATTAACATATACCATACCCACATCGTAACTCTCTGTCCGAAGAATATGGGGCACTTGGCACTATCAAAAAACTAAGCATCTATTATGAATAAAATTGCTATAAAATTAAATTTGTAGCTATAACTATAAATTATAGCTATGCATTTTTGTAGGAAATGTAATTATTTTTAATTATAATCAACAAAAGATTTGAATAATCAATCCACGTGCAATATTATACGTTCAAAGCATAGCAGATTACATATGAATTATCATTAAAATATTGGTATATTTATAAAAAAGAATGATCATAAGCTAGATCATAGCTAAGGTTAGCTACAAGACCATCCATTCCAAACTTGACTAGGATAATTTTATAGTTAAAATTATAAATTTTTAATGTCAGCTACAAATTCACTGTAGTTGATACCCTAACTTTTTGTAGTCTCGCTACAATTCTCTCGACTTTGATTATTGTCATGTTTATCAGTTAGTGAATTAGTTTCTTTTTTGCGATATAACACTGTAATCTTGTCTAGTTCAAATTTTTGTCTGATTGAAAACTATGAATGGTATAGAAAGGAGAAGAAAGCAGCGATTATTTGCTTTTAGATTGGGGGTATAGTAGGATTCTAGAAAATATTGATATTCATGTGAAAAAGTAAAAAAAATAAATATAAAATGATAATATTGGAATAATATAAAGTGTATAGACTGTAAATGTAATTAAAATTCTTTATTTCATTTTGTATTTTATCTTTTAATTAATTTAATAAATATATGACATGTATATTAAATATTTTTAAAAAAAAATAATTTATTGAGAATTAGATATGCTTGATATATAGTTACCACTATGAGTATTATAGATATATCAATGGAAAACACACACACACACACAAAGTAATTAAAAGATATAAGCGTTAATAGCATTATAGTGTCGCTAATTAGTATAGGCCTCTCTATACTAATTAAAAAAATAGGTAATTAAAAGATATAAGCATTAATAGCGTAGATAGCGTTGTATTGAAAAAATAGTAAAGCCCATTTGAGATGAGGTTAAATTAAGGCCATGTCAAGATGGCTTTTTGCACCACAACAGCTCTCTCTAGTCGACATACAAGTTAATATATATCGTGCAAATATGATAAATTAGAGAATTATTTGACATAATTCAGCCATTAGAAAAAAGAGAATTCAAGATTTGCTATAACGATTGTTGAACAGAGATTTGCCTTTTAAAACATGAAAGTTGATTGTTTGATAGTACTGAAATAATTTATATTTAGAACTATCTATGTGTGTGTATATATATATATATATATTTGATATTTAGCAACAGAATGCTTCTAATTATTTAGAACTGCGGATAACAAATTGTCAATAACATATCAAATATCGAAAATTCATACGCAATTTCCTACGTACCAATAAGTTACAAAATCGTGAAGAAAACCTACTCACCATACATACTTTTAAAACAGTCACAAGATCTTGGCCCTCCCACCATGGTCCCTTGTGTTGCATTGGCTGGAAAATCAACTGTCATATTCATGCACATAGCTTCCATTGTATATGTGCCATCAAAAATGATCTTAAACGTAACCCGTAAAATCACCTCAAATCCCAATGTTAATCCTTTGATCGAATCATAAGGTGGCAATGATGACTTTACAGTTGCATTAAGAAAAGTCGTGTCTCCGGGGCCTTGGCTAAAGCTTCGAACAATTACTGTTTCTGATGAGCCTCCCTGACCAGTCATCCTCAAAACCCGAATATTGAATGTTTTGTAGTTGTTAGAAATTAAAAAATTTGAGTTTGTTACAGAAATCCCTAATTTCCATTCCGCCGTTACCTGAGGGTCATCGGATTTTACGTTGTTGCCCAAAGGATTAACTGAAACCGATTCAACTTTCAAAAGGGGATTGCTGCCGTCCACGGAGAAAAGAAACAGAAAAATCAATGTCGTGAAGACAAATGACATACATAATGTCATCCCTAAATATTCCCCCCCGCGTGACAGCAGGCATCGTAGGTCACGGGACGATTCAGAAGCCAAGTGGGCGCTGCTGACGCTGGAGGCGGCGGTGGAGGGCGGTGGTGCGGCGGGGTAGTGACCGTTGGCAAATGGCACTCCAATTGATACCTCCGCAGGGGCTTGGCTTGTAGGTTTTTCTTGACGCATCACTGCTAAAGTTTGAAGGGTAGAATTAAATTTGTTCACCATAAAATCAGAATTTCAGAGTACAAGAAGGTTTAAGATTTGGCTTGATTTCTTCTTATCGGCTTACTTGGGAATAAATATCTCAGTGTGGTTTGAAAAGATTAAATGTAATCTATAATACCGGAGAGAGGGTCGTATCATGACTTTTGTTATTTTTGATTCAATTCTTAAAATTTAAATTTTGAGTTTTTTAGATTCATAAAAAAGTTTGATTAGTTTATGATTATCCATTTTTTATCTATAAGAATATAATTCAAGATTTGTTTACATATGTACATTTAATAGCTTAATTAAGGCCCTAGTATGATCAATTTTCTTTACAATTAACACCTACGTGCTTAGTTAAAGTAATTTATATTTTTATTGAACAACTTTTCTTGTTTAATTACAAAATAATTTCAAAAACAAGAAGTTATAAAACAGTATGCATAAATTCAAAATATTTTTATTGACCAACTTTTCTTGTTAAAGTATGCATAATTGATATATAAAATATTCGGTGAAAATTTATATATAATGTTTCAAATATCATAGTCTATAAATACAAAATACGAAGGATAGTTTTAAAGTTCTCCCTATTTTAATAATTGTTATTTTAATATATTATCGACCACATATTGATGCGAGTTAGACATTGAAATCTTGCAACATCAAAACTACGTCGGCGTGGTACTAAATGATCTAAAGAGTGATAACTTTTATTGCAATAGCATAAAAAATGTAAAATAAATATGGTACTTCTTGTTTTGTGAGGAAATAATATTGGGTTTCTTGTTTTCACTACTTTTACTATGATAATAAAAATTTGTAATCTATAACAACTAATAAGCATGCATCATATCTAGTAGAAGAACATTTAAGAAATGAAAGTGATCGTATGTGATGTCGTTGTCTACCAATTTATCAACGAATATATATATATATATATATTTGTATTTATTTTTATTTGCACATGTTATTCATATAGGGAGATTATTAAGATTCAAAAGATCTCACACATAAAAGTGTTAGAATATGTACGGAGAGCAAGGTTACACTTAAATTGAAAGAACAAGATAGTTAAGAGAAAATTAAAATATTACTGATTTTATTTTATTTTTCAACTTAACGATAAAATGGCCAAAATGCATAGTATTTATAGGCTTTCTCAAGCATGAACTTGGCCTTGATCATATATAATAGTTAATCATATTCTTCCCTTTTTCAAGTAGTTGAATAAGATCATAATCAAAATACACAGACATCTAAAGACAATATCTTTCATAGCCTTCTCAAACTCAAATTTTTTAATCTCTGGAGTGTGGTTGGTTAGGATGTATTTATAGCCTTCTCTTGAGGCGTGATATGTTAGAGGTGCCCCTATCATGTCTACAGACTTTTGCCTTTGCCAGGGGGTTGATGGTTATTCCATATCCAGATTTCGGTACTATTTCAGGTAGTTGAATCTCCTATTTTTCAAGATGAACAGTACATTTGGAGGCGCCTCTTTGCCAAAGGTGGTGACAGGGTAGGCAGAGTTGGTGGCAGCAACTGTACTAATAGTCACGTGCCATTAATGCGGAGGCATACTACCTATCAGACTAATAAATGTGGTGGAGATCTTAGTCAACACCGGAGTGGGTCTTCAGTTCGATATAGGTCAACCATAGATCCTTACAGAGTAAGGTTGACCAAATAATTGTTGATGGGCGCTCTGGTCCAAACTTGATGTTGGGCATGTTGGGCCTACTGGGCTCTGGCTCAGATTTGATGTTGGGCCTATTGAGCTATTCCATATCATGAGTCCCCCCAATTCGTGGTCTTGATCGAGCTTGTCAACTAGAAGGAGCAGGAAGTTAATAGGCAATTACAACAGTTAGCCATATTCAATTGGGATTTTTAAATCTTGGACCTGGGTTTTTGAAATGTCGACCAGGGTTTGAGGCAGTTTTGCTGTATTTAATGCACCTATTAGTGCGCAGAGCACGAAGTGTATTAGGGCAGGCTGTCATTATAATAGTTGCTCGGGTTTCCATTCGTGAACGCCTATAAATAATGGGATAACTGCCTTCATTTATACTTTTGCTGCTAACGCACCTGGTCAAAGTTGCTGCCTTTGAAGTTCTCCAGCTTTTGTGTGCTTAGAATTTTCAAGATTTCTATTGTAAGTGCTTCTGCTTTTTTGTTCTTTTATACCTTTTTGTTTGTAAGAGTATGTCTTCCAGTTCGGATAGTGATGATACTAGGTCAGAGGGCATGGCCCACCAGGAGAAAATTGGGGAGGGGGAGAGCACATCTCAAACATCTTGCGAGACTGAATCGAGTTCGTCAATGAGTGATAGCTTGAGTTCAAGCAGTTTCAGTAGTGCGAGTGATGTGAGAGTTGTTTCGGAAGGGGATGCTGGCTCTAGTGATGTTTCTATAACCCAGGATCGACTCTTCACCCCCAACTACTATACCAAGATAGCCTCTAAGATAACCCTTGCTGACCTGATCCACATTAGGGTAGTGTACCATATCCCTGAGGAATACGAATTGATGGCACTAGGGACTCGGGGTAGAATGCATTGACCTCTCTGGGGGTATATAACTATATTTGAGGAGTGGTTGAAATGTGGCTTTAGGTTTTCACTCTCACAAGTGATAGTCGATCTCTTATTAGGTCTGAAAGTCTGTATCACTCAGTTGCTCTTGAACTATTTTGCCACTTTATATAGTTTTGCCGTGCTAATGCACTTGTATAACCAACCCGCCTCTGTTGTCAACTTCTTAAACTTATTCCATTTACCTATGTTGCAAAAGTTGGGTAGTATTGAAGAGTCTGGTTTTTACTACTTGATTGCTTGACCTGGGCGGAAGTTTTTAGTGTCTTCTGCCTTTTCTTATGGGTAAGGGTGGAAAAAATACTTTTTCTATATTTAGGGGCCAGAGGGTTCTTGCCATTCTGTGGGGCTGGTGGAGAGGGCTTATGGAGATGCCCAGGAACCAAACACCTAGTTGGCCTAACACATTTATCAAGAATTTGGTCGGATTTGGGCAAATAGTAGTATTTGTTCTGACCAAAGAGAGTTGTTTGGTGTTGGCTAGCCTATCATTGGCCCAACTTGACCTACCTACGAGTGATCGACTAGGTAGA
>JACGDI010005759.1:710788-839736 GCA_014898725.1 Jacaranda copaia
GATTAGAGCCAGATGGATAACATAATAAAGAAGGCCAAGTTGTACCTGCAAGTGAGTTATAGTTTTGGTTGGGTTCAAGGCCACACTGAGGTAACTAACGAAGTGAAGAGGCCTTTATCTGACATCTCCCTGCAATATGGCACGAGGCTGTTGAACAGTTTACCTGAGCATAGCTTTTCAGGATGCAAGCGTGATTTCATCTTTTAATGATGCGCACGAATTGTTCCATGAGGCCATAAAGTAGCTCGAGCACCTAGGCTATGCTTTTCGAGCTGAGGATAAGAATAGAATGGGCCTTGTGTTGAATGAGAAATTAGAGCCTTACCCTGACCATGAGGAGGGTGGAGTCGAGCAGGTTTTAGAGGGTGAAACTGCGACTGCTGCTCCAAATGCACCATTAACTGAAGTAGAAAAGAAAAAGGCCAAGGTTGACACAAGATTGGAGCAACTAGCCACTGAATTTGAGTTTGCCAAGGACCTCGTGGGATAAATAAGGGAGAAAAAAGTCGATGTGGTGCAGTATATGTTGTGATCGACTAACTTTATGAGCGATATTGTGGGACCTTCTGAACCTCCTCAAGCAGTTTTGCCGCTTGCATGCAGGTGCCAGAATTGGACTCTGAATAGCCTGACGATGACTAGAAAGAGCCAAGCTAGAGCAGAATTAGCCTTTCTTTTGTGTGTTGTTCTTGTTGTTTTTGTTTTTTATTTTTGTAATAAGCAAGTGATTGATGAATAAAGGCACATTTTTCCTTTTATTTCCATCCTATTGTGCTATACGTAGCTTTTGAGTTCTATTGTGATAATGTGGAGAATATTTGATTGCCTGTTGTGTTGCAATTTCATTGCATGATTGTGTCGTCGATTAACTAATACTCTTGATTGACTGTTTGTTCAACCTTTGGATTTAGTTGCCAATTGGAAGGAACCATATTCTTTGCCAGCTATGGGGTTGACAAAAATTAGGATGTTGCTTGAAACAGCACATTTGTTGACAAGAAGGTCGATAAAGGATTATTACTTCGTTAACTATAGGGTTAACTAGGGTCTTGAAGGCTAGGAGCAATTTAAGTAGCAGTAAGGGGTTGCTTATTTATCGACTATGGGGTTGACTAGAATCATTGACGACTAAGAGCTATTTGGGTGGCAGCAAGGGGCTGCTTATTCATTGACTACGGGGTCGACTAGAATCATTGACGATTAGGAGCCATTTGGGTGGCATCAAGGGGCTGCTTATTCATCGACTACAGGATCAACTAGAATCTTGAAAGATAACAATTAACTCAACATAGTTGGGGTTCTATTCAAGCCAAAGGGCTACAAAGATAAGCATTATACATCTTCAAATGTAAAATTTTTTGAGGACGGCATTCCATGAGCGGGGGAGTTTCTTTCCTTGCATGTTGGCTAGTCTATAAGCATTATGTTTTGCTACCTTGATGACAGCATATAGCCTTACCCATTCCTCATAATCTGCTTGGGTCGTAATTCGATCAGGACATGGCCTGACACACTCTGCTTAATCTCGCTGTGGGGCTCGAATAGGTTGAGGTGTAAGGTTTGTAAACTCTCTCCTTTCTTTGCAGTTGTCACGCCTAGAGTATTTGACTTTATCATGCTGTATGTCTTGATTAGGTCTAATGTGATCTACTGAATCTGCTATCTCTTCTTGTATTTTTGGTCACCTCCTTTCCTCATGTGGGCATCTAAGACTAATTTCGCATTTGGCGAGCGACTGCCTGGATTCTTTGTGTTCGTGGCTGTTCTCAAAAGACCAATTCTTCAGAGGAGGGGCTGCGGAATGGCACTAGTGGCAGGGGCAGGCACCGTAGTATGTCTGTTCAAAGTGGTAGATAGTTGGGCTAAAATTTGAGCTGAAACTTGCTCACTTATCAGCTGTATTAACTGGGGCATGGTTAGCATCACCATCTGCTCCTGAGGGGTGCTGATGCCCGGAGCATGTATACCTTGCTGGGGTAGAGGGAAAAGTGGAGAAGTAGACCTCCTGTTTTCCTCTCTTTTGGATGCTGCTTTATGTATATTTACCATATTTTCATTATAATCTCAAAATTCCCACAAATGACGCCAAAACTGACGCAGCTGAAAGTTAATTATGGTTGAATGGATACTATTTGGGATGGAATCAACCAGGTAGGTTGAGTGATCCAAGCTGTATTTCTCTAGAGGTTTAAGATCTGCAACCACAACACACGTTAGACCAGCCGAGGTACCCTCGACTAAGGCACTCCGACGCTCAAGTTAGTTCTGATTGAGTTATAGTAATTGAACAGAAGATTGAGAATATAGAGGGTTTATAGCGTATTTAGCATTACCTGGAGTGTGGTTGGCTAGGATGTATTTATAGCCTTCTCCTGAGGCGTGATATGTCCGAGGTGCCCCTATCATGTTTATAGACTTTTTCCCTTGTCAGGAGATTAATGGTCATTCCATATCCAAATCCTAGTACTATTTTAGGTAGTCGGATCTCCTATTTTCCAGGGTGAACAGTACCTCTGGAGGCGTCTCTTTACTAAAGGTGGTGGTAGGGTAGGCAGAGTTGGTGGCAGGATTGGTGGTATCAATTGTACCGGTAGTCACACGCTATTAATGCAGAAGTATGCTGCCTGTCAGACTAATAAATGTGGCAAAGATTTGAGTCAACGCTAGAGTGGGTTTTCAGTTTGATATAGGTTGACCAGACTTGCCTGAAGAACCAAACCTGACTGGTCAACCATAGATCCCTATTGAGTAAGGTTGACCAAATAATTATTGATGGGTGCTCTGGCCCAGACTTGATGTTAGGCCTGTTGGGCTATCCCATATCAATTGGTTTTCACCCTACTAGGGTGTTTCTAATCCTTATACTTTAATTTTGTCAAATTTCTATACTAAACTATAAAATATTCTCACATATTAATTGATTTGTCATGTTCAAAATTCTAATTAAAATCTTAGATAGAGGAGTAGGTTTGCTGAACCTTTATAAATACTAATGTTCATTTATTTATATTTTTACTACTTATTGATCACTAGTCTGACTGGCTGTTTAATTGGTGTTTGCAAAAAAATAGTCAGTAACTAAAATAGTTTTCTATAAAAGACTTAAACCATTTTGGAAGGCCAAAAAGTCTTTGAGTGATTAATTTCCACCATATTAAAATCCCTTTAGCGTAAGTCATCCCCTTTTTAGGCATATAATCACTCTAAATTGGCATCGGGGCTGAGTTCTCTATATTCTTATGTAATTACCCAAGTAAAAGATCCTATGGCCACTAACACTTTTGATATCTTTATAGAAGGGCAATTGCACAATTGGTCTCCATTGTTTGATGGTTCTAACTATGCTATGTGAAAAACTATATGCAAGAATACATAATTGCCTTAGATTTTGATTTATGGGATGTGGTCAATGAAAGACTGACAATTCCAATAAAATTATTTGATGGATAGATGGTTCCAAAGAAGTGACGAGAATTTACCAATGATGATAAAAAGGTTATCTCAATGAATGCAAGGGCTAAATATATTTTGCCACCCACTCTCACCAAAGAAAAGTACAACTGAGTCAGTATATACACTACAACAAAATAAAGGTAGGTAATGTTGCAAGTAACCTGTGAAGGTACCAATCAGGTTTGACAAGAGAGGATTGTTTTTCTCATTCACAAGTATGAAATGTTCCAGATGAAACATGATGAAACCATAAGTTAGATGTATGGACGCTTCATGGAAATTATAAAT
This sequence comes from Jacaranda copaia, assembly GCA_014898725.1. Classification (NCBI taxonomy): domain Eukaryota; kingdom Viridiplantae; phylum Streptophyta; class Magnoliopsida; order Lamiales; family Bignoniaceae; genus Jacaranda; species Jacaranda copaia. The sequence goes on from JACGDI010005759.1 coordinate 714,530, forward strand.
CCTATGCTCACATTCGATAGAACCCTAAATGAGGATGATTAAGTTCGGATGTTTGTTAGATTGTTTCCCAAGAAATGGACGCCTAAAGTAACTACTATTTAGAAAGCTTGTGATCTCAGCAGGATGCCCTTGGGGATCGAACTAATTGGATCTCTCACTTCCCATGAGATGACATTGCTAAATAAAAATGAAGGTTTGGAACAAAAACCAAAAAGAATATTTCTTTTACTACTGGTCATGATTTCAATTCAGAACTTCAAAAAGATCTTGATGAGGATCAGGTTGAAGATGAAATCGTTTTGATTTCCTAACAATTAAAGTAACTGACGAACCTCAAAATAAAATTCCAGAACAACGAATAAAAAAAAAACTAGTCTGAAAATACAAAGTACTAAGCCACCTCCTTGCTATGAATGTAATGAAATCAGACACTGAAAATCAGATTGTCCTCGATTGAGGAAAAATGCAAAACAACCCAAAGTTAAGGTGATGGCAACTATATAGGATGATTCTGATGGTGAACAATTGACAATGAAGAGAATTGCTTTATAGAAAATCAAGTAAGTACCTCTTTATGCTCTGATTATGATTCTAGTAATGAAATTGACATTGATGAGAAAATTGTTTAAGCTTTATGAAATTTGTGTCAAAATACTTGTTGCAAAAAATAAATCTTTGCAAGATAAAGTGGAATATTTGCAGAAAGAACTGGAAAAAGCTCATAAAGATAAATTTAAATGCAAAATGGGTAAAAATAGAGAGACTCTTGATGCTGAATATAAAAAGAAAATGAATGATTGGCTCACAAAAGAATATAACTCATACAAAAAATAAATTTAAGAATATGAGCAATGAAATATAAGGAAAAATGGTTGTTGAAGAATATTGTCATGCGAGGGATAATCTAGGAAATGTTCCACAAGTGTTAAATACACACATATGCCTATTCCACCTATATATAACACTAAAAAGGGTAAAAAATCTAGAAACCACATGAACTAAAAAAATACCAAATTGGTTTCAATAACTTACAGAATGAATTTTAAACTAACTTGAAAAACTTGCTTTACTTGTGAAAATCTAGTCATGTTAATTATAGATGTTTGATTGAAAAGCTTATTCATGCCAAGTTTGCTTAGTAGGAACATTATTTGCTACTAACCATGCATGATGGATCCAACATAGTTTGGAGACTTAAAACAAACTGATTGCTTATAGGTTCATGCCAAGTAACATTCCCAAAAAATAGAAGAGGTACTTGGTAGCAGATGTTCCAAGCATATGACAAAGGATGAGTCTATGTTCCTTAAGTTAACAAATATTTTGTAGGTAATATTTTTTATGCAAACAACATGAAAGAATGCATAATAGGTAAACATACTATTGGTAAGCAGACTGGTACTACTATTGATAATGTATGGCTTGTTGAGGGCCTTAAGCATAACTTGCTTGGTATTAGTTAACTATGCAATGAAAGTTATGAGGTTAAATTCCATCCTTCTCATTGTGTTATCAAGCAAAATGAGGATTGGTTTTAACTACAACTAGGGATGAAAATGTTTATTGTATAACCCTTGATGATTTAAGTAGTCAAAATATGGAGTGTTTAGCTATTTTAGATGAAGAATGCTAGAAATGGTATAGGAGATTAGGACACGTAAACATGGAGCTTATATCCTATCTCACAAAGAAAGATCTTGTCAAAGGGGTACTAAAGTTAAATCTCTCCACGGACAAGATATGTGATACATGCTAAAAGGATGGCAAATTTGAACATCCTTTAAATTGAAAAATGAGGTTACAACTTCTAGTTCACACTAGAACCTTTACACATTGACCTATTCAGGCCTATGAAAACTGCTTCCCTTAGAGGTAAAAGATATGCGTTTGTCATAGTAGATAATTATGCTCATTTTACTTAGGTTCTATACATTGCTCATAAAAATGATGCTCTAGATGCTTTTATTCTGCTCTCTAAAAGGCTTCAAAATGAAAAAAAAGGGTTATTTCATTAAGAAAATTTGAATTGACCATGGAACTGAGTTTGACAAAATACACTTACTCTATTTTGTGAAGAACATGGTTACATTCATAATTTTTTTGCTTCTAAGACTCCCTAACAAATTAGGGTGGTTGAAGAGAAAATTTGAATTTTGCAAGAAGTTGCTAGAACCATACTTAATGAATATGATTTTCCAAATCCTTTTGGGGGTGAAGCTATGAATATGGCTTGTTATGTTTCAAAATGTATTTTCCTTATACCAGTTTTGGGAAAAACCTATATGAATTATGGCATGGTAAAGTCCCAAATATCTTTTATTTACATAGCTTTGGTTGTAAATGTTGCATTCTTAATGATAGAGATTATTTGACAAAGTTTGATTATGAAGTTGATGAAGTTATCTTTGTTGGTTACTTAATACATAGTAAAGCCTATTATTTATTTAATAAGATGAAAAGACTAGTTCAAGAATCCATGCATGTTATATTTGATGAGACTAATCCATCTTATGTGAAGGAAATCTTGAGCAAAGAAGTTGTAGGATTCGAAGAACCAATCAAGATTTTAGACCCTCAGCTATCAACATCAAACTAAGAGGAGCTACAATCATTTAAGAAAACAAATCCCACTGTTGAAACTGATTCTAGTGAGCCAGTAGAAAGGATTGAACAAAGAACTAAAAAATTTAAAAATGCTTCCAATCACCTTACTGACAGAATCGTTGGACATCCTCAAGTTGGAATAACTACCAGATCTAAAGCTAGACAAATTCCATCAAATAAATCCAATTGAGCTCTCATTTCAATAATTAAATCTAAAGATGTCAAAGAAACACTAAGATTTATTCTAGAATGAAGCAATGAAGGAAAAACTGGCTCAGTTTGAAAAGATTGAAGTGTGGCAGCTAGTAGAATGACCATCAGACCATCCATTCATTGGAACTAAGTGGGTGTTCAGAAATAAGTTAGATAAAATTGGTAAAGTTACTAGGAAGAAATCCATACCAGTAGCAAAAGGCTACAATCAATAAAAGGGCATTAACTATGATGAAACATTTGCTCCAGTTACAAGGTTATAATCAATTAGAATGCTTTTTGCCTTTACTTCTCATAAAATGTTTATGCTCTATCAAATGGATGTAAAAAGTGCTTTTTAAAACAAATTCATAAAAGAAGAAGTTTATGTTAAGCAACTTCCTAGTTTCAAAAATCAAAATTTTCCTCATCATGTTTTTAAACTAGTAAAGGCTTTATATAGACTAAAACAAGCCCCTAGGGCTTGGCATGATAGATTGAGTAATTTCTCATAAATAATGATTTTTCTGTTGGAATCTTAGATATCACACTATTCACTAAGTACCAAGAAAATAGTTTCCTTATTGTTCAAATTTATATTAATGACATTATTTTCGGTGCTACTAATGATTTACTTTGTCAAGAGTTTGTTAAGAAAATGAAATAGGAATTTGAGACAAGCTTAATAGGAGAGCTCAACATCTTCTTAGGACTTCAAGTAAAGCAAACTCGGAAAAGGGCATTTTTCTTGCAAGAAAAGTATGCAATGAAGCTTCTAAAGAAGTACCAAATGAATAAATACAACCTTATAACTACTCCCATGAGTACAAGTATCAGATTGGAACCCGACGAGGACGATAAGAGTGTAGATGAGAAAGTCTACAGAGGTCTGATTGGGAATTTACTTTATTGAACTGCAAGCCATCTAGTTATTATGTTTTCAACATGCTTATGTGCTACATTCTTGTTTAACCAAAAGGAATCCCATTTAAATGTTGTTTAAAGAATACTAAGATATCTTAAGGGAACATCTAACTGTAGCTTATTGTATCCATATTCGGAACCTTTTAATTTCATAAGCTATTGTGATGTGGATTATGCTGGTTGCAAGATAGACAGAAAAAGTACCAATGGTAGTTGTCAACTATTAGAAAACTACCTAGTTTTATGGTACAGTAAAAAGTAGAGCATAATTGCATTATCCGCAGTTGAGGTAGAATACATTACATTGGGGAACTACTATACCTAGGTATTATGGATCAAGTGTATTTTACATGATTTTGGTGTTTTATGTGGCTTGTATGCCCATTTTGTGTGATAGTTCCAGTGTTATTTGCATCTCTAAAAATCCGGTCTTGTATTCACGCACAAAACACAATGAAATTAAACATCATTTTTTGTGTGATCATTTAAATAAAGAAGATATAATTGATTTTGTTTCTATTGAAAATCAGCTAGTTGATATTTTCATTAAGGCATTGGAAGAAGAAAATTTATTAATATAAGGAATAAATTAGGAATAAAATTAAAATTCAATTTGTTGGGACAAATAAATCATGCTTAAATTCGGTAGTTTTTCTCTTTTTTGAAAATCAACCAACATTATGCACAACTTACCTTCCCACTACCATTCTTATTTCCAAAATTTTTGGCCATTATGAAAATCAATTGATTCTATTTCCAAAAATTCAATTTCAATTTTTCTTGTAAATCTTAACTAATTCTTCTTCTTCTTCTTATTAACACGTAAACCCTTCTCTTCGCAGCAGAAACTCCTCCCATTTGTTTTTTTTCCTCAAAACTATTTGTCTTTTTCAAAATGCCAAAAGAGAAAGCTCTCATGTTGCTGGGCCTTTTTCTTCAAAGAAAAAGAAGCCCTCTTCTTCGTCCTTTGAACCCATTTCTCTTGAAGTGTTCGAAGGTCCTCTTATGCTAAAATGGTATAGTAACTCTAGGTCTAATGATGAAAAATCCTCCTCCTTTGATAAACTTGAGTTTTTAGGCTTTGACAAACTTAGTATTAAGGACACCCCCATAGGTTCTCCTAAAAAACTTGGTGATTCAAATGAGGGTCCATCAAGCTCTAAATGTTCTGTTCCAATCAATCCCGAAGATATTATTGATTGGAATTCTAATAAGGTTCCTTCATGTCTTAAATTCCACCCTACTAAAGCCAAAAAATATTTTTGTCAAAAAATTTATGGTCGAAACTTAAATAGGGGAAGGGCGATTAATTTTGATTCTCTACCAAAATCTCTTGTCATTGATCTAGTGTGCAATCTAAAATGGGATAATTTTATGAAAATGGGTGAAAGGTCCTATCCATACCTCGTGAAGTTATTTTACTCTAATTTTACCTTCATTGAGTTTGAACATGATGTTTCAATTGAATCCTATGTATTTGGAAAAACAATTGTGCTATCTCCATCAAAACAGAACTTTCTACTTGATCTTTTTGATGGTGGTACTAAGTTTTTTAATTTTTGAGACTTGTCTAATGTTGACATTTCCTATGATGAAATTACCAATTTATTTTGGGGTGGTAAACAATGTGCTTTGTTTGGTGGGGCTGCCTTAAACAAGTTAATGTTTGAACATATTTTGCTTCATAAAATGCTCAGTTGTCTTTTTTCTCCTCTTTGGTATCTAATGTTGGTCATTCTATTGATTTAAATTCCTTGACCTCTGCGTGATGGTGAAGGCTGTTAGGCAAGAGTTGGTTAATATTTAGCTTTAAAATTCTAAAATATAGGCTCTACTCTTTCTCCAATCAAGCTAAAAATCTTCCCCACTCCAAGATCCTTACTTATATTTTTAAGCATAAGGGGGAGCGTGATCATACAATATTAGACCTTGCTAGCCTTAGAAAAATGAAGATTCAATATATTAAGAATGATGGATGGTTTAGGGGTGTTTGGTAGAACCCCTAGCAATAACAAGCTTTATCCTCATACATCCCAAAAACCAGTGGTTGTTAGCTCAGAATCTGAAGAATCCAACCTAGTTTGAACCATTCATGTTAAAACACCAAAAAGTGCTTAGTGGAAAGCTAATGATAGGCTTGAGGCTAAGGTAGATGATCTCAGTAAAGCTGTGGAGACTCTCACTGAAAGATTGGAGACCCTTTTTAACTTAATGGATTACAAACTAGAGCGAATTCTTTGCAACACTAGTCGCAACCTTGCTAGCATTATTTAGCTAAAGGAGAAAGTTAAAGCTCATTTGAATGCTTCTTAGGCTCTTTTTGATGATGAATGGAAATAATAGTGAAAACTTTGAAAATTGAAACATTTATTTGTCTACTGCTGGAAATTTTTATTTGCTTATTGGAACTTATTTCTATTAGTAGACTTTTATCTGTTTGGGAGATGAACAGTTTTATGGGCCTATAAACTTTTTATTTTGGATGATTAGCTTTTGATGATAAGGCCTGTTATATGAATGAATTTAATTATCTAGTATTGATTGGTATTTGTTGCTTCTTTGGTTTGTTGAGTGCATAGATAGGGGGAGCACAAGTTGCTCTTGGATTGCAATTAAACAAGAGGACAACAAGTTGGCAAAACTTGGCACATAGGCAGGGGGAGCTCAGGTGATAGCCTTCCTGTCTACTCAAACTTTGTCATCATCAAAAATATAAGAGATTGTTAAACCATTAATGATTTACATTATTTTGATTATTATAAAATTATATTTCTAAAATTATATGTTGAAAGCATGTAATTGAACTATGAATATTTTATCATATTATTTGCTGGAATCTGTCTATGCACTGGAATTAACTTTCCATAGTTAAATATCTCTTGAAGATTCTAGTTTGATTCACATCTTTATAACTTAGGAAAGAATTATATATTGTTGTGACCATTGATATATTTGCGATTTATTGTACTACTACATGTTTATTTTAATAGTTGTTTCCTTATTTGATTCCAATGGACACTTATCTAAATAAAAGTTTATAGCCATTGGATATGGGCATATAAATATGAAAATACGCAACATCATTAAGTGTAATCACATAGCCGAAAAAAGATATTTGTTAAGTGTCTTAAGGAGCAGTGTGATACTCTCATACATGTTCTATGCTTAAGTATAGTTAATTCCTTGCTCTACGTATATTTTTGAGGGACATTGTGGTGAAGAAGGTCAAGGAGAGTTTGCCTTCGATGAACCTTGGGGAGACGAGGACAAGGAAGTTTGTGTGTTGATAGACCTAGTTGTGAAGAGGGATGGGAATTGTACTTGCTCTCGAGGGATCTTGTGAAGAGAACAAATTGGCGCTTGGTTGCTCTAAGGACCTCTTGGTGAAAAAACCAACAGAGCGGTATTGTTTGGGAGTTTTTGTAGTATTTTGGGTTTTGATATGAAAGGAGAGTCTAAAGCTTACCATATGGAGTGGTAACAACCCGTGCATCAGCCCATAGAGGTTGGGCAAGTGAAACTAGCAAAAGTTCCCTCGGACCTATTTGTAAAGCAGCTGGTTTTACAGTGCCTTGCAATATGTCTTATCCCATCTAGGATTTTGGTTTAGCTTTTTGTGAAAAACTGGTTTTCACCCAGCTAGGGTGTGTTTGATCTTTATACTTTCATTCTGTCAAATATCTATACTTAACTATAAAACATTCTCACACTTTGATTGATTTGGTAGGTTGAAAATCCTAAGTGAAAGCTTAGGTAGAGGAGTAGACTAGTTAAACCTCTATAAATACCAGTGTTCATTTACTTCTATTTTTATTGCTTTATTAATTACTTGTTTGACTGGTTGTTTAATTGCTATTTACAAACACCAGTCAATAACTAAACAATTTTCTGCAAAATACTTAAACCATTTTGACAGGCCAAAAAGTCTTTGAGTGATTAACTTCCACAATATTAAAACACCTTAGGCCTAATTCATCCTCTTTTAGGCATATTATTACTCTCACAGACTTATTATCAACATGAATTTACATTGATCTTTCTTGTGGTTGGTGAAGTTTCCCTAATAAACTTCTAAGTCAAATTGCATGACAAACACAATAAGTTGTTAACACATGCTTCACTTCACAAGTGGATAAAGTCACAATTGGTCACTTTTTTAAATTTTAAAAACCACATTTTTCATAAAGAAAGTAAACCTAATAGTTATTTCTTTTATTATCTTTATCATCAGTCTGATTACGATCATAATAGCATAAGAGTTAGAAATCTTGAGAAAATGAATATAGAATTGTAGAGTGAAGTGTAGCTTTGACATGTCGAAGTTTCTTTTAATCACCTTTACATGAGAAGTATTAGGGGCTTCGACATAGCAACTAACAAGTCCAACACCAAAAAGCATATTTGGTCTCATATATGTCAAGTACCTCAAGCTTCCAACAAGACTTTTGACATAACTTGGATTTATCATTTGATCACCAACTCCATGTTCGGACAATTTCACTTCACATTCCGTGCAAGTGTTAACTGGCTTGCAAGATTCCATCTCAAACTTCTTAAGAATTTCCTTGGCATTTCTTTGGTCTTGAGAAATAAATATGCTATCGTTTCTTTGTTTCATCTATGTGCCAAGATAGCAGGACATTAACCTAATTAAGAGCGTAAACAAATATTAAACATATTGGATATATTGTTTCTTTCTTTGTTTCCGATTAGCTTTTTGAATACTTGGATATGGACACGGATTTGAAGAATATTTAAGCATGATATTCAAATTTGAATCCATTGGATCGTTTGAATTTGGATGTATCCGTATTTGATATATAATTATTTAGATGCATCCATATTTGATAAAAATTGCCCATACTCGAATTAGTTTTTTGATATTCATATTCTATCAAAATTATTTGGATGTCTATTTACAAGTATCCAAATATGTGAATCTATTGACATATAACAAAATATTTATTAATTCTACTATTCAAAACACACTACGAATATTTTAATCCATATAGCGGCTTTTTTAGCTTCTCAATTAAGTAGCCTAGAGATTGATGAATCTAGACTCCTTCCTCTAACTATCCATTCAAAGAAGCCAATTTCATATTCATTTGATGGGTTTTCCAATAATTTTGTGCTACCAAAGAAATAATTAGGGGAATGGTTTCTAACCGTGCAACTGGGGTGATGTTACATTAACTAGCCTAGACACATGTGTAACAATTAATCATATTTTTTCCCTTTTTCTAGTACATGATAAACAAGATCATATAGTCAAAATACAGGAACCATCTAAAACATAATATTTTCATAAAATGCATGTACTGATTGTTTAGTACGTGCTTATCTAGATTAATGAATCTATTTTATTTTATATAACTAATTAGCTCAATAACATCATTCTCACATGTCTAACTTTGAGGTTTCAGGTTTGAACCCTAATAAACCCTTAATATGTTGTATATGTGTAAAACAAAAGTATGAAGGCGACCATATGACTAATTGACCCTAAAAAATTGTGATTGGATGTAAGTAGTCCATTTTTAAAAACATTTTCATATATGCGTCTCTTGAGTTGTGTGAAAGGATATAATTTATTGCCATTTTGAATTGCATTGAACATAGAACGCACAAACATGGTACTAAATTTTCTGTGGTAGTAGTATTAAATGTCTACGGTTTTTGTTTTTGTAATATGAGGAAATAATGTATAGTTTAGTTGTTTTTATTAAAAAATCTTGATTAATTACTTAAAGATGTAATGGTAAATGTTAAGAATTTTGGGGGGAAAATGAGAGTTTTTATTGGAGATTTTAGATAAGTATTACTAGCTGGTCAGAAGACGAAGGAAACTAAAACGGAGAATAGAAAACAAAAAGGGACACAGAAGAGAAGAATATTTAATTACATTTTGAGTGATGATAAATAGCATACATGGGATTCTTAACTAGCAATCATCTATATATTACAATCTTTGTGTAAATATTTATTAATGTAAAAATAGTATGAGATTGTTTAGTATATTTTCAATATAAAAGGGTAACATAGCATTTTTTTTATCTATGCATATAATATAAGATGCTAGTTGCCCAAGTGTAATATGCCATTTAGGGTAACATACGTAATATGCATACCCTAATCACAAAGAACATCAGAATTAAGTCCAAAACTATGAGGAAATACATTTCTTTTTAATCCCAAAAGTAGTAGGTTTCTTAAACAAAAAAAAAAGCAATTATGTAATCACAAACAAAAAAGAGACACGATCATATATTCTATCCTATGTGTGCGAAAAATAAAAAAATAAAAAAATAAAAAAAAGGGAAAGAAGCCAAGAAAAAAACTATATACTGATGACGAAGTATTGACATATCCAAGAAAATAATAATGCAATTCCCGACCAACCAATTATTACTAGAAATAAAATAGATTTAACAAAAAAAAAATCGTTGAGGAAACCTACGAATATTCGAATACGTCACAAGATCTTGGCCCTCCCGCCAAAGTCCCTTGTGTTGCTCTGGGTGGATATACAACCCACATTTCATTGCACACTGCTTTTATTGTATACATTGCACTAGTAACACCTCCGCGGCGGTACGTAGTCTGTAGCATCACATCAAATTCCACAGCAAATCCTTGGATCGGATTATATGCAGGCAATGATGTCTTTATAATTTCATTAAGAAAAGTCTTTTTGCGGGAGCCCTGTTTAAAGGGTCGAACCATTGCTTCTGGCGGATCACTAGACACCCTCAAAACCCGAATATGGAAATCATCGTAGTGGGCAGAAGCATGCCGATTTTGGTTTTCCACAGAAATCGTTAAGTTCCACTGCGCTGTCACCTTGGAATCATCATCAGATTTGACGTTGTTGCCCAGAGAAATCGAAACCGATTCGACTTTGAAAATGGGACTCGCCTTGTTCCCCAAAACAAATATGCAAAACAGAAACACAAGTAAATAAAAGGAAAAAACTATCAACACCGGTAGGATTACGTTTTCTTGGGGAGGAGACGATTCACCAGAATTAGCCAAGCGGGTTGCACCGCCACTTGAGGCGGCGGTGGAGGGTGGTGGTGGTTTAGCAGGGTGGCCGCCATGGGCGACTGGCACTCCAATGGATACTTCCGCAGGGGTTTGATGTGTAGATTTTCCTTGACTCATCACTGCAAACGTTTCAAGGGGTAAAACTTTGTTCACCACATAATCAGAACTTTTAGGTTATAAAGGTTTTAAGATTTTGCTTTGATTTCTTCTTATCCGCAGACTTGGGAATCGATATCTCAATGACTTTTGAAAAGATTGCGATCTAGTCTATACTATTGGAAAGAACGTCGCATTTGATTCAGCAAATTTTGACTCATTTCTTAAAATTAAGATTTTGGGTTTTTAAATAAATTTAAAAATTCTGATTAGTTGAAGAGTAATGTTTCTTATATTCATCTCTAAAAATTCAGAATTTGTTTACATAAATAACGACTTGATTAAGATGCAAATATCATCATTTTTCTTTATAAGTAATAGCTTGATGTTTATTAATTACTAGATAGAATTTTTTTTTCAAGGTGATCAAAATAACGTGTCCTTATCTAATTATTTTGTCAGGTAGAAATTTAAAATAATTTCAAAGACAAGAATTATGTATATCTATACTATTGTATATGGCACAACGGTGTGAGATTCATAATTGTACAATTTTGATCAAATTTTGGATTCTTAGAATTTTGGGTTCTTTAATTAAATTTAAAAATTGATTGTTGGTTATTAAATTTAATATTATTTATTCCATTTAAAGATATCTAGATTTTTGAAATTCTTTTTTTGATTAGAACAAATTATTCTTTATTTATCTCTAGTACCAGAAGATGGTATTTTACCCACCAAATCTCTTTCATTTCTACTATCAATGTATGGAAGAATTTTTTATTATTTGAACTTTATAATTTGATGAATTTTTTATGACCTTTCTATTATCTTTAATAACTAATTTAGATTTATACCACTATATATAGATTATTTTGAAAGTCATTTCATCATTGTTATCAATTTCTAGCATTCTTTTCCCTCTATCTATGTGTCCGTCTTCATTCCATTCTCCAAGTATTTATTGTCTGCTTGTTTTTATTGTTTACTTTTTTAAATTCTTTTTTGTTTGTTTAATTTAGATATATTATATGATGGAGGAGGTTTTTTGAATTTGAATGCTATAATTTTCTTTCTAATTATAAATAAAGTCTATCCTTTAGCTTTTCTTTGTTATTGAATTTGTGAACTTATATATCATTTTGTATATTACTTAGTTTAAGCTATCAATTCATTTATTTAATTTTAATTTTTAAATTTATCTTTTGTTCATTTAATTTTATAATTTTATGAGATAAGATGTATTAATTGTTCTTAATATTTTTAATTTTGTTTCATTTTTCTTAGTTATATTTTTTTCTTCAACCATTTGTAAATTTGGTTATTTAATTTTTATTTTATTTAAATTGTTATATATTAACTATTGTCTAACTCATTCTTTGAATCAAGTTATTAATTTATTTATTAAATTTTGCATTTTATTTTTAAAATCTTTTTTTTGGCTAATCTAATTTTATAATTTTATAGAATAATTTCTACTCTTGTTAATATTTTTAATTTTTATTCACTTTTTGAATATTTATAATTTTAAATTATGTCATTTGGTTTTTATTTTTTTATTCATATATGTGTAATTATTTTTATATAAGTATGTATAATTCGAACCCCTTTTAAAAATTTTATATATTATTTCATTAGTACACATTTTTAAATCTTTATTAATCTATTTGAAAAAAAAAATTATGAGATGATTGTGTCAATAGAAAAAACATCTATTAATTTTTTAAATTTATAACACTGGGCATTTTTAATCCATAAAAATATATATCCAATTTTATTTTATTTTATTTTAATTTTGATTGCTCGAAAGGGTAACAACTTCTTTTATTTTTTTACTATTTTTTTATTATTTGCACAATATAACATGCAGATCCTATTGTATTTATAAAAAAATGAGAATAAAATTTAATAATTCATTTTTTTATAATTTCTTTATATTCTAATTTCATCCTTATTGTTGAGTTTATAATTGCTTTATCAATTAGCTATTATTTTAACTTTATATTACTAATGCATGTGAAACTCTTTTCTTCATTTATTTGATAACTAAGCTATTAATCAAAATGAAAGGTTTCTTATTAACTTATATTCTAATATTGATTTTAACATTATAATCATATTATATATTTATTTTATTTTATTTTATTTTAATTTTTTTTTATCTTTACCATCATAGTTTTGTTTTGATTTGATTGACATTTAGTCAAAAATTAAAATTAGATAATTTTTTTAATTTTTTTTAGAATAATAAGTGATAATGTAAAAGTTGTCTCTACTTATATATATTAGGTGACAAAAAATTTAGTTGTCACCTTAATAATTTTTACAAATTAAATAATGATTAGAATAATATTACAATTGTCATCATAGACAATTAGCGACACACGTATGGTGATAACGAAAATTTTGTCATAAATTATAGTAACAATTTTTATTGTTACTAAGTTGTTATGATACAAGTGTTACTGATTGTAAATGTGACACTTTAAACATTATGTTTTGTCATTATTGAATCATTTATGACAAAATAAAATTTTTTATCATTTAAAAATTATCATTAATGACAATATAAAAGTGATTATCACTCAACGCATGTTATTAGTGACAACTTTTAATTTGTCACTTATTATTTTGTTACTAATATTATATATTTTTTTTGTAGTGATATATATGATCTAATTCTCTATATTTTACGTTTCAACCTAATTTATACCATTGTTGAAATGTAAAGAAATTTTAAAGTATTATAATTTTAAGTTTTTCCCAATACCTTTTAAGCCACCAACCTCATGCTCTATCTTCTTATTTATTTTTATTTCTTAGGGTCCAAGCATTGACAATAGCAACATGTATATATTTGTTATGTTCTATCTCTAACGTTATGATAATCTTTTGTTCCACTAACAAGATAAATGGCACAAAATGGAGAAAGTAACTATTGATTGTTTCATTCTAGCTTATTGTTAGGGGTACAGTAGGGTTCCAAAAACTACAAATATTAGTGCCAGAAATGAAAAAAGGTCCACGAAAACCGACGTACCTTCAATAATCAAAGATCGTAATGATTATTAACCCATGCAATCTCATGATACGAGGTAAATAATAATAATAATAATAATAATAATAACAACAACAACAATAAAAAATTATATTATTATTGTATTGTACCATTATAAACGAATTTACTTACAGAATCACCAGCTTTAAGTAAAGTTAAGAGAACAGATTGGGCTCTGTTAGCCATCCACAGTTGGAACACATGACACATCACAAATTCTAGTTCTGTGATCCAAAGTGCATCAGGAGCTACTCAAATGAATAGATTTTTTATTAATGATCCAAAGTGTACAATTATTCATGTACATCCAACAATTCAATTACTATCGTATTTGTTCTGTTAGTGAATATTCAATTATTTGATTACTGATCATACTTGTATTCTTTGGTCAAAAAGATTATTCGTATTTATTTGAAATGAATATTAATCATATTTAATTAGTAAATATTTCATTATTCCATTTAATATTTATTTTGAATTTATATTCAATAAATCATAATTTCATTGTATTCACCTAATAAATAAAATTAAGAAAATTATTATACATATGATATACTCTAATTTTTTAAATTGTGTCCTAACAGTTTAACTTGGAAATCAAACTCCTAGTTTAACTACAACTTGAATACAGATTCGATCCATTCAAGCTACAACATGGATATTTAAATTTATTCACTGTTGAATTCTAATTTAACTATTATTATTTGAATATTCATCAAACATTGATATGAAATAACTTGACAGACTCAACCATTGACACTTAACATCCAAAGCCCATTGGCGCTTTTGGACCCAGTTGGGTTAGGTCACTCGACCACAACCGCTTAGTCAAGCGAATAGTTTTCGACCACACCCAATAGGAGGCTTCAAGCCATTTTGTCCATTCTGCCATTCTTCTAGTAGGGGTGTTCATTCGGTTAAAGCTGATTGAATCGAACAGTTCTGTTGGTTAATTGAAAATTTTGATTTTTGAAAAACCAAAACCAAAAATCAAACCAAATAGGTTCGGTTCAATTTCAGTTTTTAACTAAAAAAATAGATTTGGTTTCAGTTAAAACTAAAACTGAACCGGTTTTTTCGGTTTTTTCCTGAAAAAAAAATTATTTTTTGTAAAAAAACGTGTTATAAAAGTTTGTTTGAAAAAAGTAAGTTTATTTAATTAAAAGTTTGAAGTGGGTTACTTATTCTTTTAGTACCAAAAATTTTATTTGTTAAAAGTATATTAATAAAAATATTTATTTTTAGGTGGAAATATTGATTTTGAGTACTTTTTTTTTTCTTCTATATTGAACATATTTGTTTTGATAAAATTATAATTTATCTATTTTAAACAAATACATTTAAAATATTATAATTTAAGAAGACAAATAAATATTTTAATTATTTTATGTTATAAAAATTTTAGTATACACATTGAGTGTGCTAAAATTGCTAGCACATAATCACCAAGGCATATATACGTGATTTTTGTATATTCAAACCTTAATTGCTAAGGTCGAATAGCGAATCAAATCTTAGACTCAATTTTAATTGCATATTTAAAATTTTGTGAAAATTGTAATTATAATCTTATTAAATCATCATTTTTAAAGGACAATTTTGAAATATTGATAAAATTTGTATCTAATCTATCTTTTTTATTTTAAATTCTCCAATTTATCTTTCAAACTATATAGTCAATTTTTTTTTGTTGAAATAATTAAAAGGATAAATTATGTAAATGAACAAAATAACTTCTATTTTAGACATAAAACGGTCTTTGTTTTTATAATAATATAAATAAAAATTTTATTAGTCATCAGATACACTATATTATTAGTACTACCACAGGAATAGCCAAATAGGATTCAATCCCTTATCCCTTCGTTTGTAATTTAGTTCAAATTTCAATTTTACTCATCTATATGCCCTATAATATATAAGTTTAATTAATTAATTAAAAGAAAATTTTATTTTATTTTAATATAAGATTTTTTTTATCGTTTAAATCATAGTCATCTATTTTTTATATGTAGTGTGTATTAGTTTGTATAATAAAAAATTATTCCATTGTACCGTTTGAGTTTAGAAAAAATATCATTTTTTCCCTCTTTGTATCATAACTATTCATGTTTTTATATGTCATGTATTATATATATTATTTATAAAGCATAGGATTTTTAATAACTATTTTGATATATTATTTACTTCTTTTCTTCTCAATTATTTCATCTTATCAAAAATTTCCTTTTATTCATCCCAAAAATTTATAAATATATTTTATTTAAAAATTTATATTTATTTATTTTAGACTTAAAAAATTTAATAAAAAATATGAAATGAAACTAAAACTAGTAGTAATTGAATAACCAAATTTTATATATAAAAAATTAAAAAAAATGGGTTTCGCTTTTTTTGGTTCGATTAACCGAACTAAACTGGTTTTTCTATTTTCTGGTTTGGTTTCAGTTAATCGAATAAAAAAATTGAAAATTGAATTTTTTGAAATGAAAAACTGAAAATCAAGAACCAAACCGAACTAGTTCGGTTCAGTTTGGTTCGGCTAGGTTCGACTTGGTTCAGTTTTTTCAATTTTTGGTCAGCTCGGTTGGTTTTGATTTTTTCTGAACAACCCTACTCTCTGGTCAATCACCCTGTCCGATCGATGATAATTGACTAAAATGCTCACTCTAGCGCTGATTCATATTCTTACCACATTCAATGCTCTGACAGGTAGCGTGCCTTTGCATTAATGAGGCGTGTCACCCTAGTACCAACTCAGTCACCAACCCTGTTAGGGAGGCACACTCCTAGAGTACTATTCACCTTGAAAAGTAGGAGATGATGCCACTTTGAATAGTACTAGGACTGAAAATAGCCAATAACCCCCAGACGAGGACAAGAGCCCTCTAAACTTGATAGGGGCTTCTTAGATATATTATCCACAAAGAGAAGACTATAAATACCTCACTGCCAGCCACTCTCCAAGTATGCCATATACACTATACACTTTTACTTTACTGCTTGATTATCTCACTTGATCAGTACTAACTTGAGTATCAGAGTGCCTTAGCTGGGGGCATCTCGGCTAGATTAACGTTTACTGTTGGTTGCAGATCTCAGCCTAAGAAGAATATTACTATTAGATCGTTCAACCCCCTTGGTTGAATTAGCCCAAACACTATCCATTCATTCAATTTGACTTTCAACTTCATCATTTTGACACTATCTATGGGAAATGCTTGAGATTGTAACTGAGAAAATGGTGAACATGAGAAGAATCACATCTAAAAGGGAGAATAATAGGAGGTCAGCATCTCCACTTCCTTCTCCACCCCAGTGAGGTTCGTATGACCTAGGCCCCAGCACCCTGTAGGAGCAAATTGTAACGTTGACTATGCCTTAGCTAATGCTGCTTATAAGTGAACAAATCTCTGCCTAAATTACTACTCAACTTTCTACAGCTTTGAATAGGCACATGACCATGCCAACCTTAGTTGGCAGTATAACTCCGCAATCGTCTCCACCAGAGGAGAGGTCCCCCAAGATAGTCGTGGTCACTAGGAGTCTAGACGGTTACCAGCCAGAGGAGAAGCTGGCCCCAAGCACCCCCAGGAAGAGAGGGGGCGACCTAAGTTAAGAGAGGAAATTATTGACTTCGTAGACCATCACATTCAACCTAATTGAGTCCCACATCGTGATAGGGTCAAATATTTCAGATATGATTAGTGCATAGAAGTGGAAGAATCAGTAGATCACATAGCTTGGCCTATTTGAGCCTCGCAGTGTGATAGGGCTAGATGCACAAAGCCTTATTTTAATCAAAATATTACCTAAGCTGATCGGGAGGAGTGGGAAAACATTTTCCAACAAGTGCAACAGCTAAACAAACGCCTCGATGGGATCTCAAGAACATTAAAAGGGTGCCCAACCTAGAGAGCCCCCAAAGGTCTTGTCGAGAGAGAGGCTCCCCATTTATCTAGGAGATTGTTGATGAGTGCATTGCCATTAACACCTAGGTCTCGACCAAACTTCCAAGGTATGAGGGCTCAACAGATCCCAATGAGCACTTGATGCAGTTCAAACATATGATGCAACTGCATGGGCATAACGAGTACATCCATACGAAGATGTTGGTGATGACATTCTAGGGCATAGCGCTTGATTGTTTTGTTAAGCTGGAGCCCTGGTTGATATACTCTTATGATCAGCTTTGTGATAAATTCCTGCACTAGTTCACCAGTCAACGAAAGGCGAAACTCCCCCATACTTGTCTCCACACTATCAAGCAGAATGAGGGGGCGTCTCTTCATAACTTTTTTACGAGGTTCAACATAGAGGTCTAAAAGATCGACAACACCAGGATCGAGTTTCTAATAGACGTGCTATTCTTGGGATTTAGGCATAAAGAAAGAAAAAATTATTTTTTCGACAAAAAATATTAGTTGGAAATTTCCAATGGATTTGCGTTGGATTTTTGATGGAATGGACGAATGTCAGAAATTTGCCATAAATCAAATGGAGAATGAAGAGAAATTTGACGCCTTCTTGGCACCAAATTGTCGACGGAGTATCAATTGGACAAATCCATTTCAAATATTTTTCGACGAATTTTTGGTCAAAAATATAAAAAAGTTTTTTTTATTTAATATTAAATACTTTGGCTCCATTTGGTTGCTATGGTTGGGTTGGATATAGTGTTTATCCAACCTAATTTTTTGTTTGGTTCAAAAATGTTGACCCTTTATAATTGTGGCCTGGTTTCCAATCTAACAAGGTAAGGGATTATGAATCTCACTTAGAAGGTGGAAAGTGGAACCAAAGCCAGTATTTCCAACTACAAAAATATAAAAAAGACATGTGTCCCTCGGTTATAAATTGTATTAATTAGTGCACAAATTTCATTTTATTATTTAATTATTAATTATATGATTTTTGTTGATTTTTTTGCATCTGGTATATAATTTTCATATAATTTTGGGTAGTAATCTGAAAAATATAAAATTATCTAATATACATATGCCATCTATTTCATATGTTGGTGTATTTGAAATTTTAAAACATTCAACTTAAAAAGGTGTTATTAATATGAACTTGGTATGGTGAAGTAGTTAAGCACTAAATGATAAAATATCTATACTATATATAAAATACCTACCCTATTTGAGTATGTTTTTTAGTGGATTTTCCTCATTCTTTTCGAACTTCTTTTCCCTTCTCTAATATTTTTCAATTCAAATATCTAGTTTTTTTTTTGCTTCTATTTTAATTTTTTTTCTTTTACTCATCTAAAAATTTAAATAAATATATTGGGAATATTGAAAATTTAGTAATATATAAAAAATAAAATTTATTTATTTTCTACTACAAAATTTTAGCAAATACATCGGGTGTGCCAAAATTGCTATTATAAACAATCCCTTCAAGTTTAGTTATATTTGTACTTGCATGAAATACATCATTTATATATAAAATTCAAAATTAACTTACCATTTCAACTTGCCCCATCTAATTAAAACTTCAAATGTAGGTTTGTCTGCTACGCTCTGGAGAAGGAAAGTTGTGGGTATAAGCAAAATGCATCTTGTATTATTTAAAGCTATAGATGGGCATTTTAGTCATAACAATAGAGCATAAAGTTAGTTTAGTAAATTTGATTATATCCTATATTATCAGTATTTATCAACCAAACAACAAAAGTGTATTTTATTGGGATATCCATCCTCTCAAACTTAACAACCAAACAAAATATTAGATGGTATTCGCATGTTGCATGGCTTATATATCCATCTCAATCTTATCACACCCAATCTCATCATTGAAACCAAACATAGCCTTTATTTAAAGAGGGAATCATTTGATGCAAATTCTGGGGGAAATCTATTGAAAATTTGAACTTTTTAGTTAGCTGACTCTTTCCTTTTTCTTCCTCTACCTCTCTTTCTTTTCCCTTTCCCATTTTTCTTCCCCTCTTTCTTCTTCAACACTGCCGGCCACCAACCCACCACTGCACCACCACCGCACAACCACCGGTTAATTGTGTGGTATAATTGCGTTTTTTTTATATATGCATACACTATTCATATATGTATGTGAGTGTATTTGTATATATGTATGTAAATATATGTATATATCTATGTATATGAGTATATTGTAAATATATATGTGATTGTATTTAGTTTGTGGATTTATTTTGTTGGCAATCTATGTGTATGTATTTATAAATAATGAAAATTATTGATCTATACATTATGGTTTAAAGTTACAATCAATTTTGTAGATATTACATAATAACTTAGGTTTATACATTTATTTTTGTTGTTTTAATTCATTAATATTTTTTTATGGTTTTAGATGTTGATAATTTATGGTTTTATTTAATTGTTTAATTTAGTGTTTGTTAAATAACTTGGGGTTTAGGTGTTTGATATTAGTTATCATGTGTTAGTTAAATTAAGTATATCACTTAGAAAGTATGATATAGCATACATGTAACTTTGTCTCATTACTTTTTTATACTTAGAAATTTTTCATTGTATTAATTTATAATTATTCTTTTTAATTAAAGTAATTTAAATGTAGTTTAGTTGTTGGCAACACTTTTGTACATTTGTTTTCCCTTAGGTGTTTATATTCTCATATTTTGATAAGGTAAGCGTGCTTTTCTCTTATGTATATTGGCTGCTCTTATGGAAATTTTATGTATTTATGAATAGCAATTATGTGCTAAGTTAAGAACTTAGAATTGTTGGTTTAGGTTGGAGGATGGGCCTTGGGGAAAGGGGTGGAGCCTTCCCATTTGTTGCTGTTGGATTAGTATTTGCTTGCATGTATGTGTACGGAGTAATAAAGTGTTGTGATATTGAATAGCTTTTTTACCATGTTCTGTGATATAAATCTTTATGCATATGTGTAGATATATCTGACTAGTAATGACATATTTGTATCTTTAGTTTCTAGATATAATATAGTATGAAATAATTAATCCTTTAATTATAATCTTCAAAATAATCCCTAGTAAAATGATGGAAAAATATGGGTAATTAATCCATCATATTAACATTTTGTTAATATCGATAACATAACTTTTCTAATTATGTAGATAGGTAGTAATAGCATTCCTCCACATAGAGTTTGAATGTACAATAGGTTGTATCCTAGTCGTGTTGGAATTAGGCAGGAGTTTATGGATAGGGTTGAGGAATTTATTAATTATGTATGTCGTTTGTTGCAGTTTGCGAGAGATGGGAACATTAGATACCTTGCAAATGTTGTAAAATGAATGTCAATTGTTAAAGCCTGATCAAGTTAAGGTGTACTTGTATATGGCAGGTTTAGAGAAATTTACTATTATTGGACTAACCATGGGGAGTCAAATCCTTACAGGCAAACATATTATAATTATATATTTGATTATGGCATATCAACTAGTTCTCAACAGGATCAATATTCTGGTGATGCGTTGCATAGGTATATAGAGATGGTTTATGACAAAATCAAGATTAATTGGGGATGTGAGGGTACACCATTTCAATCTAATAGTGGCGAAGAACCCAATGAAGCCGCTCAAAAGTTTTATAACCTACTATCCGAGTACAATTAGCTATTGTGGGATGGATGTGAAACTCGCCTTTATCCATCGTTATGAGAATGCTCAACATTAAAAGTGACTACAATCTATCTCATAATGACATGGATGATGTGTTACAACTAATGCTTGAGGCCACACAATGAGGAAGTAGTGTACCAACTAATTACTATGAGGCATGAAAGCTAGTTACTAAGTTGGGCTTGGTGATAAAAAAAAAATTGATTGTTGTTTGAATAGATGCATGTTGTATATTACAAAGAAGATGCAAATGGCAATCAATGTAAGTTTTGTGGAGCTCCAAGGTATAAATCTCAGGATCAGACAAAGGGTAATAGAAAGCTTCGAGATGTGCCAGTAAAAAGAGTGCACTATTCACCTTTGATTCTTAAGTTGTAGAGATAATATGCATTGGTGAGTTCAACACCTCACATATGGCATCATGAGAACCATTGACCAAATGGTGTAATGCATCATCCATCATATGAGAGTGCTTGAAAATAGTTTGATCTATTACATCCTGACTTTGCAATGTGAAGCTTCGATTGTGTGCTGATGGATTTACATTTTTCACTCAGTTTGCACCACTATATTCTTGTTGGTCTGTCATAGTGACACCATAAAATTTTCCTCCTGAAGTGTGTATTGTATTGCCATATATGTTTTTTGACATGCATTATTCCTAGGCCAAGAAATCTAAAAGTCATGATAGATGTCTACCTGCAGCCTTGAATTGATGAATTGAAAAAGCTTTGGATATCAGGTATTCTCACTTATGACTCTAGCAAAAGCAAAATTTTATCATGAGAGCTACTTTTTGTAAACAACAAATGATTTTCCAACTTAAGGTATGTTGTTTGGGTGGATAATAGCAGGAAAATTAGCTTGCCCATATTATATGGAACACTTAAAAGCATTCATGCTAAAAAATGGTCAAAAGAACTATTGGTTTGACTACAATTGATAGTTCTTAGATGATGACCACCAATTCAGGAGAAACGTTAACCAGTTTGTTAAAGAATCTAGTTGAGAAAGATCATTATCCTCTTTTGTTGAATGCAAAGCAATTATGGGATTTGGTACGCGGTTGGCTCAAGGTTATTGAATGTGGTACTGCTTTTAGAATC
This sequence comes from Jacaranda copaia, assembly GCA_014898725.1. Lineage (NCBI taxonomy): Eukaryota > Viridiplantae > Streptophyta > Magnoliopsida > Lamiales > Bignoniaceae > Jacaranda > Jacaranda copaia. Next base: position 737,145 of record JACGDI010005759.1, read on the forward strand.
CCAAGATATGGTGTGCAAGACAATTGGACCAAGCAGAGTATATTTTGGGAATAGCCTTATTGGAAAACTAACTTATTGAGATATAATTTGTATGTCATGCACATAGAGAAAAATATATTTAACAATATTTGTAACACTATTATGGACATCAAGGGAAAAACTAAAAATAATGTTAAGGCTCACTTGGACTTGAATGTGTATTGTAGGATGCATGACTTCGAGTTAATTCTAAAAGAAAACGAGCAGTAGGGCAAGTCTAAGACTAAGTATGTCTTAACACCCAAGCAAAGAAAAATTGTAAGCAAATGGATCAAGTCATTATGAATACCTGATGGATATTCTTCTAATCTATCTAGGCATGTTGACACGTATGGGCATAAAATCTATGGATTGAAGAGCCATGATTGCCAAAATCTTCATGGAATAATCTAGGGAAGCCTTTGGCCAAACTTAGTCAGTTTTTCAGGGTTTTGTGCTCTACAACTTTGAGGCATGATGACTTGGATAGAATATAGAAAAACATTTCTTTAATTCTGTGTGAGTTAGAACGAATTTTTTCTTTAACAATTTTTGATTGCATGGAGCATCTACCAATCCATTTAATAGAAGAGGCAAGAAATAGAGGACCGATGCAATATCGATAGATGTATACATTTAGGAGGTAAAATATTATTTTTAATTAGATGCTAAATTATTAAAATTATAAAACACTTGTGACCATATAACTCTAAAGTATTATTTATATTATACTTAGGAAGCTTGGCAGATTCAACGAAATTGTGAAGCAAAAAGCACAAGTGAATGGGTCTATCTGTGAGGTATTTGTTTGTAGAGAGACATCCAACTTTTGCTCATATTACTTCTAGTCCCATGTTCATTCTATAAGTTGGTGAAAAGTGATGATCCTCTACCTACATTGTTTATATTCAATCAGGCTAGTTGTGCCTCTGGTGCTTGCACGACTAGATACTTAAGCGATGCCGAGCTTAGAGTTGCAGCACTACATGTGTTGCTTAATTGTGAATAGGTCAAGGATAAGGGTGTCAAAATCAAATCCAACCCAATGAACCGACCATGATGCATCTAAAAAATATTAGGTTAAGATTTGACATTTTAGAGTTTGGGTCAAATTGGGTCGAACTCAAAACTGATTCAAGTAAAAAGAATAAGGTTAGGTTGGTTTCAAGTCAACCTAATAAACCTGAAAATAACAATTGAGTGACCTAATAACCTAATAACCTGACCTAATTCAATCAACTTGACCTAACTCAAAATTAATTGCATAATTAAAATAAAAATCTAAATTTAAAAAATATACCTAATAATCTAAACCAAGAAAAATATTTTATCCAAAATTTTGAAAATCTTAAAATCTCCGATACACATCAAAAGAAGATTTCTTTGTGGAGTTTTGGGCTACAAATTAGTGGAGAAAACTAGCTATTGATGCAAACAAGATTTCGAATTTGATGGTTGTCATCAAAATTGTTTATTTAACAATAGTTTATTACTTTTTGTATTTGGAGTAATTATGGACATGACAAGTTTTAAAGTTATTATATTTTTTACTTTCTTAGAATTTAATGATTATGTAGAATTATAGATTTTACTGGTAGATCAAAATTCTACCCTATTATAATGTTGAAACTTACAAATATGAAAAATAAAATATATAGATCGATTGGGTTGGATTAGGATAGGTCGGGTTTATTAGGTTGTTGGGTGGCTAGATAGAAAATCAGGTCAACTTGAACTTGACTCAATTTTTTTTGGGTCAGGCTAGAATTGGACCTTTTGGGTTTAGCATCGAGTAGGGTTAGGTTTGAGTTTGATATTTTTATATTATACCCCTACTTCAATCAAGCCCAATCTAGATGCATTCAATCTACTCGAATTGACACCTTCAGGACTACCTTGAGTAGGTTGTTTAACTAACTAGCATTAATTTCAATTTCCCATGAGGTAGCTACTATTTATTTATTTATATATTTTTTGTTCTAATTAGTTTTGAAAAATGATGTAGTTATATATTTATTTATATATTTCAATTATGTAGTTATTTTGTGGACTACTTCAAGGTTGGCTATGTAGACATCAATGTGAGGATTGAAAATGAATTTTCTTATTGGTTTAAGTCCTATGTGAGTATGTTTACATTTACTTCATTATGTATGGCTTGGACAATGATATGGATTTGTCAAAATATTTGTCAAAACTAATACTTTATGTGATGAATGATAAATTCATGACTCAAGCAATGGAATAACAAATATGTTCTTGCATAACTTGGCTTGGGGCCTTAACAGACAAGTTAGGACATAGCCTAAATACTTTGTAGATGGATTTAAATTCCACATAGATATATGGATCCATGAAAAAATAAATGAATAGTGGTGTAAGGGAGAAAGGAGTTGTTGGGGCTGGTGGTTAATGATGACTATTATGGTATATTGAAGGAGGTGGTTGAGTTAGAATATTCGGGTGAACCTAAGGTGATTAGGTTTCATTGCAAGTGATTCTATCCAACTCCTATGAGAGGAAGTCATATAGTGCATCTAGAATATCATACTATTGAAGGATAGGTATAGAAAGTATTACCCATTTATAATTGCCCAATAAGTGCATCAAGTTTACTATGTTCCATATCCCAAAAGAATTAGGGATAAAATGGTCAATTGGCATAAGAATGAACGCTAGAGATTAAGTTGAAATTGAAGATTCCTTTGAAGTTTCTTATCAAAATGATACTCCAACATATGATGCAATGAATTCAAATGATATGATGATAGAGGATTTAAAAGATCGTAATCATCCTTTAGAACATGTCAATAGATCCAATGCGCAACATGTGGATGGTATTGTTAGTGATGATAAAGAAGAACATACAAGGTCTAGCGATGATGATGAAGATGAATTTGATGATGATACTGAGATGAATGGCTCTGAATATTTCAACAAAAATTGAATTATATTAGTGGTATGTCAAATTTGGTTGAACTTGTTTGTTTTATTAGTTAATTTGTCATGTTTCTATTGTTTTCCATATATATAAATTAGAATATATGTTTATTTTTTATTCATAGATGGCACACCATCAGTCACGTACATAATTGCTCCCGGCCACTAGCATGCCAATCAAATATTCAATGCCTTCATCACACACTGGCCAATAGAGAGGATGCATTTTTTAATATTTTCTTTGTGTTGAAGGTTTGTTTATAAAGAAATTTTATATTTATAAAATTAAAAATTTTTAAATATATAATAATTATTATTAATTCGTATATTTTAATTGATATAAAAATAAAATAAAATAAAATATAGTAGAAATAATTGATATAAAAAAATTCCAATGAAATTCTATCAGAAAATAAATTTTAATTTAACCCCGAATCTCGACACATTTCCATTGAGAAAGAAAAAAAATATTAAATAAAAAATAACAATCCATCTGAGATTGCTTAGAAATCCATCAAAAAAGTTTTGACGTAAAAGATAGTTGGAAATGCAATAAAAAATGAACTGTTGTGAACGGTACAAATTTCATCTAAAACCCATTGGAAATTTGTTGGAAATTTTCAATGGGAAGGTGGCTGATGAAAACATAATGGAAACAAATTTGTGACAAGGCTTTTTCGAATTGAGAAAATTTGTTGGAAATCCATTGAGAATTCGTCATTCTATTGGAAATCAATCGGAGTCCACTAGTAATTTTTGCCAAAAAATTGTGTTTTTTTTGTACTGGACATAACTCATTTGGCCTCTTATTATCCGTTTAAATATTTAGAAAGAAAAAAAATAATTTTGTTGAATAATATTAATATTTTCTTTTCATGAAAAGAGTTCATTATTTGACATATGTCTAATATTTATACATTGAATGAAATAAAAATATTGAACCTTTACAAATTATGAACATATTTGATGTATATGAATTAATATTTTAATTTTTCCGTTCAATAACTCAAACAAGGCATCTCTAGTTTCCGAAAAAAAAAGAGGAAAGATTATGAAATATGAAAAAAAATAAAATGAATCATTATCTATTTGGAAATTGAATTAATCTAACACATTCTAATAGTATTATATTTCTTTTAAGAATTATATATTATGTAAAATTATTCTAAGATTATGATGCTCTAAATTAAATATAATTCAATCATTATTTATATTCTACATAAATATTATCTCCCCTGAATTGGCATAGCAGTTATAACTAAAGTTACATGAGATATAAAAATACTTCATATTAGATGTTTTACTTAATGTATCACTTCACTTTTGTTCTTGCTATGTCAAATTAAGTTAATAAGGGTGAAAAAATAAAAATGAATTAAAAAGGCCAAACTAATTAAATAATGTGTAAGATAAAAAGGCTAGAAATCCCAAGCAATCAAGTCCACAAAGATGAACATCTAATTAAATCCTGGGCTGAAGTCCATTAAAGGATTAAAGATTACAAATACCAACTCATAATGTCAAATGGGACATGAAAAATTATTTGCAAAAATTGAGAGTTTGGACTCTTGGCATTGCATTCCAATGAAAAGAACTTTGAAAAACTTGCTGACTTCCATAAAAGACTCTAGCTCCTTTTTCAAGCAACATCATCTAGGTGCCGTATAGATGTGGGAACTCTTACTTGAGAAGAAGAAAGAAGAAACGCTGAGAATGTTGACAAAATTCAAGGCTCGAGATTCTAATGGTTCGATTATCCTAAGATTTGATAATAACCATCTTGAGGCTTAATCACGTCCAATATTGGAGCTTTCACCACCAGTACATCCTCCATCAAAGTAGATGTCACCATAGCATGCTCCATATTCTGGAGAACTTATTCAACAAATGACTCAAAAGCATTAAAGATTTGTTAAAGAACACCTTTGTGCGAGTTATAGCTAGAGTAGTCTCCAACTATGCCAAAGACTACTAAAAAACTACAAAGCAACGAAATTTGTGATAGATTTTGGATGGATTTTGTGGTAGCCAAAATCCAGCATAAAAACAACCGTTACAAATTTTTACGACCGACTTTGTTATGTCCTATTTTGTGACATATGTTGCATGGGTTTGCGATGGGATTGAGACAACAACTTTGCGATGTAAATATTGTTGGTTCCAAATATTTTTCAATTTTTAATTTTATTCATTATTTTTGTGATAGAAATTTTCCATTATAACACAATATTTTTTATGGATTGTTTACACTATAAAAGAAATGGATTAGTGACTACTCAAGTAGTTACTAAATAAGTAGAAATTGATCACTAATGATTTTTAGTAATTGATTGAGTGACCACTCAGTTGATCACAAACATCCTCATTACTAATTTGTACCAATCACTAATTGGTCATTAGTCACTAATTTGTGTTGGTAACTGATTAGTAATCAATTAGTGACTACAATTAGTGGTGACTAATTATATATATTTTTAAAAATGTATGGCCACTAGACAATCAATAATTAATAATCACCTATAGTGATCACTTGTAAGTGGTCACTAATTTTAAGTAGGTAAAAAGAAATGGTTAAATTTTGCACTTACTAGGATTTGAGTATTGGACCTTTTGTTAACCACTAGAAGAAGCATATTTCAAGCATTTTTGTCAACAATATAATGTATATCTTATATATATAAAACAAAAAATAATTATAATTGACATTTTAATTATAAATAAATTGCTAATATTTTGAGTTTTAAATTTAATTAAAAACCCAATTGTTCATTTAATATTTGTATAATTTTTCTTCAATACTAGAAAGTATAATATTTATTTACTTATGATATGTGTAATTATAATTTATATATTACATATATATAAATTAATTAATTCTCATTTTCTTTCTTTGCATAAGAATATTATTTTTATTTTATTTCTTTGTGTATCTATATATATATACTTATAAATATTCAATTGTATGAATATAATATACATAGTTATATATGTATGTATAAAATTATGCATATTCATATATTTTTTAGATATAAGTGTTATGTAAATATATGCTTTCATGTTACAAAAATATATAAAATAATAAAACATTATATTTGTTATCAGTTATTGATTGAAAAAATACAGTCACTAATTAGTGACCACATAAACAACCCAAAGAAAATTTAGTCACCATGTAACACCCCTAAAATTCTATATTTTTGAAAAATAACAATTTAGAAATAAAGATATTGGTTGGTCGAATTTTAGGGCCCAAAAAATTAACAAAAAGGACTTAATTGCAAAGAGATTGAAAGTTTTGAGGTCGAATTACAATTGGTGAAAAACTTGATTGACCAACACTTGGGAGTTTTGTGGGTTAAAGTGAGAGATTTTTGGGTCAAATGTGCAAATGATATGCATTCATTTAGTCTCGGGACAGAATTGAAGGTTATGGAATCTTTGGATAACTCAATTGATGCCTAAAGAAAAATCTTGGGGTCAATTTGTGAAGTTGGAAGAGTTCAACTACATATATCATTTTCCTCTCTTTTTTTTCTTCATTATTCACCGAGCTTCACCGCCATCAACTCCACTGGCAATTTTCTTCAGTGACGGTAATTTATTTAAAACCAATCGAGCTAAAACCTTTCTCTCCTCTTCATCAACCCAACCATACTACGTGCAGCTTGAAACAATTGATGAATCATCGAGAATTGAAGCTCAAAGTCTCAACCATGGCGGTGGCAATGGGTCTCTCATCTCCAGTTATCGAACTTTGGTTGTGAGTAGTGGGTTCTGTTGCTTTTAGCTCAAGGATCAACCTAGTAGCCTCTAATTAAGTTTTAGCTTGGCGTCGGTGATAGAATTGGAAGAGAGTTAAAGCATTGGCATGAGGTGATGCAATTGATCGAAGCCCTAATTGAAGGCTTTCTTGATGGCGAATGCAGAAATTATTTTCGGTATTGGGTTCATGGAGTTGAAAGGCATCTATTGGTGGTGGTGGTGGTGATTCTTACAAGGGTGGCGGGCTGTAGATGGCACTAAGATAGTATCTTCAGCTTGTTGTGACGATTGTGATGGTGTAGTTAGTTTGTGATTTTGGAGTCCCAATAAGGATATCTTAGGTAATGACCAAGATTGGGGCTAACTTTTGTACCTTTTATTTTACCAAATCTTGTATTGTGTCAAGAGATGAAAAGATTTAATATGGTATCTAGATATGCGCCATGCATGTGTAATTAAATGGAATAGTGGTCTCAGATTTGCATTATTTAATGATGAATTTTGGGATTAATTGAGTTAATTAAGCAATCAAACCCTAATTTTGTGGATTTGAGACCTAAAGTGATGACATTGGGTTATTAAGAATAATTAGACTATTATTGTTGATTTGGCACTTTGTCGCAAGGTTATTTAATAATTAAGGACTCGATTATATTCCTTTAACAAGACTGACGTTATTAGCATGCCTTTATCGAGGGTATTGATTGAGCCAATTAAGTATCAGTTTTAGACCATTATTTGTACAATTGTAATTATAAGGTCAAATGAGGATCTTGACGTTAGACCTATTCTTTTAGACTAGGTGACGAAAAAGTAGGACCTATGGACCAGTAGCCAGTGACTGCATTTTTTAGATTACAGAGGTAAGAATCTGTCAATCTGGCATTGCTTATAGCTTTCTATTCTTGGGGAAAAATCATGTGAGGGTTAAATATGATTTTTACTATACATGCTCTTGGTTATTAAAATCTGTAAATTGCTTGAGTTCCTGCTCATTATCTACTAATTGATGCGTATACCTTTGTGAGGGTTATTTCTTGATTGTGCTCTGATAAGAGTTTATTCTTGTCCATTCTAGTGTCTAGAACTCTTTATTGTTATTAATTACTATACTTATTCTCAATCGGTACCCATTATTGTTTTGTTACCTGTTACCATTCTGTACTGTTATTGGATGCCTTGCTGGTACACTTGCTTGTTTTTATATCATTATATGGCCATGTTGGCTTATTTGAACTTTTTATTTGTTATTGTTTGCCTTCTTGGCAACCTGTTTACTGATCCTATATGTTTAATGTTCCAGATACATGCATTGAGGTTGGTTGGGTTGAGTACCAATCCTAGCGGTATGCTTGGATACTTTGGACACGCTAAGCAACCCATTTGGGTTTTAGTGATACACTAAGCAATTTGCTTAGGTATTTGCAATATGCTAGGGGTGCTCCCTAGGCATTAGCAATGCATGATATGGTCCCAGGCTGTCGTGCTTGGTTATGACTGGCTAATTGGAAACATGTTCGGTTACATGACCGTATCCTAATTGCTTGTAAATTGATCCTGACTATCTATGCTGAACGAGTCAATAGTGATACTCCTATCGTAAACTGGTTGAGTTGGTTGATGGCGATACCTCCCTTAGTAAATCAATTAAGTTGGCTAGGCCATTCATGCCGAAAGTAACCACTCACTTGACTGTATCTTGACTGCCTGTAATTTGATTCTGACTGCCTATTTCTTGATATGTTCCTGAATGATTGTTAATTTATGATTTGTTGAGTTAACTAATTCTTGACAAATCCTTACTGTTTATTAGTGAGATTATCCCTCACTAAGTCCTGTAGACTTACCCTCTTATTTTATTCCTTGATTTTCTCAGATAGTATTAGATGACGGATGTAGATTTTTGGCTTGGAATGAAGAAGATATGTTTTGTAATCGAACAAGTGTTACATGTGTTTTGGGACCATTTAAATGTTAAGTTTTAACTTGGAGATCTTGTGATATGTTAGGATTAAATTAAATATCTATTGTTTCTAAAATTGTGGTGAATGCTATGGGATCAGCTAAGGGTTGTGCATAGTATTTTGTGGAGGTTTGCTTAAGTTGAAATCTACTGCTATTTTTGATATGTTTGAAAATTTTACAAGCTTATTAGCAAACCCATTGGTTAAATTTTAGATTAGGATGGATTAACATCTCAGCTTAGGGATATCTTGAGTAAGGTGTAATAGAGTAGTATTTAAGCCTAAGTTTTTGAAGACCTAGGTTAACATAGGAATGATTGTTGTGATTAGAATTTTGTGTAGGAAAATATGAGATTTTATTGTGTACTTGAATGTGGTGACTAGAATTGATGGACTTGCTAGATGTTAACTTAAATTCGAAATCATCTAGAATGTAAACACTTGGGATATGGAAAACCTGAGTCATTGAAGGATCCTATCCTAGGATATGATTCTCAAAATATGGAAATTGAATATCATATGTACTTTTGGGATCAGGCTTAACATTAAGGAAATGAAGGTTATGACTGGGGTGGCTAACCTATGTATAATCTCTTATTTCTAGTATATCAAGCATATTAATGTGTAGCAATTGGAAATGATGAAGCTATTTAGCAATCTTGGTGTTATGTGGACAATATCTATGAAGGTTGAGTTTGTTGATATAGAGGATTAAATTAGGTGATTTGGTTTCTGTAGATATGTTTGAACATATGTATATGCAGTAGTAGTAGCTTTGACTATTGGATTGTGTAGTATTGGCTAATAACCCCTACATGTCTCATCATTTTTATTACGATAGGGCAGATAGTTAGCTTAGCTATTTTTGAAACTTTAAACTTGTGTATGTACTAATGTATAATGCTAGGCTGTTATATATATGTGAATTCTACCCTCGGATAATTGACAATGGATCCCCCTTCTCTTACTACAATGAGTTTATTAAATTTCATTAAGCTTGTTTTTCTTTCTTTTGTTTTACTCTTCATAAGCTTGAGATGTTTGAAGAATTGGAGATAGTTAAGGTGTAATCTTATTATCAGTAAGCACAGGCTTAAGAATATTTGGGAGGTACCAAACATGAGATAGCATTATATGAAAGTGATGACGTAACCTCTCCATTAGGAACAAGTCATAGAGGGAAACTACGAAGTAGACAAGCCATTGGTTAGTGGTTGAACATACCAAAAGATTCTAGATAGGAGGTACTTGCCTATCAACAACCTTTATTGGACGAGAAAGTTTCACAAACTCCTCTGAGTGGTCAACTAGCTATGGATCCTTAGACAGAACCTATTCATCAAGGAGGATAGAGATGTGGGCAACATGAACAATAGCTAATTGGCATAGCAAGGACAACAAATATAGTTATAGATGATTGTACCCTTGAGCGATTTCTTCATTTCAATCCTTCAAAGTTCATGGAAGAATTAGATGATAGAAAGGCAGAAGAATGGTTAGAGGACCTAGTAAACATATTTCAAACCTTACGCTACCCAGATAAACAAAGAGTGTGATTTGCCACATTCCTCTTAGTAAGGTCTGCAAGGAGTTGGTGGAAAATGATTGAATGAAAATGGGTTGCAGCAGGGACTCGTAAGACTTGGGAGAATTTTACCCGAGAATTTATGGAAAAATACATACCCCTGGTGGCTAAATAGGTACAAGAAAAGGAATTTATAGATTTGATCCAAGGAAATCAGTCTGTTAGTTAATACGAGGATATCTTTAGCCAACTCATATAGTATACCCCCTATATGCTAGGAGATAAGAGCTTACAGACTCAACAATTCAAACAAGGGCTATGACCAGAACTAAGGTGAGGATTCTTAGCGTATTTTATCAATAAACCCCGAGATACAGCTTCAAGTCGAGAAAGTAGAAGTGCTAGCTGAATACCAGAAAGTATTCTCAAAAGAAGTGAGCTTATTATCTTCTCTACCCCACGTAGAAGAATTATTTGACCTTTTGTGGGGTAAGAATCTTCTCAAAGCTGGAGTTAGACATGGGTGTTATTAGCTGAAGACTAGAAAAGACCATGTAAAGTACTTACGAAAGGTTCTCAAAACCTTGAGAGAGCATCATTTGTATGCAAAATTTAACAAGTGCATACCTTGAATAAAAAAAGTGGTTTTTCTTAGGCATATTATATTCCAAGATGGGGTAGAGGTTGATCCCTCTAGGATAGAGGCAGTAGTTTACGGGAAGAGATTGAAAAATGTGATAAAAATTCATAGTTTTCTATGTCGTGTCAGCTATTAATGAAGATTTATGTAGCACTTTTCTAAAATAGTCGATACATTGACTAAAATAATTCAAAAAAGTTAACTATTTGACTAGAATGAGGATCTTAACATGATACAGCGTGATGGGTGGAAATTTTAGAAGACTGCGATTCTTCCATCACTTATCACCTAAAAAAGTGAATGAAGTGGCCAATGCTTTGAGTTGAAAGGCTAGAATAGCTCACTTATTAGGAGTGTAAGCATTAGAAAGCCTAAGAATGGGTGTTGTGTTGAAATTAATAAAGCAAATGGGATTACAGAGATAAGTGCAGTTCAAATTACAAGATGAAATATGATGAACCCCAAGCCTATAATGTATAGATAATGAAACAGAGGAATTTTTGGAAGTTTTGGATTGTTTGAGTTCAATATCAATATTCAAGGTATTCTTCTATTTCATAAGACAACATGTGTGCTGGAAAAAATGAAAGAGAGATTAATAGTGAGGCACATAAGTCAAGATACACAAAGATGTATTGGGACTTGAAGAAGTAATTTTGGCAGAATGTAATGAAGAAAGAATGTAGATCGATTAATTGAATCAACTTATTGTTTGTTAGACGAAATAGTATTCAGATGAAAATTTGGGGACCTGATTGTTTTTAAGGGAGGAGGTTTGTAACATCCCTAAAATTCAAAATTTTTGAAAAATAGAAATTTAGAAATCAAAATATTGGTTGGTCGAATTTTAGGGCTCAGAAAATTAACAAAAAGGACTTAATTGCAAGGAAATTAAAAGTTTTGAGGTCAAATCACAATTGGCAAAAAGCTTAATTAACCAACATTTGGGAATTTTGTGGGTCAAAGTGAGATTCTTTTGGGTCAAATGTGCAAATGTTATGCACTCACTTAGTCTTGGGACCGAATTGAAGGTTATGGAATATTTAGAGGACTCAATTGATGGTTGAAGAAAAGTTCTGGAGTCAATTTGTGAAGCTAGAAAAGTTCAACTATATATATCGTTTTCTTTTCCTTTTTTTCTTTATTCTTCACTAAGCTTCACCACCATCAACTTCACCAGTAATTTTCTCCTGTGATGGTAGTTTCTTCAAAACCAATCTTGCTAAAACCTTCCTCAACTCACCAGTAACCCAACCATGCCACATGCAGCTTAAAACCAACAATGAATCATTGGGAATCGAAGCTTAAAGTCTCAGCCACAGTAATAGTGATAAGTCTCTCGTGTCTGGTGATTGAACCTTTGTTGTGAATAGTGGGTTTGTTGCTTCCTCTCAAGGATCAATCCAGTAGCTTCTAATTGAATTTTAGCTTAGTGCTAATGATAGAATTAGAAGAAAACCAAGGTAGCAGTGTGAGGTGGTGTAGTTGATCAAATCCCTAATTGAAGGCCTTCCCGACGACAAATGCAGAAAACGTTTTTGGTGTTTAGTTCATGAAGTTGAAAGGCATCTATTGGTGGTGGTGGTGATTCTTCCAGTGGCAGCGGTGTAGTAGTAGTGCTAAGACAGTATCCTTAGCTTGTCATGATGATTGTGTTGGTATAGTTAGTTTGTGATTTCAGAGTCCTGATAAAGATATCTTGGGTAATGATCATGATTGGGGTTAACCTTTGTACCATTTATTTCACCAAATCTTGTATTATGTCAAGAGATGAAAAGATTTGATATAGAATCTAGATATGATGTCATGCATGTGCGATTGGATGTATTAGTAGGCTTGAATTTTCATTATTTTAAGATGAATTTTGGGATTAATTTAGTTAATTAAGTGATTAAACCTTGATTTTGTGGATTTGAGACCTAAAGTTATAAAATTGGGTTATTAAGAATAATTGGACTGTTATTATTGATTTAGCACATTTTTGCAAGGTTATTTAGTAATTAAGGACCTAATTATATTCCTTTATCAAGATTAGCATATTAGCGTGTCTTTATCGAGGCTATCGATTTAGTTGATTAGGTATCGAGTTTAGATCATTATTTGCATACTTGTGAATATAAGGTCGAATGAGGATCTTGACAGTGGTCTTATTCTTTTGGATTAGGAGATGAAAAAGTGGGTCTTGTGGACCAACAGTTGATGATTGCATTTTTTGAGATTACGGAGGTGAGGGTTTGCCAATTTGGCATTGCTGAAACCAACATGTTCTTGTGCAAAGATCCTATGAGGTTAAATGTGATTTGTACTGTACTTGCTCTTGGTTATTGAAATCTGTAAATTGCTTCAGTTCTGACTAATTATCTATTAATTACTACGTATAACCCTGTGAGGGTTGTTTCTTGATTGTGCTTTGACAAGAGTTTGTTCTTGTCCATTTTAGCACCCAGAACTCTCTATTGTTATCTATTACTGTACTTGTTCTTGATCAGTATCGATTATTATCTTGTTACTTGTTACCGTTCTGTATTGTTATCGGATGCCTTGCCGGCACACTTGCTTCTTTGTATATTGTTATATGGCCATGTTGGCTTACTAGAACTTGTTATCCATTATTGTTTGCCTTCTTGGCAACCTATTTATTAATCCTATCTATTTACTGTTCCTGATATATGCACTAAGCCTGGTTGGGCCGAATGCCAATCCTAGTGGAATACTTAGAAACTTAGGACACGCTAAGCGGCCCGCTTAGGTGTTAGCGATACGCTAAATGGTTTACTTAGGTATTTGCAATGTGCTAGGGGCACCCCTTAGGCATTAGTAATGCGTCATACAGTCCGTATAGGCACCTATTGTATACTAGGTTGTCATGCTTGGTTATGCCTGACTGACTGGAAATGTTCTATTACCTGACTACAACTTGATTGCTTGTAAATTGATCTTAACTATTTCGGCTGAATGAGTTGACAGTGAAACCTCCCAGAGTAAACCAGTTGAAGTGGCTAATGGTGATACCTCCTATAGTAAATTGGTTGACCTGGCCAAACTGTTTGGGCCAACAATAACCACTCACCTGGTTGTATCTTGACTACTTGTAATCTGATTTTGATTGCCTGTTTCTTGATATGTTCTTGATTGACTATTAATTTATGATTTGTTGAGTTGACTCATATTGTTTATTATTGAGATTATCCCTCATTAAGTCCTATGGACTTACCCTCTTGTTTTATTACTTGATTTTCTAGATAGGATTAGATGATGGACGTGGACTTTTGGCTTGGATTGAAGAAGATATATTTTGTAATAGAACAGGCATTATATGTGTTTTGGGACCATTTAAATGTTAAGTTTTAACTTGGAGATATTATGATATGCCAGGATTAAATTAAATATTTATTTTATCTAAAATTGTGGTGAATGTTATGGGATTAGCTAAAGGTTGTACATTGCGTTTTGTGGAGATTTGCTTAAGTTGAAATCCAATGTTATTTTTGATTAGTCTAAAAATTTTATAGGCCTATTGGCAATCAAGTTGGTTAAATTTAAGATTGAATCGGAATGACATATCAGCTTAGGGATATCCTGAGTGAGGTGTTACACATCGCATAAAGGATCGAAAGAAAATTTGATCATAAATTAGTGATCGAAAAATAATTCCATAATTAATTAGTGGCCGAATTAGTGTCAGCTTTATGCACTTGCTAATATCAATGATAAGAAAAAGGGTTTGATTACTAATTAATGACCAAATTAAATACTGTCCGAATGAGTGATTAATTGGTCACTAAGTTTTTTTTTTTTTAAATTATATTTGAATAGGTCATTGATTGGTCATAATCAATAATTGTAGTGTGCATTCATTAAAATTAAGTTATTAAAACTCAATTTTTTTTAGTGTTAATCCCCTAATTACATCAAATTTTGTGTGAAAGTTTTGCTCATTTCTAATTCAAAGACTTTTATTTCTTAAAACATACTCAATCACTATAAATATACCTGTTCATAAATGGAAAAATACCAAATTGGGAGATGATAAAATAGATCATTATATGATTTGTCATAGATATGATTTAATGTCTATCTTCATGGAAGTAGCGTTTGCGTCATCAAAATCTATTTACATGCATAAGGGGTTTTTCAGCAACAATTTTGCAATTTGAGGAAATCTTTAAACTCCTAGAATTTAAATTTTTTATAAATGTTTATACTAATTCTTATGTTGCTTAACATTGAAAGAAGTTTCTTGGTAGACATATAATTCATCATGAATTGATCTCCTATTTCCTTGCAAGGGCACAAACAAAAATAGAATATCTCCAAACTGATTTCAAAACAATACGGGAGAAATCATTTAGAATTCTCTATTTTATTTCTCATTTAATATTCTATTCTAACATAATATATATATATATATATATATATATATATTATGTGTATCTGATTTTAAAAACAACAACTTTTAGAAGTAAATAGTTAATATACAAGTAATATATTCATGAAATACAATAGAATATGAAACATAAATTGAAATAAAAAATTCATACTAATGAGAAATTGCTGTAAAATTAGATAAATATCCCAATTTGTTTGTGACTGATATCTAAGATCTTTCTATTGTAGAGTTTTGATGTGTCTTTTCTAACTTATGAGAACTAATGACCAAAACTAATAAAGTTATCTATACGAATGTATAGTTGATTTTGCCCTGAGTATGTTTTCTTCCATGTACTAAAGTTTTGTAGAATTGCGGGGCTATTATATATCTTGTCTAGAGCTTCCAGGCCAATTGGGGAATATTATTGAAAAACTTATGGAGTATACGCATATAAGCTAGTCCCATAGAATTAAGTATATTCACTTAGTCAGGAATCTTGATTACTGATGAGCC
Organism: Jacaranda copaia; assembly: GCA_014898725.1. NCBI lineage: Eukaryota > Viridiplantae > Streptophyta > Magnoliopsida > Lamiales > Bignoniaceae > Jacaranda > Jacaranda copaia. The sequence goes on from JACGDI010005759.1 coordinate 752,879, forward strand.
TTTTCTTTATACCATTTTCAGCCAAAATAAAATTGAGAAAATTGGAAGATGATTTCATTGACTATTTTATGGCTTATCCTGGACAAAGCTTTTTAGATATGTGAGAATTTTTTATTTTTCTCTTTAAGCATGACATAAAATCACTACTGCAATTTTTAGCAGGTTATGCCGACCTAAATATTTATAATTATTTGTTTATTCATCATAGATCTCGCCAATATGAAATAATTGCAAATATTGTATTGAAAATTAGAACCTGGACTAACTAAAAATAATCTCGGAAATGTGATCGTCAAACATGCTATTATTGTCAAATAAAAACAAGAAAAAAAAATGTGAATTTTTTTGTACCAATCCCAAGTGCTTGCTTGCGTCAACTTCTCAATGTTAAAAAATCTAGGCCGTGAATTAAAAAATGCGGACCAAGTCATTATATTGATTAAATTAATCATATTTGATTTTAACATAGGTAGGTCACAATATTTATGTTATCTTTTTTTAAGAAAAGCAAAAAAAAAAAATTTGTTGTTGATTCCGCAACTACTTCATTATAGGACTTGAATCTATTTGCAGGTATAATTCATGAAATTGAAAAATGGGCCTCAACAAATTTAACATGACGTCTATACAACAAATATCTATTTAAATTTTTTTTATATAACATCAGCTCTATGAGTTTTGTGTCTACACAAAATTCTCCATAGTAGTATCCGTATGGCCATCGATCGATCAATTGCATAAACCAGGAGCTCTTCGGCTATCAATCCGGAACCCCCACCCCAATGCATAGAAAGAACAATTCGTAAGATATAAATCTGATATCAAGCAAAAGTTGTACAAAATTTCACGTGTAAAAACTGCTCAGACATAGTTGCGATAATTATTAATTAGGAAACTTTCGCAGTTAGGCCCCCACAATAGTTTTATCCCGCTAAGAAAAACAAAAAAGTGTAAACCTTTTTAAGTGACTGTTGAAGAAGCCTTATTGGACTACCAATGGCTGCTTTTGTATTTATTTAAGCCTGTCAATCGAAGATGAAACTTCGACGGGAGACAAAGCGACAGTTGAGGAAGAGATTGCTAATTTGAGGCTTTTGCTGGTCACGCCGGAGATGGCGTCGGTTTCGTCGGGCTTCCTGGGGCCGGATTTCAAAACAGGGATTTGCTGGTGGCTGTTGCCATCTCCGGCGGTGGTCTGCGGCGGAGGAAACAAGAAATCTGTGGGGAAGAAACTGTATTGGAGTCCAGCCATGAAAACAAGTATTTGTTATTAATAAAGGGCCAGATATCTTTGGTGCTTCTACAACAGTGGAGCCTTGGGATTTCACATATATTTATAGCTAGTGTGTCTGTTATAATAGGGGTCGGCAGAGCATGAATCACGTTGTGGTTGAGAAACCTTTTTTTAATCTCTTTAAACTGTAATTGCTCAATTAAATATTAACTTTTGAAACGATCAATGTTTTTAGTTATGAAAAAGCATGTTAATTGGCTGGCGAGCATTAAATATAACGTAAATGGTGCACACTCCTTGTCCGTGCATCTAATATTAGATCAAAATAGTAAAATAGTAAAAATAGAAGAGAACATGCACGTGGGAAAGTTGGAAAGATGAAAAAGTTGCATAGAAATGGGAACATATATATATATATATATATTTATATAACTTCCTATTGTAGAATTGTTAAGTGGTACTAATATGATAGTAATGTTAAGGAAATACTTCTAAATAATTATGAGGATTAAAAATAAGAACAAAAGCAATTTAAAAAAAAGTATTTGAAAACACATAAAGAAAGATTAGGCATTTTGTTAATAATTTAGACTACTTAGCAATAAGTGCACGTCCGATGTGTGGATTTTTATAATATTATTCATAATAATGGAAGTAACGGAATAATATAAATGATAGAAAACATATATACTCAATATTGAAAACATGGAAAAACGAAATTGCATAGAGACGAAAAAATTGTATAATTTTCATTACGAACTGTAGGACTATAAAATGAAAGTAGTGATTGATAGTGATAAATTAAATTTAAAATTTGTCTAACATGGAGTGTATCGCACGCATGAATCATGTCGTGGTTGAGAAACTCTGTTTCTTTTCTTTATTTATGATTATAATATTTGGCCACATTGAGCACGCATGATTGGGATGGGAGGACACCATGTGAGCCACAGAATTGCACTTAAATTTAAATTTGCCGAAGGGGTCTTGATTAAATGTTATTAAGGTCAAATTAGTATTTAATCAATGTAATTTATTGCCAATACTAAGTGTAATTGGCTATTGCAAGATGGAAAATAAAATTACTTATATAGAATGGAAATTAAATTACCGGGAGAGGTGCAATTACAAGATTATGCACAATCCATGATAAATAAGATTTCACATGTACACCTTGTTTTAAAGAGATTTTTTATGGAAAAGATGAAAAATGAAAAGGTCGTTTAGGATGGTAATACATTTGAAATTAGGAGGGTGTTTGGTTAAATTTATAAGCTTTTCTAAACAACTTATAAGATGTTAAAGAGCTTAGAAGCTTCACAAAAATGTTTGGCTAATTTTTTCTTTAAAAGCTTATAAGATTATAAAATAAGCTCTTTTAGAGCTTATAAGCTCGGAAAAAAAAAGAAAAAAAAAGCTCACCCCACCTTATTTTTTAAGATCTTATTAGCCCCATAATTTTAACATTTAAAATGACAGAATTGTCCTTATTATTTTTTCAAAATTTTGATGTGCCCTCCTCATAATTCACTCTTCAAACCCTAAAAAATTCACTCTCAAAATTTTAACAACACCCTCGCTTCTCTTCTCTGCAGTTTCTTCCACAAAATAATGCTACAATCCATCACTCCCTCATGATTTCTCAAAATAGTGGTAAGGTTTAAACTAATCGGTTAATTTTTGTTCTTTTTTGTATAATATTCTAATTTACTACATCTAATAGCATTTTTTGCTAGTTTAATCGATTCGTGGTATTGTGTTGGTATTAGTTTAATACCAATATAATATTGATTTTTGGGGTTCAATTCATGGTGGTGTTGGCTTGGTCATCAAGACATTTGGTTACTTTTGCTGAAAATACATTTGCTTCAAATTATTTGGATAACGATTTATACTTGTCTGAGTAATATAATCTGGTTGTATATGATTGAGGGATGAAGATGTTGATTTTGGATGGTGTACCTTTTGATTTATGCATGCTATGTAGTATGATAGCTACAGAAGGAAGAATAAGTTTCTCACATCTTTAGTTATGCCCCATATTTAAAGTGGATAGCTTTATAAGGTTGAATTACACAAAATGTATTGGAAGCAAAAGAAAAAAGATGGACAGGGGTGTTATAAGAGCTCTTAGAGATATTTTGGAACATATATAGTAGAATAAGTTAGAAGGAATTTATTTCTGAAGAAAGAAAAACAATTAATAAAATTATAGCAGTACTAAAAATTAAGCCTTTTTCACTTTCATTAATTGAAGATAATTAGAGTACTTTTCTATGGTTTATATGAGTTGTCTTTTGCAATTAATTTAGTTAAATTTATAAATGGATTTAGCTCCATGTTTTTGCCATTATAGCTCTTAGGAGGGATTAGATTTATGAGAGTTCATACTTGGTGAAGTGCTAATACACCTATTCTGACTGAGTTGTGTGTGTGTGTGTGTGCGCACATTGGTTTCTGTGCATTCTGCATTTTTGGTAATTCAAAACCTACATTATGTGCTAAAGGGGTTTAAAATCAATCATTGATATGGAGGTATGTTGCTTTATGATCTCTTGCAAGAATTCTACCAACATTGACCAGGTCATTGATTGGCTAGTTAAGCATTCCAAGTTTAAGAGCTGAGTATAACGCCCTATACTGTACTCTGTTGTGTTATAGGTTTTTTCTAAGAGGTGGATCTCAGTTTGTCGTTGTTCATGACCAGATTGCATGTTCTTTTTTTTGGCCATTGAGCTTTATTACTTTCTTCGAAGTTGTCTATGCATTATATATCAAATTACATTTGTTTTTATTTTCTAAGTTATGTTACTCTGAGAAGTTTCTATGGGCTTTTTTGGCAATTGATTTCTCTTTCTCCGTTTGCCTTGGTTATTACATCTTTGTCCAGTTATTCTTTTTTTCTATGTGTAAGTTCTGTTATGAGAATGCATGTAGAAATTTCTGCAGCATGGTTGTTTAGTGAAGTTGCATTTTGCTGTGAGGCCATTATATAAGAAATCCTGTAGAAGCTCTGTTTTGGGCCGTGTCAAGGGGCGCATTTAGTTGTATGAAATTGCATCTCAATAGACACAAACTGCAATATTCTCAGATGTAATTAAATCTGAGTACAAATCAACTAAAATTTGCTTTATGCTAAAATTCCTAAAGGCATGGCATTATAAGCAAGACGTCTTAATTGTACTTGCATTCTTTGGTTGAGTGGTTGTCCAAAATCTTGTAACAGATAGCATGTTACTGGCGAAGATTTTAATAGTTTGGAGATTAATCCACAGACAAGAGTTTGGGTATAACTAATCACGGTAGTGTGATTAAGGACCATGTGCAGGTTGGTTCATTAAGGAATGGAAGAGAAATTTTTTCTTAAAATGCTATTTACAGAAATAAACTGCCGCTGCCTTTAATAGAAACCGAATGTGTTCTCGCCACTATAAGTCATGTAGAGAAACCCATCTTCATCCTTGTACTCATCATAAATTGCAGACATCAATGAAGCTGTTGGAGGCAGCACGTTCTTGACAAAGACGAAGATGGCTTTCTCGGCACTCAGCTTGATCCTTTTTTGGACCACGTAAACAAACTGCCCCACAGTCAAATCAGCAAGAACAAGGTATTTCTTTTTATTAATGTTAGGAACCTCACTTCTTTCTGCCTTCTCAACAATGATTGGAATTCTATCGGTATACTTCTCTCTGATGCGAGCAGATTTTGCCTGTCTTCTCTTAAAAAGGTGATATTTATACACATGGATACGTTTAAATTATAAACTATGAAACATAAAATGATTGATAAATTTCTCATACAAATTTTGCAGTCTCAAATAGTCAGTACGTGTGTGCCCTAGGGCAGTATGGCCTCGATACAAAATGATGTTTGTAGATTTAAAAATGAATAACTTCGATGAATAGCCAAGAATATGGCACAATTTTTGTCAATTAAAAATCATTTTAGTAGTTTCATCATGTAATTATTAAGAAATGTAGCTGTTGCTATTAAAAAAAAATAATAAAGAAAAAGTGACATAGGGATTAAAGTGGAACAAAACCTTAAATTTGGACTAAAGTGGAACATAAAATCTTAAATTAACAATTTTGCCCCTTAAAAAGTCAACATTGGTCAATTTTTTGATCAAATATTGTTGAAAAGTGGTTTTGACGACTAAAATGAAATTATATATAAATGTTAAGGACTAAAAGATAAACTTTTGAATATTAGAGACTAAAGTGATTCTAAAGTAAAGCTTTAGAGACTAGTTATGTGATTTGTTGTGAGGAGAAATTATTGTTATCAATATATCACAAAACACCAATTGTTGGTGTGTATGGCTAGCAAGGAATGTTGAATGAGAAAGATAAAGAGATAGAGTTAGTGAAAGAAAAGCTTTTCTATCTTGGGAATAAAGTATTTGCTATTGGAGTTGAGGCTGAGGAAGAGAAAGATGAAGAGAAAGCAAAAGAAAAAGAGCCAAAAGAAGAGGAAGAGAATAAGGAAAAAGAGGAAGAATAAGAAGAGGAAGAGAGAAAGAACAAGAGAAAGAGGAAAAAGAAGAGCAACAGAAAGTGCAATAGAAAAGGTGATGATACTGAAATGCATCTTGAAGGTCCTAAATTAGGGTATGTTCCACACTTGAATGTGACCATCTCTTCTATTATTAAAGATGAGTGAGAACAAGGTGATGTGATGAAAAAAAAAGAAAAAGAAATAGACTCTGTTACACCCTCAGCACTATATTGTTAAGTCCCTATTAGTATTAATTTTAATATCATATTTAGGACTTTACAAATAATTTTCTTGTTTAAAAAATTATAATTCCCTTGCTAGTTGGTGAAAATTTGGAATTGCTGGAATACAAGTAGAGAAATTACAAAAGGGATAAATTGGCACAAGTTGGTGGAAGTGCTGATAGGATGATATCTTATAGTTTAATCAAGGATGAGCAGAAGAGTCTTTTTATTTATTCGAGTTCTATTCAAATTAGAAGACTCTTTTAATCAGTTATAAATAAGCCTTTTAGACACTTAGTTAAAGACTAGATTTGGATTTTTTATTTTGGAGCCTCTTCTCCCTTTGATTTTCTATGTAATTTTGGATTTGAGAAGAGATTTTATTTTGCTCTTGTTTTGTTTGACAATTCAATTATGAACTAATTTTTTATTCTAGGATTATGATGGATTCTTTTGAATAAATTGATGCATGATTTTCTTTCATGAAATTAGTAACGCTTAAAGTTATTTGTTCTATTGTGTGCTTTTTTCTATTTGATTGTCGGATTAACAATTAAGTGTATCTTTAAATCCTAGAAGAGTTTTGAAAAAGAAAATCTAGGGATTGATTGATTGATAGTAGAAGAGCTTAGGATTAATTGTTCAAATTGATAAATTAATTAATTTGTGAGTAGGATAGGAATACAGTGTTTGAAAAATTAGTTCATTGAATCGAAAAACTTACCAGTTCACGATTCACTGGTTCAACTGTCAGTCAGACCGTAATTGAACCGTGACATCATAATTATGAAATATATATTTATATTATATATTACTTAAAAATTAATAAAATATCAAAATATAAAATATAAAGGGCTTAAAAGATATTGTTCAATATTGCAATCCAAATTTCATTATTTATATTATAAATAATCGCAATAATTTAAATATATAAAGTTTACAGTTTAAAATTGAGAGTGTACAAGTTAATTTTAAATTCTAAACTCTAAATTAAGGCTTATTTTTTACTTTTAGATAACTTGTGGAGTGTATTTTAACCTTCAAACTTTGTATTTAGACCCAAAAAAATTAAAAAAAATAATTTTATTCAAAATTAAATAAAAAAATTGGTCTAGTTCAATTGAATTGTGAATGATTTAGTGGTTCAATGGTCCGACTGGCTAGTTTGAATGATATTTACAAAATATGATATTTTTTTTATTTTTTTAATTTTTTGAGAAAATCGGACCGGTTCACCGGTTGGTTGATGGTCCGACTGGTCCGACCGGCCGGTTCGGTCCATTTTTTTAAATAGTGTAGGAATATACCTGCTTGCCCTAGGTAGTTAGTCGAGTGGTACAACCTTATCCATAATTTACTTAATTCACATAAGAATATAGTGAATTGAATAATTAGGTAATTGATTGTAGGTAATTCAGAAGAACTCCGTAATTATGTAAGACTTAAAATGAATAATATCACAAGGAGTAAATTATATAATCAACTCATTCAATTGATGAAGTCATAATTCTAGACTTCTATACCCTAGTGGAAATCTTAATCAATACATATTTTCTTATTTTGTAATTGTTTGCATTATTTGTTTTGTACACCAACAATTTTTTTGTAACACCCCTAAAAATTTAATTGATAAATTTTAAAAATCATAATTTTAATTTGAAAAAAAAATTTGAGGGTCAAAATGTAAATAGGAAAGAATTTAATTGCACAGAATTTGAAAGTTTTGGGGGTCAATTTATATTTACTTTGGGTTAGTTGGGTCAATGTAGGGTACTCATTAAATGAAGGATTAAATTCAAAACTAAAAGAAAGTTCTAGGGCTTAATCTATAATTACAAAAAAATGCTCTTTAAAGAGCAATCACCCCCACCCCCCCGGGTTAATTTTTATCTAATTTTTGCATGCAGACCCCCCTATTCCCCTTCGATCCCGATTAACCTTGAAGATATCCATACCAATCTCTTTTTCTCAGTACAAGGATCATGTTGGTACCAATATTTCATAAAAATAATTTGTGCAATAGCCAAATTTTGGATGGGAAAAATTGGTAGCGGGGGTAGGTGGCGAATGCGAAGTCTCAGTGGCAAAAACTTGTGATTAGACAGTAGGTTTTTTAGCATTCAACTCAGAGAACAACTTGGTGTCTTCAATATTCAGTTTTGATCATCGTCGGTGGCAGAATTTAGCAAAATGGGTGATGGCAGAGGTGGCAGAGCAACGTGATTCAGGCTTCAATTGATGGCCAATTCAACGACAAAACCTAAAATTGTTTGGCGCATTTTACTATACGCGTTGAGACACGTCGATTGGTGGTGGTGGCCTATAACTCTGATGGAGGCGCCAGTGGTGCACGATGGTCCTAAGATAGAATTTTTATCTCATTGCGATTATTGCATACATGGTGTTGTTTTGAGGTGGTTTGGTTTCGAAAATTGAGTGAATTGTTAAATTTGGTGGGAAATGGAATTTGCTACCTTTAAGCTTTTGATTATCCATGTTGGTGTATAATTTCATGTGTCTTGATGAAAGTTACAATTTCAGATTACTTGGGACCAAACAATGGGATTCATGGATATATATGTATAATGTTAAGTGGACCCGGATTCGTAAAGGATATATAATCCTTGATTAATTAATTCAAATTAGGTAATAAAAACCCTAATTTTATGTATACTAATATATGGAACCTAGATGTTCTGGATTGGATTATTATTAGCTAGATTTAATTGACGTAATTTTATATTCGACTTTTTGCGTAATGTTGCAAGGACCAAATATTAATAGGAATTTGAATTGATTATCCCATTTCAACTAAATTGTTGATATAGGACTTAAATTGTTAAATTAGGAAATATTGGCATAGGAACTGATTATCGACTAGATCAAATAGACCCTCGTAAATATTATAGCATTATTAGCATAAGTAGCATGTTATCTTTATAGTATTCTTAGAACGTGAGCCCTAAATTATTGTATTAATTGGAACCCCCAATATTAAGATATAAATGGTTTAATTATTATTTAAAGAATGATACAAGCATTTTGACGTTAAATGTGCCTTTCTGAAATAAGTGACGAGGAGGAGCTAAGGTTAGTAAGACGAGGATAGCATTTTCTATAGGAATCAAGGTGAGCGTAAAGCTTATCTTTCTTGTGGGAAGTGAATGGTCTTCAATATTTGAATTCACAATGTTTATCTATTGAATTGATTGTATTCATTTTGGCGCCAAGAACTCCAATTGTATTATTTGTTATCTGTTCTATAAACATTACATCCTTTACAACTTTTCTTTATTTGCATTGATATTTTGGGTGTTGCTGACCAATTTCTTTTCGTACTCCTAGTTATATCATTCTATATGCTGTTTATATGGCCTTGTCGGCTAAAGGTATATTGATTGTACCATTTTAATTTGTATCATATATGTTTTTGATCGGTTAATTTGAAATATGTATTATTGTTAGCATTATGTTAAGTCACCTTGAGGACTCTCTAGGGGGGTTACTACCTGTGGGATGCCAAGGGTTCGGTTGGGCCTAGGATTATATTTGAAAAGATGACCAAGCAGTATAGACTAACGGTGGCTAGTCTCCCAACTAGTACCTACTTAAGTTATTAACTTGCAAATGGTTGGAGGTAGTTATTTGCAAATGACGGGATTTGGCATGTGGTTAGCCACGTCATATGTCTACCGAGCTAAGTGCTTGGGTAATGGAGTAATAAGGAAAGTTTGTTATGCTATATTTATACTCCGTGTTGCTGTTTATGTACTATTCTGGAAGCAATATGGACGGAATTGCCAACAGTTTGTTAAATGTGGTATCACATGTGCTATAGTATATGGTTGTTTCATGTTGTAAATGACTTGCTCAATGTTGATTCTTTGTTTATCAATTGCTGCACTTTTAATATCTTTTCCCTAATTATTTGTCGTACACACCTCTCACTAAGTCCTTGGGACTTAGTCCTTCTGTTATCTTTTATTCTCTTGCTAGACAGGACTTGATGAAAGTTGAGGCCTTGAGCTTTGCCTGAGTAAAGATGTATTTATAATAGAATAGGTGCTATGTTTGCATATATGAACTACACTTAATCGTGACACTTAGACTTATGGATGTTATGTAAATCGCTAAGTTTCATTTGGGACTTTGATATGTATATATTTTCACACTATGGATTGATCTTTTAGGTTTATTATCAAGTTGCTAGCTTTTGAGATTTTGATAGATGTTGGCTTCTGTAGTTATCTTTTGTGTTATGTTTTAAGTTTAAATTGAAGGCACCTTAACTTAGGACTAACTCCTAGCTGGGGCACCACCGAGGTAGTATCAGAGCCTAGGTTTGACGATGACTTAGGTACGTGAGTATCATTAGGATTTATGTCTATTCTGCAAGATAGAAGGTTAGTTAAGGTATGAATTCTTGTGTATAGTGTTTGATACCTAGATGTAGGAGATTATACTTGAGATGACTGACCAGTCTATAATCATCACTTCCAAAAATTGAGCATTGGACTTTAGATTAAGAATTGAACCTCAGGTATCTTGTGTGAGATTGAAAAAAAAATTTATGTGACTATAGAAGTTGGAAGTGAACTTAGCTAGTATGGCATTAATGAAATAAACCTATAAATTGCAAGATGATGGGAGAACATAGATAAAAAGAAAAGAACCTATGAAAGATGATGGCAAGGAATCTCTAGATGAGAGAATTAGAGTTTTAGAACAGGAAAAAGCAAGATTATTGAAGCAATACCAACAATATAGGGATTGACTTTATGACATGCATGAGGTATAAAGGGAAAGGAAAGCAGAGACATATCATTTAAGAACGATGGTTCAGGTCAATAGAAGCATTATAGGGAGGCTTATGGATGAAATGGAGTAGGAAAGTGAAAAGGTAAAAATAATCAAAGGATAGATTGAGAGGCTCTACATGATAAGGGCCCAGATAGAGAAACTTTTTAGGATTTTAGAGGTGGATCACTATAAGATTATCGTTATAACCCAAATTATTATGGATAAAGTCAGAATGATGTTGGCAGACTATAGAAGTGCCATAGATCATATTATTGGAGTTGGTATAAAATCCAAGGCTGGACCCTTTAGAGTTCATTCCTCCTCAGAGCTGGGGTAGAGTATGTATCCGTATTGAGCAGATACTTGAAGGGTACCTAGAGGAGCCGCCAGTGGAGTATCCTGAGAAAGACCTTGAGGAGGACCCTCCATAAAGGCCCGTGGTTGAGATATCATAGGGGATTAATATGTAAAATGAGTTTATGGAGTTTGAAGAAGACGATGATGATATAGATATAGAGTTGAATGGGAAGGAGCAGGAGGACAATGATCAAAATATAAAATCTGACATTACTGATGTAAAAGATTAGAGTTAGAGACTCTTATACGTGTAAATATGCTTGTAAATATGTATGTATGTTTTAGTAATAGCTTTTAGCCATTAAATTAGAATGTAATAGGCTAAGGTTAGCTAGACTAATAGGTTAATACTCTAACTAAAGCCTCATTGTTTTGTTCCACAATCAGGCAAATAGTTTGCTTAGCCAATTTTAGATTTTGACTTTACATATATTGTTTTAAACAATCACTATAGCCAACTCGAATTGATGTTTAAAATTTTTATGTTGATTTTTGAATGAATAGACTTTTGCTATAATGAATTTTACCTAAATCTGTTAAATGTTTTATAAGAAAAATTTAAGGGATTAAGAAAGAAATGATGATGACCTTAGATGTCATTGCAATATTGGTAATTTGTAGGTTAAGAAATATCATAGATTTAAATGATTTAGAGAAAAGAATGGCATCACAAGAAGGTTCTTAGGTACCTAATCAGGCTCGAGTAGGACGACGAAGAAGGCCACCCATTAGATGGGCTAATGTACCAAATGCCCTTAGACAAAAAGTCCCAATTTTGCATCAACTATTGCCAAAAAAAGAGGCTTCACAGGCTTCTTAAGTTGATCAACCAGTTGTAGGTCAACCCGCATACCCTATGTTCTAAATGTGGCAAAGATTTATGCAATTTTGCCAGCAACAAGTATAGGGGTGATAAAGCAAGAAATATAGAAGAGCTTGCCGAAGATCGGGCATTGGAGCAGTTCCTTTACCTATAGCCTTCAAAATTTCTATGGGACTCAGATGATAGAAAGACTGCAGTATGTATTGAAAACTTGGAAAAGACATTGAGGGCCTTTCATTACCTAGACGAGCAAAAGATTTGATACACTACATTTCTATTGAAATATCTTGCGCACAATTAATGGAAAATGATAGACTGCAGATGGGTTCCTGAAGGGATTCAATGGACTTGGGAAATCTTTACCTGAGAGTTCATGGAAAAATATGTATCATTAGTGGCCAAACATGTAAGGGAGAGAAAATTTATGGATTTGGTGCAAAAAACATCCTCTGTCAATTAGTATGAGGCTATTTTTAGTTGACTAATTCAGTATACACCCCATATACTTGTAGATAAAAAGTGTCAGACCCAAAAATTCATGAAAGGATTGTTGCTGGAACTCAAACATGGAGTTGCCACATTTGATACGCTGAGCTTTAACAATGCTGTGAATAAAATACTACGAGTAAAGGCCGAATTATGCGAGATTAGGAAAATTGAAGATAAAGGGTAAAAGGGAAGAATGCCCTATGGTGGACAAAATAACATTGGATAGAAACAGTTAAAATTTCAAAGCAGGGACGCTAGTTAGCGAACTCACTAGGCCATTCGGGCTGCAGATTAAGCTTGGGGGTGACACTGAAGAAATGTGGATTTTGTGAAGGACTAGGCCACAAAGAATCTAAGTGTAGAAAAAGCAGGTCAGATATAGAAGTTGTGATAGCAATCAGCATTCTATTAGAGACTACCCCAATAGAAGAAAGCTAACACCTATAGGGAAAGCAAAATAGGTAGTAAGGATTAGTGGGAAATCAAAGGTCTGAGCATGTGTGTATACCCTAACAGAAGAAGAGGCGCTATACCCTAATCAAGTAGCTGAAGGTGTGGTTTTTATTTATGGAATTAAGGGTAATGCTTTATATGATCCTGGAGCTACTCATTCCTTTATCTCAACATCTTTCTCTCGTAAGTTGCATATACAACCCAAAATCATGGCTTATCAAACAAAGGTATAGATACCTTAAGGGCAGGGTTGTTAGCTGATTCTATGTGCCGACATGCTTAGATAGGATTAGGGATAAAGAGTATCTAATAGATCTTATAGAAATGCTTACTTAGGAATATGATTTAATACTTAGAATGGATTGGCTGTACCAACATCAGACACAAGTGAATTGTTACCCCAAGTGTATCATTTTTGGGGATAAGGTACCATTATGGACATATCATTCCATAAATATGACTTCCCCAGGACCTATTTTATCTATGGTAGAGGCCAAAAAAATTCTAAGAGAAGGAGGATAAGAAATTTTAGCATATCTTATCAATAAACCTCAGGACATAGCCTGAATAGAAGAAGTGAAAATAGTGACTGGTTATCTGGATGTATTTCTAGAGAAGCTAAACTCATTGCCGCCCGATCGAGAATAAAGTTTGTTATTCACACACTTCCTAGTGCCATGCTTTTTTTGAAACCCTTTACCAAATAGCACCTACAGAATTGAAAGAGTTGAAGAATCAACTATGGGAACTATTGGAGAAGAAATTTACAATGCCCAGCACTTCTCCTTGGGAGCTCTTATACTATTTATTAAAAAAAAAGATGGGTCCTTGAGGATATGCATAGATTATTAGAACTTGAATAACGTCACTATCAAGAACAAATACCCCTTACTGCATGTGGAGGAATTGTTTGACCTTCCACAAAGATCTATGACATTCTTGAAGTTGGATTTGAGATAGGGGTACTGCCAATTGAAAATTGACAAAGATATCCTAAAAACTGTAGTTAATTCTCAGTATGGTTATTTTGAATTTGTGGTAATGCCATTTGGTCTTATCAATGTCCCAGTAACTTTCATAGATCTAATGTATTGGATTTTTTAACTGTATTTAGATCAATTTGTAGTAATATTCATTAGTGATATTTTGGTATATTTGAGAACTAGAGAGGAGGATGCAAAACACTTACACATAGTTTTAAGAACTCTGAGGGAGCACAAGTTGAACACAAAGTTTAGCAAGTGTCAATTTTGGTTAGAAGAAGTAACTTTCCTAAGACACATCATATCTTAGGATGAGATAGAGGTTGAACCCTTTAAGATAGAGGCAATGGTCAACTGAAAAAGACCTGAGAATGTAATAGAAGTACGCAGCATTTGGGACTCGCCAGCTATTATCGAAGGTTTGTACAAGATTTTTCTAAGATAGTCGACTCATTCATTAAGTTGACTCAAAATGATCAACTATTTGATTGGAATAAGGAGAGCGAGAAGAGTTTCCAAGAATTAAAGAAAATATTCACTTTAGCTTTAGTTTGAGCCATTCTCGAAGGATTAGAAGGTTTTATTGTGTATACGGATGCCTCTATGGAAGGGCTTGGATATGTGCTAATGCAGAAAGAGTGAGTTATCATGTATATATCTAGAAAGCTGAAACCACATGAGAAGAATTATCCAACCCATGACCTGGAGCTAGCTATAGTGATTTTTACATTGGTAAAATAAAGATACTATCTCTATAGGGCCACTTTTGAAATATATATTGATCATAAGAATATCAGGTATTTGTATACCCAGAAGAACTTGAACATGCGACAAAGAAGGTGGATGAAATTTTTGGAAGATTATGACTTCTCTATTATCTACTACTCAGGAAAAGCAAATATGCGCTTTGAGTCAAAAGGCTGAGATGGCCCACATGCTGGGAATAGGAACATCAGAAAGTCAAAGGGCCAATGCAATAATAAGAATGAAACAACAAGCTTAGATTGAAGGAGTAAATGTGCAGCCAGAGCTTTATGATGAAATATAACGAGCTTAGTCTAATGATAGTTGGATATTGAAACAGAAAAAAATGGTTAAGAATTTAGTACAGATAGTCAAGGTATTCTTTTATTCTGTAGGATAATATGTGTGCCTGAATAAATGGAAGGAAGATTATTGAAAGAGGCACACATGGCAAGATATGTAGTACACTCAGTAGGTACGAAGATGTATCAGGATCTAAAAAAGCAATTTTGGTGGAATGGGATGAAGAAAGATATTGTAAACTATGTGTAGAAATACATAACCTACCAATTAGTAAAAGTAGAGCATTAACGACCTTCAGGGTTGCTACAACCATTTCTGATCTTCAATTGGAAATACAAGGAAATAACTATCATCTTCATAATAGGTCTACCAATGGCTTGTGAAGGATATGACAACATTTGGGTGATAGTAGATTGATTAACAAAGTTTGCACATTTTCTACCGGTCAAAACACACTATAGGAATAAAAAAACTAGTAAAGTTATACATTAGGGAAATAGTCAATTACATGGAATCTTAACTAGTATTGTATTAAATTGAGATCTAAAGTTCACCTTGAGACTTTGGAAGTGTTTGCAAGATCACCTAGAAACAAGGTTAAAATTTAGCTCTATTGCTCATCCTCAAATAGATGGTAAGTCAGAAACAGTCATTAAGATATTAGAAGATATCCTATGGGCTTGTATCTTGGACTTTGGTAGGAGTTGGAACAAACATCTTCCTTTAATAGAATTTTCTTGCAATAACAACTATCAGTCTACCATTTGGATGGCCTTATATGAAGCATTATATGATAGAAAATGTTGATCTTTGTTACAGTAGGACCTTGAAGTGCACATGAACAATGCTGATAAGTCTTTGGGAACCTTAATCCTAAAACCGATTCAAGAGACTATTGAGAAGGTATAGATGATTAAACATAAAATAAAAGCAGCCTAGGATTGGCAAAAATGCTATGTAGACAAGCGGAGAAAGGACTTAAAAATTGAAGTTGGTGATTGAGTATTCCTTAAAGTATTCCTGAGAAAGGGTATTTGAAGGATTGGAAAAGATGGAAAACTTATCCCGAGATATGTTGGCCTTTATGAGACATGTGAAAGAATCACACTAGTAGGTTACCAATTGACACTACCCCAAGGATTGATAGGAACACATGATGTTTTTCACGCATCGCGACTTCAGAAGTATTATCCTGACCTCTTCCATGTTATTTCATATGAAGACATATCGTAGGAAAATGACTTAACCTATGAAGTGCAACCAATTCACATCTTAGATAAAAAATTTGTGAACTTAGGAATCAAAGGATTCCTCAAGTGAAAGTACTATGGCACAATAACAACATAGAAGAGACAACTTAGGAGTAAGAAGATTACCTGCGCTAACAGTATCCTAAACCTTTCTAGTGGTCAAGTATGAATCTGGGGACCATATTCTTTTAAGAGGGGAAAGATTATAACACTCCAAAAATTTATTTAGCAAATTAAAAATCATAATTTTAATTTGAAAAAAAAAATTGGAGGTCAAAATATAAATAGAAAAAGATTTAATTGTACGAAATTTGAAACTTTTAAGGATCAATTAATAATTACTTTGGGTCAATTGGGTCTATGTAGGACACTCATTGAATGAGGGATTAAATTTAAAACTGAAAAAAAAATGTGGGGATCAATCTATAATTACAAAAATTGCTCTTTAAATAGTAATTTCCTCTCCTCCCATTTTTATCTAATTTTCGCATGCAAACCCCTATTCCTCTTTGGCGATTTCCTCTCCAATGTTAGCGAAGTTGAAGATATGCATACTAATTTTTTCCTCTCAGTATAAGGTTCACATTGGTGCTAATATTTGAAAAAAAAAAACAAAAAACAATTGGTGGAATGGCTGAAATTTGGACGAGAAAATTAGCAGTAGTGGTAGGTGGCGAACATGGTGCCTCAGTGGTGGAAACTTGTGACTAAAAGGTGGATTTTGTAGCATTTAGCTTAGAGAATGACTTATGTCTTCAATTTCTAAGTTCGACCATCAATGGCAGTTAAATGTAGCAAAATGGGTGACAGTAGAGGTGGTAAAGCAGCGTGATTCATGCTTCAATTGATAGCTACTTTGACAACAAAACCTAAAATTGGTTGGGGCATTTTACTAAACGCATTGAGATGTATCGACGGGTGGTGATGGTGGTGTGCAACTTCGGCAGCGGCGTAACATTGCTATCCTAGGACAATATTTTCATCATGTCATGATGATCGCATGCATGGTGTTGTTTTGGGGTGGTTTGGTTATGAAAATCAAGCGAATTGGTAAATTCTGTGGGAAATGGAATTTGTTGCCTTTAAGCTTTTAATTATCCTTGTTGGTGTATAATTTCATATGTCTTGATGAAAATTGGAATTTCAGATAAATTGGGAATGCATGGATATATATAATGTTAAGTGGACCTAGATTTATGAAAGATATATAATATTTGATTAATTAAGTTAAATTAGGTAATTGAAACATTAATATTATGTATTATGATATATAGAGCTAAGGTGTTAAAGATTTGTACCAGGCCAAGTGCTTGGGTTATGGAGTAATAAGGAAAGTCTGTGTTACTATTTATGTACTATTCTAGGAGCAATAAGGACAGAATTGCCAACAGTCTGTTGAATGTCGTGTCACATGTGTTATAATATATTGTTGTTTTATGTTGTAAATGACTTGCTCAATGTTGATTCTTTGCTTATTAATTGTTGCACTTTCATTGGTTTTTCCTTGATTATTTGTCATAAACATGTCTCACTATGTCCTTCGGACTTACAACCTTCTATTATCTTTTATTCTCTTCACAGACAAGGCTTGATAATGGTTGAGGACTTAAGGTTTTCCCGAGTAAAGACGTATTTTGTAATATATTAGGTGCTATGTATATATATATGGACTATACCTAATCGTGACATTTAGATTTATGGATGTTATGTAAATAGCTAAGTTTGATTTGGGACTTTGATATGTAAATATTTGCACACTATGGATTGATCTTTTGAATGTATTAACAAGTTGCTACCTTTTAGGGTTTTGATGGATTTTAGCTTCTACAGTTATCTTTTGAATTATGTTTTAAGTTTGAATTGATGGCACCTTAGTTTAGGACTCACCCCAAGCTGGGGTGCCACATTTTTGGCACCGTTACTGTGTAGCTAAAATTATTTTACTTCTGCTAATATTAATTTTGAGTGCCATATTTTTGTTCAAACTTTTTATTAGTATTTATTTTATTTTCTTTATTTACTACAAGAATCTTTGCTATCATATGCAAGATAATCATGAGTTAAAATTAGTGCTGTTTGATCTAGAAATTGAGCAAACTTTTCGAAGATGCAGACAAACACTTCAGTGAGTAAACGAGGATACTACAAAAATGGCCAAAAAAGGATGGATATCTGGGGGATTATGGTATCCCACAAATTTAGGACTTTTAGATAGAAATTGCTAGATGATCTGTTCAGGCCAATAATTTTGAGATCAAACCAGCTATCATTCAGATGATAGAGAGTTCAGTATAGTTTGGGGGGTCTCAAACAGAAGATCCAAATTCTCATTTAACTAATTTTTTGGAGATTTGTGACACCTTCAAATATAATGGAGTTTCTAGTAATGCAATTCGATAGAGGTTATTTCTATTTTCACTAAAGGACAAAGCAAAGATTTGGTTGGCATCTTTACCATTGGGGTTCATCACCACTTGGGCGGATTTTGCCAGAGATTCTTGCCAAGTTAGTCCCATCATCATGAATAGTCAAGTGGAGGAATGAGATTACTTCATTTGTCCAATTTGATTAGGAAATATTTTTTGAGACATGGGAAAGATATAAGGAGGTGCTTAGAAAGTGCCCTCTTCATGGATTGAGAAAGTGGCTACAAGTGCAGATGTTCTGCAATAGATTATCTAAACAAACCAAAGGAATAGTTGATGCTATTGCAGGAGGTACACTTATATGAAAAAAGATTGGGGATGTATTTTAGTTATTTGAAAAAATGGCAGCAAATAGTTATTAGTTGCCAATTGAAGGATTAACTCAACCAAAGAAAGCTACAAGAATCTATGAGATAAATGGTACTACATCTTTGACTGCACAATTAGAAGCTTTAACGAAGAAGGTGGACGCACTTGTAAGTATTATAACTCAGCCAGCAGAGTAAGTTCAAGCAATAGAAATCCATTTATTACTTGCAATATTTGTGGGGATGTACGTCTGAGTGATCAGTGTTAGCACACTTTGGAAATAGTGTAATTTGTTAGGAACTTTAACAAGAATCAAAATAATTCATACTCAAATACTTATAATCCTGGATGGAGACAACACCATAACTTTTCATGGAGCAGCAACCAAGGACTAACATCATCTCCTAAGCCATCAACTCAAGAAAAGAACCCATCGTTAGAAGAGATGTTTATGTAGTTCATGGCAAAAACTGAGGTAAGAATTCAGAGTCAGTTAGGTTCAATCAGAACATTAGAAACATAAATAGGCTAGCTAGCTAGTGCATTAAGTATGAGACAATAAGGAACTTTGCCAAGTGATAGTGAGATAAATCTTAAACGAGAAGGTAACAAACATTGCAATGCTATTTCTTTGAGAAATGGTATAGATTTGCAAGAATTTCATAAGGTCCTTCTGTCTTCAGAGAAGTTGGAAGAAAAATTACTAGTTGAGAAGGGAAGGGTTGAAAAGCAAAAAATTGAAGAAGTTATCCTATCAAACAACCTCCATCCTTTCCTTATAGCCTTAAGAAGCAAAAATTGGACAAGCAATTTCAACAATTTTTGGAGGTTTAATATTCCATTTGCTAAAGCTTTAGGATAGATTTCAAGTTATGTGAAATTCATGAAAGCTATTTTATTTAAAAAAAATGCATTTGTGTGAATTTGAAACAATAGCTCTCATAGAGGAATATAGTGTAATCATCCCAAAGAAGTTACCCCTAAAGCTCAAGGATGCTGGAAGTTTCACCATACCATGCGAAATTGGTACTAAATTTTCTGAAAGGGCACTATGTGATTTGGGGCAAGCATAAATTTAATACCATATTCCATCTAACAATGATTTGGATGGGAGAGATCAAGACAACTAGTGTAACCTTGCAACTTGTAGATAGAACATTCATATATCCTAAGGGAATAATTTAAGATATAGTGGTAAAAGTTGATAAATTTATTTTCCCCACATTTTTTTATGTTGGATATAGAAGGATATTGGAGTGCTAATCATCCTTAGGGGACCATTCTTGGCCATAGGTAGGATTATTATAAATGCAAAAAAAAGATGAATCAACCATGAGGGTCCAAGATTAAAATGTAACTTTTAATGTGTTTAAAGCATTTGATTTTCCTAAGGATATGGATAAGTATTTTGCAATTAGTGTGGTAAATAAAAAAGCTAAGTCATATAAAGAAAAGGCTAAATATTGGAATGATCAAAAAATTTTGAAAGACCAATTAGAACTAGGTGAATAGGTACTATTCTACAACTCTCATTTTAACTGGTTATCAGGAGAGCTAAAATCATGATGGTTGGGGCCATTTTGCATCATTAGAACCCTTCCACATGGAATAATGGAGGTGGAAGAAATTAGTTCAAGAATGCGGTTTAAGATGAATAGAAAAAGAATCAAACACTATTGGGAAGGTAATTTGATCATCAACAATCCACAATCACCTTAACCAACATCAAGTGAAGCCTAAAAATCAAGCTGAAGACTATAAATCAAGCGCTTCTTGGGAGGCAACCCAAATTTTAAATTGCTTTTATTTCTATTTTTCTTAATTTTTCGCTCCTTTATTTGATTTAATATTGATTTAATTTTTGTTTATATTTTGTTTTGCTAGATGCTAGGTAATGAGAAGAAGAAATTTTCAAAAAAAAAAAACAAGAAGAGAAAAACAAAAACAAGGCAGAAGCTTGGGCGTTAGACCGCAAATTGTGCTGTGTGGTTGCCTAAATGAATCAACTTTGGGATAGTCACCCATGCACGGGGGCATAAGTCACTTTGTGTCTCCATGTGCAAGGCATCTTTTTAGACTCCAAGGGCGTGCAATTGTGTTGCGGCACAATTGATTCCGAGCCCCAGCACATCATAGCATGAGTATTAAATTTTAAAAAATAGGGGGAAAGAAAAGACAAAATTTAGTGACAACAAACAATTTGCCACGCCACCCCCAGCCAACCCCAGCCAACCATCCTCCCTATCTTTTTGCTTTTTTTTTCTGTTTCTTTTTCTTTTCCTTTTATTTTTTTTCTTTTTCTGTATTTTTATTTTTCTCTTCTCCTCTCATTCACTTTCTTTTTCTCAAACAAACCCACCTATGCTACCATCTTCATCACTCGTTCTTTTGCATATTTTAGATATATTAGTATTTTAGATTGATTTAAATTTCTAGGTATTTATCATTTATAAAGGCCTATTTTATTGATTTGAGAGTTTGAAATTAGTCAAATTATTCATTGAATCATTTTTTTGGTTTTTCACTTGAGATTATTTGATAAAGAATTGATTGATTATTGAGGTGAGGTGGTGGATGTTTGGATACCAATTGAGATAAAATTGTTGGATGTTGATTTATTGATTGGAATTTCTTGATTTTTTTAGGTATTATTGGGAGTAATTTTGTTTGGAGTTAATTTTTGTCGCCACCACCAAATCTTTACATTGATGTTGCAATTCCATCTCAGGAGTTTGAGAAGGATGATGACACCGTTGATTGATTAGGGCATATTTTCTACCTTTCTTTTTTCTTTTTCTTTTTATCATTTTTCATATTAGTGTCTCTTATTTTCTTGCTTTTTCTATCATGATATTATTAGTATTTTGAGGACATAGTACCTCTCAAGTTTGGGGAGATGCTCTGCGAGTCAATTCTTGATCCTTTATTTTACATTATTTTTTGTTATTTTGGTTATGATAGGGTTTAGTAATTGAGTTGATATTTTGCATGAATAGAAATTAATCTTCTTGAATCAATGATGATTTTACTCCTTTAATTTTGTGTTTGTGAAAAATTATAATTGTGTGATGATAGAATTGTGTACTTTGAGTAGAAGCAATGCTAGGATGATATCCCCAATTTTTAAGCACTCACTTTCTCACTTTTAGTTATTGGTTTGATTTAGAGGATGTTTATACATGAGAAATATAGGTAATACTTTAAACTCTAGAATTTGTTTGATTCCCTATTGAGGTGAAATCTTTGAAAACAATCAAATAAAGGGAATGACTTAGGCCATTTTTGACCCGTTTGAACCTTTCAAGCCTACCAAATGACATTATATCCCTAGGGTCCCTTGTTGGGCCTATTTTAAAGTATTATTTTTATTTGACAACTAACTGAACAGCTAGCCCAAACACATGATACCGCCAAATAAATCCAAATAAATCTATTTGAAGCTCTTATGATAATGGGAACAAAAAATAAAGTGCCCATGAATTTGATTTTCTTCCCCCACCCAAAAAAAATAAAAAACAAAAGAAATGGTGTAGATAAGGCCTTATACACATAAAAGAAAAAAAACAAAAAAAATAAGAAAAAAAAAAGTGAATTGTGGCAAGAGCACCGAAAAATAATGAAAAAAAAAAAAAGAGAAAGAAAAGAAATTAAGAAGTGCTATTCAATAAGTTTGGGGGAGTAATGGAAGATGAGGATGAACAAGTGCTGTGGGTATTTAGTCAATATTATCCATATCTTTTCTACCTTTACACAAGCCTACATTGCAAGCTCTAAAAGTCCAAAATGATCCTTTATTGGGTGTATTCTATATTAGTGGAGATGGAGATGAAAAGTAAACCTATGGAGTATTAGGGTAGAGTCTAGGACATAAATTAATTTGAATTGCCAGTAACTACTTCTAGAGAAGTCACACACATACATGAGGGATTCATTTGAATATTGTATCTGCTTATATATGTATAGTGAAATTAGATCACAATTGTGGTTGACCACAAGCATAGCTTTGACATAGTTCTAAGAGTAACAAAAAGAAGTGATGTTTTTTGTATATGCATTTTAGTGTTAATTTATTTTTCTTAGAGTGTCTTTGAGACTTTGTTTTTTTGTTTGGCTACTCAAGGGTAAGCAATGTATTAAGTTTGGGGGTGTTTGTTAAGTCCTTATTGGTGTTAATTTTAATGTCATATTTAGGACTTAACAAATAATTTTCTTGTTTAAAAAATTATAATTTTCTTGCTAATTGATGAAGATTTGGAGTTGCAAAAATACAAGTGGAGAAATTACAAAAAGGAATAAATTGGCACAAGTTGATGGGAATGCTGATAGGATGACAACTCATGATCTAATCAAGGATGGGCTTAATAGTCTTTATTTATTCAAGTTCTATTTTAATCAAAAGGCTTTTTTAATCAATTATAAATAGGCCTTTTAGATACTTAGTTAAGGACTATATTTAGAATTTCTATTTTGGAGATTAGAAGTTTCACAAGAATACAAGATTCAAAGGAGGACGAAGTGGAGATTAGATTCATCGAGAAATAGAGTTTCCTCTTTTCCCTTTGAGTTTTTTTTTTTAATTTTAGATTTGATACGATGTTTCATTTTGCTCATGTTTTATTTGACAATTCAATAATGAATTAAATCGTTATTATAGGATTATGATGGATTCTTTTGAATAAATTAATGCATGATTTTCTTCTATAAAGTTAGTTGCGCTTAAAGTTATTTCTTCTATTGTGTGTTTTTTTCCCATTTGATTGTTAGATCAATAGTCAGTTGCATCTTTAAACCCTAGAGAAGTCTTGGAAAAGAAAATCTAGGGATTGATTGATAATAAAAGAGCTTAGGATTAATTGTTCAAATTGATAAATTAATTAATTTGTGAGTAAGATAGGAATATACTTGTTTGACCTAGGTGGCTAGTTGAGTGGTACAACCTTATCCTTAATTTAGTTAATTCACTAAGAATATAGTGAATTGAATAAATTAGGGATTTGATTGTAGGTAATTCGGAAGGACTCTGTACTTGCATAAGACTCAAGACTAATAGCTTGTTATTAATATCATAGGGAGAAAATTATGTAATCAACTTATTGGATTGGTGAAATCATAATTCTAGACTTCCATATCCTAGTAGAATTCTTAATTAGTACATTTTTTCATATTTTCATTAGTTTAGTTTTAATTCCTACATAACTGATTTTTTTTTTTAATAAAACAAGTGTGCATAAATTAGTAATTAATAGTGAATAATTTAGTTCCTCGTGAAATCAACACTCTGCTCATCAATTTATTATTTATTGTGACATGTGCACTTGTGTAATTGTTTGCACTATTTATTTTGCACACCAAGACACAAGACAGGAGACAAGAGTGAAGGAAATTGCTCATAAGGATCGTGGCAAGAAGAGGAAGGTATGCATATACAAGTCTTAGATATTACATATATGAGTTTCTATACTTGATGTAAGTATGATAAATACTAAATTACATTAGAAAACATAGTTGGACTTAAGTACTTGATATTTGTATTACATCTTTGGTAGGAGAATATGAAGGATGCCCAAAATACTAAGTTGATAGAGGTTGGATTTGTAGGGACAAATTTATTAGATGACAAGGACATTTTCACTTAGTTTCGAGGATGAGCAGATTATAGAAGATGGTCTGAGATGCCAAATAATGAGCAGGAAATTATTGACTCTTATCTACCTCGAGATAAACTAAAGTAATTATACAATATTCTTTTTATAATAAATTTTTTGTTTAAGTAACATGATGATTTATTGTTGTAGTGTTACTATTTGAAAAAGACTTAATTTGGACATTAAAGGAGCTGTGTTTTGTAATTTTTTGTTCGAGAAAGAGTGAAGGTTGGATTTAATTGATTGTTACATGCAGTTCTTGTGTAGCCCTTCATATAGAGGAAAAATATGGTCATGATATTTGGTCTATGACTACGTTAGCGTAGGTATATATTATTTGTTTTAGTTTTTGAAATATAAGTAACTTGATTTAACAAGTTCTAATAATTGTTGATAGGAGAAAATTCTAAGACAACTTGAAAAAGCAAACAAGAAGTGTGTTATTAAGAAAGATAAATTTTCAGAATTTACTAGTCAACTAAGCACGCCAAAGTTACTAGAAGAGCTAGATTTAGATATGCTCAAGAGCCAATTTATTATATTCCCCATAACAACCATTTTCACTGGTCTGTCCTTGTTTTTGACACGACGGAGAAAAAGTTCATACAAATCAACTAATCCTAGTCTCCCCAACCAAAAGCAACAACAAAAAGTTTTGTAAGAGTGCTTATATTCGTAATACATTTATCTAAATATTTGAACAAAAAATAACAAATGCTTTTACATGCTAAGTTTTTTACTTGATACCTCGGGGTATATTGTAGCACAAAAGGAAGTGCAAATATGTTTCAAAATAGGGACCTGGCCTGTGGAGTTTATGTATGTCTTTGGGCTGAGTGTTTCATAGAAAATACCTAGGATTTCTGGGAGTATGCAAATAACTGTTCTATGGACGCGTATTGTACATATTGCTGCAATATTCTGACCGATGAGCATGGTTTAATATATTTCTAGGTTGAATGATGATATTCGGATGGTTATTATTTGGATGGATTTTCTTTTTGTAAATGGCTATCAAGGTGAATGTTTTAGTATTTAAGACATTCTTGCTAGATAACATTTATTATTTGTGTATTTGGATTATCATAATGGATAGTGTTTACAATTTATGATGTAATTTCAAAATTTATTTATATATAGATATTGGTAAAGATATATACATATATGCTATAGGTTTGTTCAAATGTAGTACATTTGTAGATGTATATTGTATCTATATTTACATAACTAGTACTAAGATCAAAAAAATAATACAAGGTATGAGGAAATACTTGTACACGATCTTTTTTTAATACAACTTCTTTTAATTCTTTGTCTTCTCTGCATCCTCTTTTTTATAATTGAAGAGAAAAAAAAAATCAATCATGATATTATTTAATAAGTAATGACAAAAGGAAATACAAGTACAAATATGCAATAAAATATGCAGATTAAGCAGAAGTACTACAATATTAGTGTGGAAGCACTAAATTGCACTAACATGGTATTAAGCATTTAATTACTAAGTATGATAATGTATAAATAAATTATCTTATAAAAGAAACAAAACATATAACAATTAGGTACTACTTGTAACACTTCAAAAGTATACTGAAAATTTGATGAAATACTGATATGAAAATATGAAGAACTTACCAATACATATAGCTAACATTCCTTCTTCGTCTGTTCGATCAATTTTTTCTAATGACCACTATATCAACAATAGTCATTTTCCGGCATATTTGCAGTGAAACCATATTTAGAATATCATTATCAGTTTTGGAAAGTGACATATATTTTCTTATGTGGAACGAAATATTGCAAAGTGTTGATGATCATTTTTTTCAATCCGAAATAATAACTCCATCAAAATCATACTTTCATAAATTGACAAAATATAGAATTTTCCATTATAAACACAACTTCCTAATAGTTGAATTTTAGCATCTTGGCCACTTGAAAGACATTTTTTTAAACTCAAATTGACAATGACGTACCTTCTTCTTTACAAGATTATGGAAGCTCCAACTCACAATAAAAAGTAATAAGGCTATTGATCTTGCCCTTCTTCCTGTTGAATCAATTTGAGGTTGTCTAAAAAAAAAAAAGTGTCTTCATGGCATTCGAGGGAGTGAGTTGTGGCATAAAGGAAGAACAAAGAGAGAAAGCGTGTGTGCTGTTGCAACTAAGCACAAAAATAGAAGGAAAAAAATAAGATACTTGGGGGTATTTTTATAAAACCAAGTGGCTAAAGAGTGAACTCAAAAAATAAAGTTGTAATAGGAAGTTAAAACTAAAAAATGATGAGTGAGAACTGACTACTAATGAGAAAATGGGATCTAGTACTTTTCAAAAATACACCCTTTAGATATATATATACACACATGTATATCAAAATATTCAATACTAAATTAATTATACTTGAAGTTAAATTTAAGGTAGAAGTTTCTTAATACATCACCATTTTAAGAACCACTTGTTGAAAAATGAAACACAAAAAACCTACCAATTGAAAAATTACCAACATGAAATGTATTTAAAGGACTTAATATTTAAAAGACATGATTTGCATTCATCTTCTACAATCTATTGACTAATAGAAGCTGTGACTATTGAACTATTTTACTTTTTGTTGATATCCTAAGAAACTTTTATTTTTTGATTTCTTTTTTATCATCTTCAATAAATTTAATTTGTGCAAGTTGTTACATTTTAATTTGAATTATATTTTCTTTTTTTGTTCATTGAAAAGTTATAAGCATGTGTCCTTACTATTATCTTTGATTTTTCTAAAGAACAAATTTAAATTGTTATTTTATGAAATAAAACTAAAACTATGATTTCAAAAAATTTAGAGCAACTTATAAATTAGTTTCCTCTAAATTTAGATAAAGAAAGAAAATTAATTTATGTTACGTACTGAATATGAAATTTTTAATAGACAAGTTGTTTTTAATCCGGAAAGGAAGAAAGAAAAAAATTTCATGTGTGTTGTTCATTTGCAAATCTATTCCCACTTTCCTACCTAATTATTTTCTTCCTAGTCAAGTCCAAAAAAGAAAAATAAAAAAGAAGAAAAAAAGGGTAAGTAAATTCTTGCCAATTAATTTAAACCTTGAAATGTCATGTAAATAAGAGTATTACATTATTTTATAACTTTTTGTTCGATCCTAGTCAAGTAAAAAAAGAAAAAGAAAAAGAAAAAGAAAAAAGAAGCAAAAGGAGGAAGTAAATACTTATCAATTAATTTAAACCTTGAAATATCATGTAAATAAGAGTATTACATTATTTTATAACTTTGTTTTGGTCAAAAAAATATTTCAGAATGTTTCTTTAAAAGTTTTTCACGCTGATTCACAAATTTAAAAAAGCTGAAATTCAGTTGACCATTAATATAATATTACATGAATTCTTTCAATATAGTTTCATTTTTTGAAATAAATAGCTGTATCTTATCAATTATTTAATATCTATATAAAATAATTCAATATTTTATATAAATTAATAAGTATTCCAAAATATTCATAAAATTATTCATTTTGCTGATAAATTATTTTAATTATTCTTTTATTTAAATAAATGTTTAGTTTAAGTAAATTAATTATTAATTTCAACTACAATATGATTATTTAATTTCTATATCGATAAGTATAAAGATTCGAAATGTTATATAATCTAAATTCATTAATTTAAAAAAATTATTTAAACTACATTATTAATTAAATTATTAGCACATCATTCCCTACAATCATATTCAATCATCACAGAAATATATATACATATATATCCACAATCATTCATCAATATATATATCTATATCTTATTAAAAAAAATTTAATTCATCCAGCAAACCCAACAAAAAAAATAATTTATTTGACGTTTACGGTAAAAAATGTCTCCTACAAAACATTTCAAAACAAACCATTTTTCTTACAAACTATTTTTTCCGATTTCCTCAAAACAAAAACAAACAATTGACACATTTCTTAATATTAACTCCCAAAACACCTTCCCCAAAGAGAACACTCAAAACATAACCAAACAAAGCCAATGCATTAAACCAAGAACAAACATATCAAACTCCAACGCCATCGACTGCTTAAACTTATGAAGCATTTTTGATTATTCCTAGTATAAATTAGATCATCAACACACAAGCACATAACAGCTACATTTTCATCTTTCACTTTCACGTAAAGTGTACGTACGCTCATACGGGCCTTTCTTAAACCAGCTAAATTGAAGTAAGCATCTATGTGACTATACCAAACTTTAGGAGCTTCGTTTAGTTAATACAGTGTTTTTTTTTTTTTTTTTCAATTTGTAAAATTTATCCTCGCTTCCATATTTCACATAACTAGGGGTTTGATCGATGAATATCTGCTCTTATAACTCTCCATGAAGAAAGGCTGACTTCATATCTAATCACCAAATTAACAACGAATTTTGTGCTGCTAATGCCACCACCAATCTAATCGTATCAAATCTAGCCACATGAGCAAACACTTCTTTATAATCAGTACCAAGTTGTTGCTTGTAACCTGTAGCCACCGAGCGTGCCTTGTACTTGTCAACCTTGCCATTCTCCTTTCATTTGTTTTGTGTGCCCATTTGACTCCGATTGACTTTTGCCCGTTTGGAAGATTAATTAACTCCGAAGTGTTTGTTTTTGACATTGCTGCAACCTCAGATCGATTGCTTTCTGGCACTTTAAATCTTTACAAACATCTTCGAATCTCACAGGATCACAACTAGAATATAAAGCAAAGCATGTGTACGGATCTTCATTTTCATATTCATCACTAGCTTTATAATTTTCCATCCATGCCGGTCCTTTTCTGCTTCGTCGAGGTGTACACTTTACCACCATCTTCTTGATCTATTTCAACTGCAGGTTGTTGTTTTGATTGATTCTTGATCTCATCATGATCAAAATCTGCTGGAATTAGTTGCTCCTTGTTTTAATTTTCTCCTTGTAGACAAATCAATATTTAGCCAACGGAGAAGTGATACATGTAAAATAATATGCTAGATATTAATTTAAAATTTCTATTTGTTTCTTGGAAATTTATTAAATTTAATTTCAAAAGATAAATACTTAATTTTAATTAATATTTTAGTGTTTATTGTATACTCAAATCAGATATTGATAAGTGTCAAATATGAAGTGTCTATGTTTATAAACCAATCAAATCAAACATATTTGATATTATCAATGGATATATGATATTATTTCCTGAAATTTGATATTATCACTTGATATTTGATCTTGGTAATCTTATATTATCTTTTGATACTTGATATTATCTTATCAAAGAGATAATTATTAAAGAAGTTCTATCAATCTGGAAGTTTCCCATCAAACATCTATATAAACAAGATGAACAAAGCTCATTCTACATAAAACAAAAATTCCAACAAGTGAGAGGAGCTTTGAAGGAGTCCAACAATTCTCTTAATTAAATTCAAGAAGATCCACGACATTCAAAACATTCTTCGCAAAGCCTATATATTTTGGTATTTGATTCGAGATTAATGTGCGAAGCCCTCAGATTGGCATTATTTTTTTTCAAATCAAATTTAAGGAGATCCACGTTATTTAATGTGTTCTTCACGGAGCTCATATATTTTGGCGTTTGATTTAAGATTAAAGTGCGAAGTCCTCAAATTGGCGTTATTTTTCTTCAAATCAAATTTAAGAAAATTTATGACGTTCAAGTTGTTCTTCGTGAAGATCATATATTTTGGCATTTGATCCAAAATTAAGGTGCGATGCCCTCGGATTGGCACTATTTTTCTTCAAATCAAATTTAAGGAGATGCACAATATTCAAAGCGTTCTTCACAAAACTCATTAAATTTAAAATCATATTTGGAAGGAAAGAATCAAAAGATTAAATTAGAGATTGAATCCACAATTGATTGATTTATTTTGATTTTATTTTATTTGTACGGATTTCTCATGTTTTGTGATTTTAATTTTTGCAGAGAAGAAATTTGCACTTACAAATTTTGGCACGCCAGATGGGACCATCTCTACCTCTCATTTCTTTCCTTCATTAAGATTGAAGTATCATGGCTGCCAACAAGATTGCCGCATTAAAAATTACTACCTCAAATTCCTCAAGTATTGGAACAAAAGATGTTGGTGTCATCACAAGAAGTATATCCAAAAAGTTGCAATCATCTTTGGAGATGGCTCCTTCACTTACTATGGAAAAGGTGTTGCCACATTTTATTGATCTAAATGAAGATGTTGGAAACTCAAAGAAGAATATGCATCATCCATTCCCCACTTAACATCAAATTCCTCGAGCATGGCAACGGTGATAATGACAAGTGCTACAACTTTGGAGAAACAAATTACAAATTTAACAAGGGCCATTAAAGGACTTACAAAGCATGTTCAAAAGAGATACTTTCAAATCTCCAAATTGAGGAGCAAAGTGGACAATCTTGATGCTAGTGGCACAATGGAGAAACAAATTGAGGCTTAGGATGAAGGCAAAATATCCATAAGAAGTAGTCAGCCGAAAATGAAAAGACTGCAAATAAAGAACTAGAAGTTCCCACTGATAGACTAGTTCCCATTAACCTATTGAAAGAGTTTATCATGGAGACTATCAAATACAAGCTTGATGAAAGTTCTAAGTTGTCTATGATTTACTCCAAGCCATATACTCAAAGGATTGATAACTTAAAGATGTCGATTGGTTACCAACCCCTAAAGGTTTAGCAATTTGATGGCAAGGGCAACCCAAAGCAACATATGGCTTATCTCATTAAGACTTGTAATAATGCTAGGACATATGGAGACCATTTGGTCAAATAATTTGTTCGATCATTAAAGGGGAATACTTTTGATTGGTCCATTAACTTAGAGGCTGGTTCTATTGATAGTTAGGGGCAACTGGAACAAGAGTTCCTTAATCATTTCTATAGCACTTGAAGGACAATTAGCCTGATAGAACTCACCAACTCTTGACAGTGGAAAGAAGAACCTATCATTATCTACATCATTGCTCGAGAAATTTAAGTCTTCATTGCACAGATCAATTATCAGAGGCTTCAGCTATTGAGATGTGCATCTAAGGAATGCATTAGAGTTTTTACTATATACTTCAAGGAATTAAACCAAATATTTTTGCAGATTTGGCAACTCATGCACATAATATTGAAATGAGTATAAATTTTGATGAATAAAAAGACTCAAGTAATGCTGATGATGATGAAGATGTTGGGGGCAATTAATTTTTATCTTTAAATCATAAATGCTCCTCGATATGGGTCTAAACTATCAATAATACTCCTAGATAAGAGTATAACTATCTAAATTCTCAAGCCCACAAGTATCTAAATCCAAATTTTCAAGTCTTCAAATCCATGGATCAAATCTTCAAGTCTCCAAATTCACGACACAAGTTTCCAAGTCTTCAAGTTTTTAAATCCAAAAATTAAGCCTCCAAGACTTTAAGTCAAGGCTCAAGTTTCTAAATCTCTAAGTTCAAGACTCAAAATTTTAAGTCTCCAAATCAAAAACTCAAGTCACCAAGTCGTCAAATTCAAGATCACATCTCAAGTCTCCAAGTATTCAAGTCAAAGCTTGAGTTTCAAAGTCTTCAAATTCAAAACTCAATTCTGAAAATCTCTAAATCCATCACTCAAGTCTCCAGATGTCCAAATTCAAGACTTAAGTTTTAAAGCTTCCAAACCAAAACTCAAATATTCAAGTCTTCAAGTTCAAATTTCAAGTTTTCAAATTCCAAATACTCCTAGATACAAGCATAAACTATTTAAAAATTTTAAATTAAAGTTTTCTCTTGTACTTCTTGATAAGAGCTTAAACTATCAATAAGATTTCTAAATACAAGCATAAACTACCTAAATATTCAAAGTCTCCCAGTTTGCTTCTTGATGTGAGCTTAAACTTTCAGTAAGGGATAATGCTAGTACAACTATATCTAGAATACTTTGAAAGTCATTTTATTGATATTCACAATCTCTAGCATTTCTTTTTTCTCTCTTTCTTTTTGGCATAAGTCATTATTTCATTCTTCAAATCATTAACTGTTTGACGGGT
The DNA here is from genome assembly GCA_014898725.1 of Jacaranda copaia. Classification (NCBI taxonomy): domain Eukaryota; kingdom Viridiplantae; phylum Streptophyta; class Magnoliopsida; order Lamiales; family Bignoniaceae; genus Jacaranda; species Jacaranda copaia. The sequence continues at coordinate 785,480 of JACGDI010005759.1, forward strand.
TTTATTGTCAATTTTTTTATTTATTGTTGTTTGTTTAATTTTTTAATGCCACAGGATGAAAGAGTTTTGGAAATTTAGTCCCTATGATTTCTCTTCAACTATATATGAATAAAGTCTATCCTTTAATTTTTATTTGTTGTTGAATTTTTGTATATTTTTATATTTTTTATTACTTAGTTCAAGTTATTAATTAATCTATTTTAAGTTTTATTTTTAAATTATATTTTTTCTTATTTAATTTTTTAATTTTGCAAGATGAGATATGTTCATTGTTTTTAAAATTTTTTTGATTTACTGCATTTTTAATAGCTAATTTATTTTGCCACTATCATTGATAAATCATGTCATTTGATTTTTATTTTTATTTAAATTAATATAAATTTATATTTTTTATTCATTCTTTCAATCAAGTTATCGATATATTTGCTATATTTTTCTTTCTATTTTTAAATTATTTTTATGTTCATTTGATTTTGTCGAAAAATGAGAACTATCTTTCGTTTTAATGCTTTTAGAATTTTCAGTTTTTAAACATTTATAATTTTAAAAGCACATCAATTTTTTATAATTCGGACTCTTTCAAACATGTATGTATAAATATGTATAATTCGAACTTTTTTAAAAAATATTGTTATGTTAATGCCACTAAATGCTGTTTTTCTTATAGTACTACTTCATCAATATATAATTTTCTAAATCAATCTTGATAGATTTTGAAAAAATTATGAGATGGCTGTATCGTTAGAAAACATACTGATTGATTTTTTAAACTTATAACAACAAGCATAATTTAATCCATCAAAATACATATCTAATTTCTTTTTTCTAAATTTCAATTTGCTTGAAAGGTTCACAACTTCTTTTGTTATTCACTCTTTCCCCTATTATTTGTGCAATCATAATATGAAGATCCAATTATATTTACACACAGAAATTTTACAACTAAACATAATCAATATTTTTGTCTATTTTTAACATTCTAATTTGATGCTCATATCTTTTAATTCATTCCTATTTTAGAATCAATTTTCAACTTATAATTAGTTTATCAATCTATTATATTTTTTATTAGTGACGTCAATATGTCATAATATTCTTTTTTTTTTCTTCACTTACTTGATAACTAAGCAATCAATCAAATTAAAAGATTTTCTTATTAATTTATACTCTAATATCAATTATAACTTTATAATTATTTTATAAATTTAATTTTTTTTATTTTGATTATCTTTACTATCATAATTTGGTCTTACCTTAGTTGATCTTTGATAAAAAAAAAATAATAATATAAGATATGATTTTTTTAATTTTTTAATTTTTTTTGGGTCAAATTATTATCTAATTCTTTACACTTTGAATTTCAACTTAATGCATAGTCATTGTCCTTTTAATCTAAAGTAATCTTAAAATGTTACAATTCTAAGTTCTTCGAACAACTTTTAGCCCATTAATCTTGTGCTCTATACTTTTCATATATTTTTATATTCTAATGCAACTACCTTTTAATTAGTCTTTTGTTGCATTAAATTATATTCTTACTTATAAGCTTTTATCTTTGAAAGTTTTTATTTTTTTTTAATTTCTTGCTGAATAATTTTGAAATTCATTTTTTCATGATGTCATGTATATAAGATTTTATATTTTTCGATGTCTTTACATATTCCAGCTTTTAAATATTAAATTTTGTTCTATTGAAGTAATATTTGATTTTACTAGTTACTTGACCAATCTTTGCAACATTCTTGTTTTTATATTATTTTTCAATTCGATGCATAATTCATAATAATATTAATATATAGTATTTTAAAAAATCCGTGCATAGTACCGGTACCATGCTAGTGTATATATATAAAGAATGATCAAAGCTATGGATTGATCATAGTGAGAATTAGCTTTAAGAGCATTAATTTTGAATTTGGTTAAGACAATTTCACAGTCAAAACTATCAATTTTTAACATCAGCTACGAATTGATCGTAGTTGATGCCTTTATTTTTTATTGTGTTTGTGGTTGATATTACCATATTTGAATGTGAATAAAATCTGATATCCGAAGAAAATATCTGAATTGGAATAGTACAATCGAATCATCATGTACATTTTCCTACTCCAAAAATGTTGTCATTATATTTTGGCTAGATCCTTCTTTAAAAGATTGCTGCATTTATCTGTTTCTTTTTTTTAGACAATAATGAATGGTGCATTTGTCTTTATTTGTTTGCTTTTTACTCCACAAAAGGAATAAATATAGACATATAAAACAATTATATATTTATATATCATATGATATATAATATGATACAATATAATGTATCTACTTATAATTACCCAAAAATAATATATCTAGTTGTATATTGTTAGATCCTATGTTAATTATATATATAATATGTACAATATTGTACATATATATGTACAATTGTATATATATTTAAATTTGAATTATAAATAGATCGAATTAAGTAAAATTCATATTCGCTCTATTTACTTTGAATTACGAATTTTTTTAATTAGATCATTCCACCAAATTTTTATTAGTTAAAAATTCTAAGTAATTAGATTAGATTCAAATTGAATTTGGATTAAAATCTACTTTATTGACAAATATAATCTCAACTATACCACTTCCAAGAAATTAGGAGTTGAACTATTCAAATGACAAAATAGACACAAAATAAATTATATAAAAATTCTTAAGTCATTAACTTTCAGTTTTTGCCTCATTACTATAGCTCACTCTATATATATACACACTAGCAAGTGTTCGGTGAGACGCACCGAAAAGAATTTTAATATTGAAATAACTTATTTTGCTTCATGTAATTAAAAATAACTTGTAATTTGTAACACACCTAGAAATTTCTAAATTTGAAATAAAATTAAAATTTTGGAGAAAAGGATTAAATTGTATCCTTCTAGAGAAATTAGGGGTTTATGTTAATATTTAATATTCGGGGGACCAAAAGCTTAGTTAAATGAGACTTAATTGAAAGAATTTAGAAAATTCATAGGGCCAAATTTTAATAAGAATGGATCAAATGGGCTATCAATTTAATGCATTAATAAGTCCTAAGGCTTGAATGAAAGCTGAAGTAAAGTGTTGGGTGTCAAAAACAAAATATCAAAAATAATTTATATATATCTTACTTAAGGCCATAATTTCTTCAAATTCTCATATGCAAACCAGTATATCCTTTCCCAAACTTCTCCCTCACCATGATAGGAAACCAAAAAATTGACCAAACCATTAGCTTGGTGTACACAATGGTATGCATTTCAACCTGAAGGGATTGGGAACAACAAAAGTTGAGCTCACCAGCTGCGAGTTTTGGAGATGGTTGTTCCATAGCGGCAAGCGATGGAAAGGGGAAAAAAGCTACTAGGTTTTGATAGGCTTGGCGAGAGGAGTGTAAGGGTGGTTTTACTTTCATGATCTGATCATCGAATAAGGAGAATTGGAGGCAGTGGTGTGCAGAGGCGAGATGGTGGTGCTGTGGCATTTTGCTTGAAATTGACTGGTAAAGTGAAAGTGGAAACTAAAATTAGTTGAGCACTTTTATTCAGGACGATGAAGTGCATCTTTTAGTGGTGTAGCACACGACGGTGTTCTAGTGGCGCAAGTACCACAACTCCAAAATTGGATCCTAAGCTCATTTGCATTGATTTCAAGCTCTCAATTAGACTTAGTCCGGTCAAATTTGGTAATTTTGGCTATTAAGTGGTAAATTTGCTTAATTGTTAGTTTTATTTGATTGGAAGTTGATTAACAATCGAAATGTAAATTGAATGAGATTAAGAATACGATTAATGAAATTTTGATAATAAATTGAGATTTTAATCTTGAATTAATAAAGACCCGATTAGACCTAGTAGTCAAGTTAAGTTAGAAAGATACAATTAACTTGTTATGAAATAAATTAGTTACAAAGATCATCACCATAGGTATTAATTCAGACAAGATATTAGAATATTGGTTAGATTTACACATAACAGGGACATATAGCATTGGATGAGGATATGTTACCATTCTTAACAGTTAGATCCCTAATATTTGAGTAATGAAATAATTAAATAAAAATTAGGTGTTTAGTCAAATTAAAATATATGAACTCCAATGAATCACCGAGGCGTTTTGGTATAATTAAGTGGTCATAAGTTGAATTCTATAAGATTATATGGTAACGAACCCTTACTATTAGTGCTTTTGACTCATAATATATCTAAGTCAAATAATGTTCCAAGAAAGGAAATAATGTCTAGACACCTAAAGTATTTGATGGGATTATAGGTAGGATCACATCTCGAGTATTTTGATGTTAGATTGATATTTAAGGAAAGTAACTAAATAAAATAAGTCTCATACTAAGCCTCGATATGTACTAATATAATCTGTTAACCAATATATTAGTTGTTAAGTCAGGAAGTGAGATTCAGCAGAATTGTTGAGCACACTAGTACGAAATTGGGTATGCTCAAACTATTTGGTTAGGTAGCTCGATATAGAATGAGATTAGGAAATATAGTAAGCACTAAACTATAATATGGACACTACGCATTCAACATTAAGTGATTTAAAGATTTAATATGATATTGATTCCAATCATTTTATGATAAGTTCTTAGGTTAATTAGGAAGCAAGGAACACAAGCCATTCAAATAGCTAGGGAAGTCCCTTGCATCTGATAAGTGAGTTTTATACTCACTATTATGAGACCTTCTTGCTGGGGAAAGAACTTATATATAGTATCTCTTATTATTGTTGCTTGATGTTTGATACATGTTTTCATGGTATTTTAATTATGATCATTATTTTGCATATTTTGGATTCAAAGCTTGCGTGGTTCTGCTCAAGAAATTCTTTCTTTCCAAAATTAGATTTCTTGGTTTTTAAACCTATGAAATATAATTTGACAAGAAATGATCACATTGTCGCAATTCGATATTGTACTGTGATTCAGTTATAGTATTTTTGATTCCTGCTATATTGATGATTTTCAGTGTGGCAGATGTGTTATAACATGACTTCTGCTAATGTAATATGATCTTAAAACCATTGAGGATGCTCATGGAAAGTTTAGACCCATAGGAATAACATAGGAAGTTCAAACCCTTAGGACATCCATGGGAAGTTTAGACCCTTGAGGACACTCATGGGAAGTTTATACCTATGGGGACACCATAGAAAATTATGGGTCGGGACTAGGAACAAAAAGATGGCCAGATAAAACAAGTCAATGGTGAAGTTTTTTGATCTAATGCCTACTAGTGATCCTATCTCTTACGTAGTTATAAGTTAACTGTCTATGAGTGAGGGATCAGCATATGGCCGGCCATGCCACATGTATATCGAGTCAACTGCTTGGGTACCCAGTTGAATGCTTGGTTGATTAAGAAATAAGGGACAAACCAAGGGCTTGGGTACCAAGCTAAATGCTTGGGTAACGAAGCAATAAAGATTTCAATATTTTAAAATTGTAGCAATAAGGTCGAAGACCATTAACAATATTTTGCAAAAATAATTAATGCATTTTGATATTTATGTTTATAACTTGAGTAATTTATGTAAGTTGACTAATTGTTAGAAAACTATGTCAATCATCGCTTTTTTCTTTTAAAGGTGTAAAACCTCTTCAAGAAAGGTTTTGAAATTCTAAAGTCACAACACTAGTATGGAACAATGTTTAGATGGAACATTTGAGATTTGAACAACTCCTTTTCGATAGAAAAATAAATCATTTTATTTTGTTTCGTGATCAACATGAGGATGTACTTAAAACTTTTATCAACATACCAACTCACTAAGTCGTTCAAACTTATGATTGTTTCTATTTTTATTCTGTTCTTTTCCCCAGATAAGGTCAAATTATGGCAAGAGTTGAACAAAATTTCACCTAAGGTATCTGGTTTAGCGAAAGTATACAAATGTATAGGCTGTGATTTACTAGCTTTGTTACATGAATAAAGTAAATAAGCTTTCAGTATGACTTCTATTAGATTGTGAATAAGCTTGAGCTATAGAAAATGGATACTTATGAAGTTTTGTTGTAAAATTTCTATACAGTTTTGATTTAGATCCAAATTGGGAGCATCATATGCGACTCATGATGCCATGAGAATAAACATGACTAGCAAATAACTAAGGATATTAAATTTTGCTCTAATTATGACTAGTAGGTATTCTTGTAGATATGTTTAAGGAAATGATGATTAAGTTAAGGGTAACTTCCCAAGTTTTGAGTATGCATTGGATTTTAATTAAAAGTTGGCTATTTGAATTAAATATTTTTTGGATTTTAAAATGGTTATCTTCTCAGAAATCTTGTGTATAGACTGAGTTGCCCCACTATAGGGATTAGGCATCTCCCCATCGGGGGTGCTACAGAGGTGGTATCAAAGCTTATGTTTGAGAACTTGAGCTATTTCAAGAAATCATCCTTGGAATATAAGGTTTTTGGATTAAAGAAGATTATGTTTGACCTAAAAATTTAAGTCTAATATGAACTTTTGAGACAGTGCATGATACTAACAAAGTGAAGGGTTGCGATTGCAGCGGCCAACCAATGCATAGCTCATTATTCCTAGAGTATCAAGCATGTGACTCTTTATGATTTGAAGGAACATACTTGGGACATATATTAGATGCATATAAGCATTGGGAACTTAATTTGATGAGAAGATGATTATTTTAAATAGTGTTAAATTCAATATTGGGAATGACATTAGAGATGAATGATATAGACATGTATGTATGGTTGAGGCTTGAACAATATGACTACTTCAGGAAATTTGTGTAATAATCACAAGCACGTTGATTGAAGGGATCATGAGATGACAAGAGATAAGAAAGACATATGATTGCCTAAAGGATGTGAAGCTTTGAGGAAACGCCCTATTAATTTGAGAAAAAGGCATAAAACTAGGCATAAGAATATGATTCCTTAGAAATTGGACACCATGCCTGATGAAATAAGTCTACATTAATGTAGGATGACTAATAACCAAAAGTGAGATTATTGACTAAAATGGGAAACCTAAGGGACAAAAAGATGATGTTGATAAGAATACATTCGCAATGGGTTGTTCATAAAAGAGGAAGATAAGAAGTGGAATGGGAAATTGTATTCCAAGTATAGGCTTTGATAAGAGAATGTGTGATCGAGTAATTGTTGAAGCTAAATATTTTTGAGAAGGTCGCCCATAAATGTATATATTTATATATGACAAAACTACTTTTTGAATGATGTTGGTGTATACCAGAATTAGTATGCGCGGAGCAACAACTATCTTAGAATTAGTTGTAATCTTTTATCAAAAATAGGTTAATTGTTGGGTTAGCAAATATTTCGTAAACACCCTATGTAGAGAAAGAAAGAAAATTTTCTAATATTAATGCTAACTTGAAGACTAGCTGAATTTTAGTTTATCTTATGTTTAGAAAATAATGTATATATATTTGATTTTTGTACAATAAGAATGAGTACTAATTAACACACATCTCACTAAACATTTCAGATAAACGTGGCTTGTCAAATGGAAAAGTCTTACAACTTATTGAATGGTGTCACAAAAACTAACCTCAACACATTCTCTCAGTCTGAAAAATCCAAGAGAGGATACTTCATAGTAGAGATGGCCAATAAATGTTGAGGGAATGATAGGGGAACCATTGATGAGTCTAGAACTGAGAAGGCAAATGACAGATCAAATTGCTACAATGTGGCAGCAATTCGTACAATCTCATCGATAACTGGGTTAGATAAATGATTTTGAGGAAAACAAAAGATCCCAAAAATTTGGAACACTAGCATACACCCATAAGTTCCACCCCCCAATATTTATGGGTGAGTTGAACCCCTAGAAAGCAAAAGCATGGATTAGGGAAATTGAGGATATTTTCCAAATGTAAGGCTACCTAAATTATTATAAGCCTATACATGCTATTGATCACTTGGAAGGAGCTACTCATCAATGGTACGTTTTGGTAAGATAGCGATGGAAATATAAGGAAAAACCTCGTGCTTGGGATAACTTCATATGGAAGTTTATGGATAAATACATACCACGATAGGTGAGACATACTCGGAGACAAGAATTTGTGAACCTTACCCAAAGGAAAATGACGGTATAGTAGTATGAAGCTAGGTTTAGCATATTGATTTGGTACGCACCATAGGCATTGAGAGAGGAATGAGATAAGACCAATAAATTTGTTAAAGGACTTAGATTTGAAATAAGACAAACCCTTACACCATATTAGCAATCTAAGTTTGAGTCTTTAAATAAAGCCTTATAGGTGGAGCAAGAACCTCATAAAATGTACAAGAATGCAAAAAGGATTAAGCAAGGAGAGATCATTGAGTTTAAAGCTCAAAGTGATAAGAATGATAATGTTGAGAGGAAGTGACAAAAGATCCAACTTGGGACATCAGCCAATTTCCTATGTCCTCCTAAGAATAACCCCTGGATATTTCTGATATCCTCAATAGGAGCCTATAGCTTCTGTGGCAATCTTCGCTATAGTAAAAACATGTGTTGGAAGAAGTATAAGAAATGCATGCGATGTGGTAGCGATGAACATTTTGTTCAAGATTGTCCTAAAGACAAAAAGCCAACCTCAAGTACTTGAAAAGATAAGGGAAAATAGGTAGTGGGAGGTACCACCTAAGGTTTTGAATATCAAAAGAGGCTCTAATCCCATGTATTTCTGGCTTTATCTCACAAGTGGAATTTAAGAATCATCATATGTACCGTTCATGACTGTATCTAGTGTGTGTAGTTTTACAAACATGTAGCAAGCTATGTGGAAGCATTTGACTTGATATGAAATCTCAAGTTGTGTTGGTGTAAATAATTTTGTTACTGGCTTCCAAATGTACAAGACCTAAGCTTGTTATGTGAAATATTATAAATGTAAGTTTGAACTATATGATGCCACATGTAAATGCTTATGCTTATGTAGGTTGATACTGGTGGCAATGGTGGACTTAGAATTATTATGTACTTTTGGAGTATGTATTCATGCTTCATTTTTTAGCTCATACCTACTTAGGTTGTTAAGACTTTGATGTTGATGGTATAGTCAATTTTGTCTTTATTAGTATCATTTAAATTAATTTAGCCTTCGTAGGTAGATGGTCCATGATATCTAAGTATAAGACTTGTCATATTATCCCAATGAATTTAAGTTTGGATCTAATCACTTTTGAATGTGAGTGTTATGCAAAATAGAAGTTCATGATATTGGTGATCATGTGCCAGTAATAAAGGCTCTTGTGAACCCTTAAATAGTAGCATGTACGCTATTAGTTTGAAAATAGAAAACCTTCTAAGTATAGACACGAGAAGTGATGATGAGCATAAAGTTTGCCTAATTAGATCACTGGCATAAACTACTCAGTGACCTTAAGAAACCACCAAAGAGGTTTTAGAATTCCCTTTCAAGATAAACAAATTTTTCTCCTCATAAGTTCAATCTTGGAGACTAAAGGAAAACTTTAGGAAAGAATGAGAATCTGAATTATGGATTATGGAGTTGTTAGTTAATCTTATGAACAAAAAAAGACACCGAATGATTGAGTAAAGATGAAAATGTTGGAACAACTTAGGGAAAGAGAACTCTTAAAATTTTTGCAGGTGAATGTCACTTTGGACTAGGAAGTAACCAAAGTAATTATTTTGAGAATGAGACGATAATAGGAAATTACTTCATGAACTCCATTAAACAATAAAAGAGAATCTAAGGACCAGATTCTTTTAAGGGAGGAGGATTATAACACCCTTAGAAATTTTTAAATTTGAAATAAAATTAAAATTTTGGAGGAAAAGATTAAATTATGTCCTTCTAGAGAAATTAGGGGTTTATGTTAATATTTAAAATTCAGGGGGGCAAAAAGCTTAGTTAAATGAAACTTAATTGAAAGAATTTGGAAAATTCATAGGGCCAAATTTCAAAAAGAATGGCTCAAATGGGTCAATTTAATGCACTAACAAGCCCTATGGCTTGAATGAAAGCTAAAGTAAAGTTTTAGGGGTTAAAAATAGTTTATATATAACTTAAGGCCATAAATTCTTTAAATTCTCACATGCAAACCCATATCGCCTCTCCCCAAACATCTCCCTCACCATCACCAAAAACCATAAAATCAACTAAACAATCAAATTGCTCTTAGATTAGTGAACACAATGGTACTAATTTTAGCCTAAATAGACTGGTGGAAAACCAAAAATTGAGCTTGTTGGCCATGAGTTTCAGAGATTACCATTCTACAGCAAAAAGCAACAAAAAAGGGAAAAGAGCTACTAGGTTTTGACGGCCTCAACGAAAGAAGTATAAGGGTGGTTTTACTTTCATGAACTGACCATTAGAGAAGGAGAATTGGAGGCGGTGGCACGTAAAGGTAAAATGGTGGTGCAATGGCGTTTTGCTTGAAATTGACTGGTAAAGTGGTGGTGAAAGCTGAAATTAGCTAAGGGCTTTTAATTAGGGTGATGAGGTACATCGTCTAGTGGTGGTAAAGTCTATTCCATTGGTGGCAAATGATGAGGCACATCTTCTGATGGTGGTAGAGTATATTCCAAACAGCAATGCCCTAACGATGCTCTAATGGCACAAGCACAATAACTCCCTAATTGGATCCTAAGCTCATTCACATCAATTTTGGGCTCTGAATTAGACTTAATCTAGTCCAATTTGGTAGTTTTGGCTATTAAACTATAAATTTGCTTAAATATTGGTTTGATTCAATTAGAAGTAGATTAATAACCAAAACACAAACTGAATTGTGTTAAGATTATGATTAACAAAATTTTGATAATAAATTGAGTTTTTGATCTTGAATTAATACAAACAGGATTAAACCTAGTAGTCAAGTTAACTTAAGTTAGAAAGATATAACTAAGTTGTCATGAAATAAGTTAGTTATAATTATCGTCACTATAGGAATTAATTCAAACAAGATATTAGAATGTTGGTTAGATTTACACATAACTGGGACATATAGCATTGGATGAGGATTCTTACTATTCTTAACAGTTAGATCCTAAATAATTGAGTAATGAAAGGATAAAATAAAAATTAGGTGCTTAGTAAATTAAAATATATGAACTCCAATGAATCACTGAGACCCTTTGGTATAATTAAGTAGCCATAAGTTGAATTCTGTAAAATTATATGGTAATGAACCTTTACTATTAGGGCTTTTGACTCATAATTTGACTAAGTTAGATAATGTTCCAAAAGAAAGGAAATAATGTCTAGACACCTAAAGTATTTTATGGGATTATGGGTAGGATCACATCTCGAGTATTTTGATGTTAGATTGATATTTAAGGAAAGTAACCAAATAAAATAAGTCTCGTACTAAGCCTCGATATGGACTAATATAGTCTATTAACTAATATGTCAAATGTAAGTCAGGAAGTGAGATTCAGTGGAATTACTGAGCACATTGGTAAAAAATCAAGTTTGCTCCAACTATTTGGTTAGGCATCTCGATAGAGAAATGAGATTAGGAAATACAACAAGTCTAAAATTCATTAAGTACTAAACTATAATATGAACACTAGGTATTCGACATTAAGTGATTTAGAGATTTAATATGATATTGATTCCATTGTTGTACAATAAGCTCTTGGGTTGATTAGGAAACGAGGAACATAAGCCATCTAAACAATTGGAGGAGTCCCTTGCATTCAACAGGTGTGTTTCATACTCGCTATTACGAGACCTTCTTGCTAGGGAGATAACTTGTATACAGTATCTATGATTATTGTTGCGTGATCTTTGATACATGTTTTCATGGTGTTTTAATTATGATAAGTATTTTGCATATTTGGGAGTCAAACCTTGCATGGCTCTACTTGAGATATTATTTCTTTCCAAAATTTTCTTTCTTGGTTTTTAAACCTATAAAACGCAATTTGACAAGAAATGATCACATCGCCATAATTTGATATTTTATTGTGATTCAGTTACAGTATTTTCAATTCTGACTATATTGATAATTTTAAGTATGGCATATATGTTATAAGATGAATTATGTGAATGTAATATGAACTTAAGACCTTTGAAGATGCTTGTGGAAATTTAGACCCGTAAAGACGCCATGGGAAGTTCAGACCCTTAGGATGCCCATGGGAAGTTCAGACCTATAGGGACGCCATAGGAAATTATGGCTTAGGACTAGGATTAGAAAGATAGTTGGGCTGAATAGGCCAATGGTGAAGTTGTTAGAAGTAGTACCCACTAGTGACCCATCCCCCAGGTAGTTGTAGGTTAACTGTCTATAATCGAGGAATCGGAATGTGGCCAGCCATGCAACATGTCTATTGAGCCTAGGGCTAGGTACCAAGCCAAATGCTTGGGTAATAGAGAAATAAGGGACCAAGTTGAGTGCTTAGGTGCCGAGCTGAATGCTTAGGTAATAGAGAAATAAGGGACGAGCTGAGGGCTTGGGTACTAAGCTGAATGCTTGGATAATAGAGCAGTAAGGATTTCAGTATTTCAAAATTGGAGCAATAAGGTTAGAGACCTCTAACAATCTTTTGTGAAAATAATTAATGCATTTTGATATTTATGTTTATAACTTGAGTAATTTATGTAAGTCGACTAATTGTCGGAAAACCATGTCAATCATCACTTTTTTCTTTTAAAGGTGTAAAACCTCTTCAAGAAAGGTTTTGAAATTCTAAAGTCACAACACTAGTATGGAACAATGTTGAGATGGAACATTTGAGATTTGAACAACTCCTTTTCAATAGGAAAATAAATTATTTTATTTTGTTCCGTGATCGACATGAGGATGTACTTAAAACTTCTATTAGCATACCAATTCACTAAGTCATTCGAACTTACAATTGTTTTTGTATTATTTTTCTTTTGTTCTTACCCTAGTTAGGAGCAAATTATGGCAAGAGCTAAGCAATGTTTCACCTGAGGTATATGGTTTAGTGGAAGTATACAAATGTATAGGCTATGATTTACTAGCTTTGTTATGTGAATGAAGTAAATAAGCTTCCTGCATGACTTCTGTTAGATTAAGGATAAGCTTGAGCCATAGAAGGTTGATACTTATGAAGTTTTGTTGTAAAATCTCTATATAGTTTTGATTTAGATCCAAAATGGCAGTATTATATGTGACTCATGATGCCATGAGAATGAACATGACTTACAAATAACTGAGGATATGAAATTTTGCTCTGATTATGACTGGTAGGTATTGTTGAGAATATGTTTAAGGGAATGATGATTAGGTTAAGGGTAACTTCCCATGTTCTAAGTATACTTTGGATTTTAATTAAAAGTTGGCTGTTTGAGTTAAATGTTTTTTGGATTTTAAAATGATTATTTTCCCAAGAATCTTGTGTATAGACTGATTAGCCCCTTGTTTGGGAGTAGGCACCTCCCTGTCGAGGGTGCCACATAATTATTTTTAGTATTTAAAGAAACAAAATCTATTACTAATTAAATAAAACAATAAGAATGTTTCAATTTAAAAATATTATGCCTAGAGATAATTTGTACTTAAATAACTTGTGGAATATGAAAAATTGCTAACTCTAAGTTTATAAATTATACAAAAGAATTTTTAAATGATAAAATTTAAAAAAATAAATGAAATAATTAAGAAAATAAAAGTAGAGTAGAATATCTAACTAAATACACTTTTTAAATTAGATATATATATTTATACACACTTTTTGATATGATAAGCAAATAATTTTTTTAAAATATAAAGTTTTTTTTATATGATTTCTTGATGATGTGGAAGTTACAGTTATAATGTCCATGACATTTGAGATTTTTAAATGTTAAATGTTTTTTGTTAGAACAAATATGTAAACCTCTTTATACTTTATCTATGAAAATAACTTACATCATGTTATTATTTAATAACTAATTCAGTATACAGCTTGTAACATGTAATTTTTATAAACTAAAATATCTCTTAATATTCTATATAACTATGATAAATAAAATTTATTTATATTTATTTATATGTAGTTGTTTTATTATTTTTAAAATTACCAAATAACATATATTATGTACATGAATAAAATAATAAGTAAATTTTCAATAATCAATTCAAGATAAAATATCACTCTCTCATATATAAGTTTCTTTTGTAAATATATAAATATATAAACTAATTAAATGGATACTTATTTTAAGCCAAACGTTTTTAATTTGACATCATTAATCCATGTAAAAAAATTTATGAATTACTATAAGCAAAACTATCAAATTAAAGTAGGCGATATAATTATAAAATTTCTTAGCCAAATATATTGAAAAATATAAAAATTGATAGTATTTGCTATTTAAGTAGTCATTTATCAAACTTTTGAAAAATTTCAGTTATGTCAACTATATACATGTCATATATAAAAGAACTCATTTCAAATAACTAAAAATGAGTTCTCTATTATATTGCTAAAAAACTAAAATGAATTAAATTAAAAATGTAAAATATAGTTCAAAGTTTATAGTTGTTACAGGAAATAACTTTTTATATTTGAAATATTCTTCAAATTAAATAATTTGTTATATTCTATATATATAGTGTTATATAAAAATATTTTACATATCTAAAAAAATATTATTGTAAAAATAATTAAATTTTTAAAATTTTGATAAATTGGTTCTTACATATTAGTTAATTTATAATTATTCATTTCAAACTTCTAAATCTTCAATAAAGATTATGAAATATTATTAAATATATTTTGACATTCTGATGAAAGAAAATTAGAGATATGGTACAATTATATCAGTTAGAGATAATAATCAACAACTAATAAAAAAATTTTTAATTGAATCAAAATACTCGAAATTCTGAGAATTTTTCATTTGGTCAAAATTACACAATTAAAATCAAAATTGTATAATTATGAGTACAACACTGTGTTGCTATATATAATAGTATAGAGATATACACACACTAAAATAAACCCCGTGCAGCATAATATTCACTCAAGTAAATTAAGTAAAACAAATTTATAAATATATAATTATTTTATTATATTTTTGCCTATATAATATTATTTTTTATTTTAATTAATATAATACTATTATATTTTAAATGATTTTGTTTCAAACAATTAACTAATAATGCCAAATAGGATCAATTAAAATATAAATAATATGGTATATTAATATCAAGTAAAACTTAGAAATATTTTTATATCCCATATAGTGATTGAATTATATTATAATTTAAAAAATAAGAAAATTAAAGTCTCAAGTTATGAATCATATGTCAAAGTAAGGGATACAAAAGTTTCAATAAATAAAAATAATAATGAAATACTAAATTCTACAAAATAGAGAATTAAAGAATTTGAATAATATAACTTTCCTATGATTTTTTTCAACAAAAATTCGTTAGAGAGAAGAAAAATATTAACATAAAATATAAATACTAATGGAATATGCCATTGAAAATTTAGCGAAAATTTTTTCGAAGAAAGTCCAATAGAATTTCACTAAAAATCATTTGAAAAAGTCCATTGCATGATGGAAATTGTCAACTTTTCCTCTAAAAATTTCATTGAAAAGTTCACATTTTCTTATAATATTTGTATTAAATCTCACTACCCCTTTATATAGGTGGATGAAGTAGAAGAAAATATTAACAACTTGAAACTCTTTTATCTTATTCCCGATTCAATATACGTAATCTTAAAATGATAATATCAAGTCTTTTGTTCAATAAGATTCCAAATCACGTGCCACAATGTGATTGGTTGCTATCTTATTAGACTACAAGATACAAATTTATTGGTTAGAATACCTCAATAAAAATTAAAAGATTTTATCAATTATTAATAATTTATCCAATTGTTAACCAAGGAAGTAGATTATATGTGAATTTGAATTAAGTTCTTACTTATCTAAACAAATTTTAAATTTTCTTAGATAAAAATGAGTGATTAACAACCAATGGGATTTTTTTAATTTATTTAAAAAATTCAAATTTTGGAGAATTCAAAATTTGATCAAAATTACATAACTACGATTCCCACATCGTTGTACTATCTATACTATTATACATAGCACAATTTTGTGCTTATTTAATTATGCAATTTTAATTCTAATTGTGTAATTTTTGCCACATGTCGAATTCTTAGAAATTTGAGTATTTTAATTTAATAAAAAAAATTATAGGTTGTTAATTATTATCTCTAACCTATAACACAACTAAAAATGTAATTGGTAAAAAATTTAAATATCATTATTTTAATTTGATTAAAAAAATCTGGGGGTCAAAACATAAATAGGAAAGGATTTAATTGTGGGACATTTGAAAATTTTGGGGGTAAAATGGAAATTATTTTTGGTCAAATGGGTCAATTTATGGCACTCATTAAACAAAGGATTAAATTAAAAACTGAAGGCAATTCTGGAGATCAATCCATAACTACTGAAAATTACCCTTTAAATAGAAAACAACATCAACCCCCCCACCCAAAATTCTCAAATTTCCACTTGCAAACCGCATCTCTCCCCTCCAGCAGTTCCCCTTTGGCGATGACCAATTCCCAAAACCAAACCCTCTATAAGCTTCATCTCACCACTAGGAGCACAATCGTACCACATGCATTCCAATTTGGTCGAGAAATTAAAGCTAAAAGTTGAGCAGTGGAGGCAACTGGTGAGCAAAGCGGTAGCTTGAGTTTGGTAAATAGGTTTTGTAGAGTTTAGCTCAGAGAGCAAGATGGTGCCTTCCATTTTTGTCTTCAACCACCGACAACAACAAAAATGAGCAAAACTCACAATGGCGGAGGTGGCAAAACAACATGTTTAAGGCCTCAATTGATGGTTAATTTGACAGCATAGTTGAAAATTGATCTAAGCATTCTTTTATATGCATCGAGTGGTGGTGGTTGTTTGCCATTCAAGTGGTGGTGGATGGCAGCGTCTGGCAAACCTGAGGCAAAATCTTTAGCTCATCACGGTGATCACATGCATGGTGTTATCTTGAGGTGGTTTGGTTCCAAAAATTGAGTAAATTGGTAAATTTAGTGGGAAATGGAATACATTACAATTAAGCCTTTGGTTGTTCTAGTTGATGTATAATTTTATGTACCTTAGTGAACATTGAAATTTCATATTAATTGAGACCAAACAATGGATGCATGGTTATATATAATATTTAGTGGACCTGGATTTGTAATATATATAATTTGTGATTCATTAAGTTGAACTAGGTAATTAAAAACCCTAATTTTATATAGGTTGATATATGGGACTTAATTGTTAAAGATTGGATTATCAATAGCTAGATTTAATCATTGTAATCTTATAATCGACTTTATGTAACATTGTAAGAACCAAATATTATAGGGATCTGAATTGATTTATCAATTGGAGCAAATATGACCATTGTAGATATTATAGCGTTAATGGCCTAATTAGCATGTTACCTTATGGTATTTCGGAATCAAGCCTTAAAATATTGAATTAATTATAAAAAAATCGATATTAAGATATAAATGGCTTAATTATCATTTAAAGGTTGACAAAAGCATTTTGACATTAAGTGTGTTCTTTTGAAATAGGTGATGAGAAGCTGGGAATTTCAAGAAGTATGGCATGGCTAGCATTTTCTGTGGAAATTACAACAAGGATTAAGCCTATCTTTTCTTCTGGGACATGAATGATTTTTTATGCCTATATTCTTTATGTTCATTCGTCGAATTGAATTGTATTCGTTCTAGTACTCAGAACTCTTATTGTATTATTTATTATCTGTCCTATATACCCTACTACCTTGCTAGCTTTTCTTTTTTGTGTTATTTATTTGGATCTTGCTAATCAATTATATTTCATGCTGTATGTTGAATTATTTGGAATAATGTTTATAAGGCCATGTCGGACAATGTTTTATAGATTGTCCCTTTTGATTTGATCCCATATATATTTTCAATTGGCTATTTTGAAATACATATTATCTATTGGCATTATGTTAAGTCACCTTGAGAATGCTCTTAGGGGTATTACTACCTAATGGCCCAAGATTAGGTTTGAAAGATGACCAAGCGATATAGGCCGACAATGGTTGATCTCCCAGCTTGCACCCACTTAAGATTAGTTGGAGGTAGCTATCTGTGAGTGGCATGACTTGGCATCTGGCCGGCCATGCTACATGTCTATCGAGCTGAGTACTTAGATACCGAGTTGAATGCTTGGGTTAATGGATCAAGCCTAGTGCTTGGGTACCAAGCTGAAGACTTGTGTAAGGAAGTAACAAGAGAAATGTGGCATGTTATATTTGTACTTCATGTTGTTATTTATGTTCTATTCATGAGGTGATAAGGAGGGAATTGCCAATAGTTTGATAAATTTGGTATCATATGCTATGTTACATCATTGTTTCATATCGTAAAGTCTTTCTTGTTGTTGAATCTATTTATATGCTTTACACTTTGATAGTTTTTCATTGTCTAATATCATATTTCCCCCTCACTAACTCCTTAGGACTTGCCCCCCTTGTTATCTTTTATTCTCTTCCTAGAAAGGATTGGATAAAGGTTGAGGGTTTGAGGCGTGCCCAAGGAAAGACATGTTTTGTAATAGATTCGATGCTTTGATTTTATATATAGATTACACATAATCAAGATACTTAGACTTAGGAATGTTATGTGAGTGTTTAAGTTTGCTCTAAGGACTTTTCATATGTACATATTGCATCTTATGAATGATCTTTTGGGTTTAGTGTTGAGATGCTATCTTTTGAGTTTTGTTAAACTTTAGCTTTTTAATATCTTTTGAATTATAATTTAAGTTTGCATTGATGGCACCTTAGCTTAGGAATCCCCCCTAGCTGGGGTGCCATAGAGGTGGTATCAAAGCCTAGGTTTCACGATGATCTAGGCGAATGAGAATCATTAGGATTTATGGCTAGTTTGTAGGATAGAAAGTTAGTTAAGGTATGAACTCTTGGGTATAGTATTTGATATTAAGAGGTAGGAGATTATACCTAAGCAGTCAACCAATCTATAATCTTCACTTCTAAAAATCAAACATTAGACTTTAGATTGAGAATTGAACCTTGGGTATCCTAGCCATGATTGAAAAACTTTTATGTGATTAAGGAAGTTGGAAATGAACTTGACTAGTTTGTTTTAATGAAATAAATTTATATATTGTAGGATGATAGGAGAACATAGGGAAAGAAAGGAAGTTATAAAATATGAAGGCAAGGAATCTTTAGAAAAGAGAATTAGAGTTTTAGAATAGGTAAGAGCAAGATTATTAGAGCAATGCCAATGCCATAAGGATCAACTCTATAACATCCATGAGGCATTAAGGGAAAAGAAAGCGGAGACATATCATTTAAAAATAATAGTTCAAGTTAGAAGTGATACTATATAGAGGCTTATGGACGAAATGGAGTGGGAAAATGAAAAGGCAAAAATAGTTGAAGACACATTGTGAGGCTCCATATGGTATGAGCCTAAATGGAAGAGATTTTTGGGATTTTCAAGGTAGATCACCATAGGATTGTCACAATGACCCAAATGGTTATGGATGAAGTCAGAATGATGTTGGCACACCATGGGAGTGCCATCAATCAAATTATTGGAGTTGACATAGCATCCAAGGTAGGACCTTCCAGAGTTTGTCCCTTTCTAAGCCAGGATAGAGATAAGGTATCCATATTGAGGCAGTGCCTGAAGAGAACCCAAAAGAGCCGCCAAAGGATAATCCTTAGGAGGACCCTACACAAAAGCCCTCAATTAAGGTACCGTAGGGGATTAGTATGGAAAATGAATTTTGGGAATTTGAAGAACACGGTGATCATATGGATATAGAACTGAATGAGGAAAAGCAGGAAAATGAGAATGAAAAGATAAACTCTAACATTACTGATGTAGAAGATTAGAGTTAGAGGCTTCTGAACATGTAAATATGTTATAAATATATATATATATATATATATATATATATGTTTTAGTACTAGCTTTTAGCTATTAAATTAGAATCTATAGGCTAAGGTCAACCAAACTAATAACGTAATGTCCTAACTCAAGCGTTGTCATTTTGTTTACGACCAAGCAAATAGTTAGCTTAAGGTAAATTTTGGGATTTTGACTTCGTATATACCATTGAAAACAATTGCTAATGCTAACTTAGAATGATAATAAAAGTTCTTATATTGATCTTTGAATGAACAAACTTCTATACAATGAATTTTACTTTAGTCTATTAAATACTTTATATGCAAGTTTAAGGGATTAGAAACAATTGATGATAAGTTTAAATATCATTGCACAAACTTGATAATTTGCAGGCTAAAGAAGTACTCTAAGTCTAAACCGATTTGTAGAAAAGAATGGCATCACATGGGCGTTCTCACATACCCACTTAGGCTTGAGCACAACAACAAAGAAGGTTAACCAGTAAACAAGCTAATGTATAAAATGTTCTAAGGTAGCAAGCACCCGCCTTACAACAACTACTACCAGAAGAAAATGTCCCACAGGCCCTTCAGGTTGATCAACCAGCTGTAGGTCCATCCACAAATCTTATGTACCAAATGTGGTAGAGATTTATGCAATTCTACCAATAGTAGGGTCAAAGTGATAGAGAAAGAAATGCTGAAGAGCATAGTGAAGATCTAGCATTAGAGTGATTCCTTCATTTCAACCCCTAAAATTTTATGTCAACCGATTGATAGAAAGGCAAAAGAACATATTGAGAATTTGGAAAAGATATTTGGAACTTTGCATCACTCGAATGAGCAAAAAGTTTGATATGTTACATTTATATGAAAAAGTTGTGCTCATAAATGGTGGAAAATGATAGACCGTATGTGGGCTACAGAAGGGATTTAATGGACTTAGGAAAATTTTGCCAAGGAATCCATGAAAAAATATATATTGTTGGTGGCCAATCACACAAGGGAGAGAGAATTCATGGATTTGATATAAAGAACATCATTTGTCAATCAATAAGAGGCCACTTTCAACCATTTAATTTAATATGCCCCCCACATGCTTGCAAATGAAAATCGATAGACCCATAAATTTGTGGAAGGATTATGGTCAAAACATAAATAGGCCCTTGCCATATGTGATTTGCCATGCTTTAACCGAGCAATAAGTAAAGTACTACATGTGGAGTCAAAACTATGGGAAACTTAAAAAATTGAAGATAAAGGCTGTAGAGGAAAAATGTTGCTGGTGGACAGAGCAACCCTAAGAGGATTTAATATTATCTATATGGTATTATATTATGACAAATGAAAAATGTTATCTAATAGAGGATTTAATATTATCTATATGGTATTATATATATTAATGAGATAATGTCAAAGATGTTTCTATGTATTAAAACTCTTATACTTTATATACCAAGATACAATTTAAAAAATGAAAATATATCCAAGTCTCAAATAACTCTTATTCAATATTCCAATTTCACATCTTGAAGAAGAGAAATTACTAAGTATCTCCATAAGAATTTTTCTATCTAAATAAAGAAAAAGATATTGCTATTTAGTTATATTCGTCCATTAATTTTGTTGTTATGGTTT
Organism: Jacaranda copaia; assembly: GCA_014898725.1. Taxonomy (NCBI): domain Eukaryota; kingdom Viridiplantae; phylum Streptophyta; class Magnoliopsida; order Lamiales; family Bignoniaceae; genus Jacaranda; species Jacaranda copaia. The sequence goes on from JACGDI010005759.1 coordinate 807,015, forward strand.
TAATTCTATGTTTTTTTTCTTTGTATAAAATTGATTGACTCTAGGTATTGATGTAATTCATGTGCAAGATAAAGGGAATACTAAGAGTATTAAGAAAAATATTGAATATTTGTGATTGGTTTACATCAAAATCACAATTTTTGTTCTTTTTTTATTATTTAAAGAGATTATCTTTTGGCATATTTAATTTATAAGCTTTGTGGAATAGACAATTTACTCAATTATAATAATATTTTTTTATTAATTAAACATCATATTTAGTGATGTTCATTCACTTTATGATTATTCACTTTATTGTAATTATAATCAAGAAAAAAATTATTTAAATATTAATATATATATATATAAGTGGGGAATTGTTCGTAGATATCAATTAAACTTGGTGATTTTAATCAAGTTTTCATAATGATATTTACTTAACTATACAGTGACCAAGGATGATGAACAGTAGCAAGCAAGCGGATATTTATATCCTTAGAACTAACTTTAAGCATACTTTATTATTAATTTATTTGAAAAAATATGAATTTTTTAATTTATATTTTATAGAAATTTAATTTTAAATATAAATAATTACTTTAATTAATACTATAATTACATGTGCTTGGTATGATGCATCGAAAATATTTTTAATATTAAAATAAAATTATTTCAAAATTATGCATTTAATATTAAAATTATTTTCAATACATCACATTGAGCACATACGAATATATATAATAGTATAGATATATATATATATAGAGAGAGAGAGAGAGAGTGAATTATTTTGGAGTAATTTATTTAAAATAAAAACTTTTTAGTGGTTGACTCTTTCACGCTCATTAATGGCCATCCATTAAATTCTTTCTCTCTCTCTTCCTTCCGCCAGAGCTTGTGGAACCAGGCATTGGCACAAGGGCGCGTGAACGTGGAAGAGGAATTGTAGGAAAGCATTTACTATGATAGTGAGCTCACCTTTAATTTTTCTATTTTGTTATCTTGACGCATTTTGGAAATATTTCTCCCTTCTAATTTTTATTTTATTATATGTTTCATTTTATAAATATATGTTAATTTGTTATGTGTTAATTAGTACATAGAATTCATAATTAAATATTTGTTTAAAAATGCTTAGTGCACTATGTGTTGATTTTTTATGTGTAAAAGAGAATAAGTTGTCACTCATGAGTATGGTCCAATAATTAGTTAAAAATAGGTCATGATCCAACGGTAAAGTACGTTGTTTATATTATTTGAGTATTTTATTATATGAATCTTCTTAAATCCTTGAGTTGTGTAGAATATGGTAACATATAAGATTTTATTAATTTTAAATACTTTAGAATTTCTATATATCTTTGCAGAATAACATCCTATCTCTCCGGTTGTATATATCAAAATATAGATAATTGAGGTGGATGAAGCTTTCATAAGGCTAGGGTTTGATTCACGCCATCTTTCTTCCTCATTAAAATGCACGAAGGTATATCATATGTACCATGTAGTGATTAGATAGATAGAATTATGAACCATTAAATTATACGGGAATTAATGCATCGTCGTTAATTTATTTTGGCATGAGAGTAGCATTGTGTACACATCCAACAGCTGGCTCACAAACCCGTCTCTTTTATCTTTTACTTTTACTTTTTCCGGCTTCCGTTGACTTGATGATGGTAAAGTGAGAAAGGGAAATGCAGCACAGGAATCAGGAACCAGCACAGACACTAAGAACTGTGTACGTAGTTGCAGAATGTGGTGGTGGTGGTGGTGGTGGTTGGCAAATATCACCACCCCAAATTAATTACTTAAACGGAGAGCATGTGAATATCAACCAAAAGAAGATACTAAAAGCAAATATTAAGCATGTGAATACAGAAACATCACCACATTTAATTTTCACCTTATAATAATATCTCAAGCCTTTATTTTACTTTCCTAAACTTCAACCATCTATTAAAACAAACTCACCATATACATATATATGAAGTTCTTCCCAATATGACCTATATAACTTTTTGATAACCCTATTCATCATATATAAATTTTTTCCAGGCATCATGTACTCTGGGATTGCAATGAGGATTGCTGGGGAAAACCCTTACGGCTGGACAGCCAAAATCGATTCCACGAAGAAGCGTTCAATTGTTTTAGTAGGAAAAATGAAAACATTGGCAAAATCCACATGGATCACTGTGTGTCGGGTCGGGCAAGAAGATCCCCGTCGGGTTTTTCACTCACTCAAAGTGGGATTTTCCTTGACATTGGTTTCTCTGTTGTATTTGATGGAGCCATTGTTCAAAGGTATCGGACAGAACGCCATCTGGGCCGTCATGACTGTGGTCGTCGTGCTTGAGTTCACTGCTGGTGAGCAAGTTTAGTACGTTATTCATTTAGCAGTATATCTCTAATTAATTTGTTCTTTTCTTATAATTTCGTAATTTTATAATGCTAATTAGCACATGAAATTTTACATTTCAATTGGTGTTTCATTTTCTATTTACTGTTCTTCAGATACATAAATATATCTGACGTAGAGATTATAAAGTCGCACTAAGTCATGATCTTTATTAATTGTAGGGGCAACGTTATGCAAAGGGTTAAATAGAGGGATTGGCACATTATTAGCTGGATCACTGGCTTTTCTGATGGAGTATATTGCTCAAGAATCGGGTCGGATATTCCGGGCTATTTTCATCGGGGCTGCTGTTTTTGTTATCGGTATGCCTGGCTATAATAATCTCACTCTAATATATAAATATATATGTATAATATCAATTATTCTTGAATTAATAATGAAGCATACGTATTTTTTCTTTTTTAATGACAGGAACGGCGGCAACGTACGTTAGATTTTTCCCCTACATAAAGAAGAATTTTGACTATGGAGTGGTGATATTCCTATTGACCTTCAACTTGATAACTGTTTCCAGCTATCGGATTCATAACGTGCTTAAAATAGCACACGACCGGTTTTATACGATAGCCATAGGGTGTGGAATCTGTCTCTTGATGAGCCTCATTGTTTTTCCAAATTGGTCTGGTCAAGACCTTCATAATTCCACTGTCTCTAAGCTTGAGGGATTGGCAAATTCCATTGAAGGTAAGCACACGCACGCCATATATATGCTGAATTAAGTAAATAATTAACATAGTCCGTAATGAGTGATCAGTACATACTAGTTGGGAAAAGGCATTAAATTAATTTCATCAAGAAACTAACTTGATTAATGATTTTCACAATCACATGATAAAGTTCCCCATCTGCGAATTTTATTTGTAGGCAATTTATTATTGAAGTGAATACATATATATATATATATATATAGATATATGCTCTTGTCGTGACTAGCTCTATTAGTAATTCCATACGTATTATTGCGAGCAAAAAACAATATTAGTGGCTAGTTCTAAATATTGGTGGTGTGCTTGCTTTTATTGATGATATGAAATTTGTCACTTACTACGTCTACTAATGATAAGAATTTTTATTTTTTCTACAATAATTATTATTTTCACTTGTTAAATATTGGAAAAGTTGAAGTTATTCTATTAAAAGAATAAAAGGTTTAATTTGCAATAGCAACCAATTAATACCTTCATTCTCAAACATATAAAGTTAATAGAGGTTCATGTTGTATGAAAGTATAGTAACAACAAAAATATGGTCTTAATTAATAAACTCCTCAATAATAATTTTGTTGTTGTCGCTATATGGGTAGTAAACTATCAATAAGGTGGCAGTAGTTCTTGTCGTTGTTAAATTCGTACACTGTATTGTTATGGCCATATAAAAATTGTATCACTTATTTTATATCATTAGCAACAACATTGTACCCGCCCCAAAAAAAAATTAAAAATCATTAGCGGCAATTTTACATTAATCACTTAACATTCTGTCACTAATATTTTTTTCTTGTAAAGTACTTGTTTAAACCCCGACTATAAGGATTTTAGTGCTGCTAGAGGCAATTAAGATCTTCCCAATCCATTGCAGCTTGTGTTAATGAATATTTCAGCAATGAAGACCCAAATGCAGCCAAAGACAAACCATCGGAGGATCCCATCTACAAGGGCTATAAGGCTGTTCTGGACTCAAAATCCACTGATGAGACCTTGGTACATTTTCTCATATGTACACGTGTGTGTATGTGTGTGTGCGAATTAATTTCTCTATGATAAATAGTGATATATACATTTTGTTGAGTTGAGCAGGCAATGCATGCGAGTTGGGAGCCATGCCATTCAAGGCACTGTAACAGGTTCCCTTGGCAGCAGTATGTCAAACTTGGAGATGTTCTTCGCCACTTTGGATATACTGTTGTAGCTCTGCACGGATGTCTTCAAACTGAAATTCAGGTGATCATTAATTCAGCTTGCATACTGTTCTCTCTGTACATTGCTGTTATTTGTTATATATGTTATTTAATTAATTGAAGAACATGTGTGTTATATCATTGAAATATATCTATATAAGTTATAGATAAGATGAAAGCCATGAAATACAGCTCACATATGATCTCAAATTTTATATGTAAATTCCTTAAAATTCAAAATTTCGCTCTCTTAAATTCTAAAAGTACCAAACCATGCAAATAAATCAAAATATGTATCTTGTACCAGTCCCAATCTATATATGAGAATTCTAGATCTGCGTGACCACCACGTGCATGTATGTATTTGTTATGATATTTTAAGTCTTCCATTAGAATTAGTATTTTATCTTTTATTCTAATTCACAAATACATTTAAATATTTGTAATCTCTAATGAAAATTTTATTATAAAAATATAATAAATGACGTGGTATTAATCTTAAATAGAGTATATAAAAAATGAAATATCAATTAAAATAAATAATGTGGTGTGATTCAGTTCCATGTTTTTTATAGAACTAAACCATCACAAACTATCAAAATCATTGCAATAATAAATGGTTGAAAAACTCAGACTCCAAGATCAGTACGAGCTCTTTTCAAAGACCCATGCATCCGAGTTGCCCGAGAAGTATCCAAAGCACTAATGGAACTGGCCGACAGCATAAGAAAACGCCGCCAGTGCTCGCCTGAGATTCTATCAGACCACCTGCACGAAGCCTTGCAGGACCTGGACGCCGCCCTGAAATCGCAGCCGAGGCTCTTTCTCGGCCGCAACACCAATGCCACCACCAACATGTTGGCCTACGCTGCAGCAGCAGCCGCAGCCCGACAGAAGTCCTCCTCAAAAGACTCAGGGATCTCTCTCTCGAGTGTCAAAACCGACCCGTCGGCACTGCTCCAGTGGAAGTCCAAAAGGGAACAGGCCAAAGAGCTGGCGGAGAGAAAGTCACTGCGGCCAACTTTGAGCAAGATTGCCATCACGAGTCTCGAGTTCTCGGAAGCGCTGCCTTTTGCCGCATTTGCCTCGTTGCTGGTGGAGGCGGTGGCGAGGCTTGATCTTGTGATTGATGAGGTGGAAGAGCTGGGGAGAGTGGCTAACTTCAGGGAGTTTAGTGCAGATGATGATAAAGTAGATGGAAATTCTCAGAGACCTGAAAGGGGGAATGGTGCGCCATTGGAGAACCATTTGCCTTCCCATGGAGCAGATTGATGAAGATTAATTATGTGGGATATATTTAAATACGCTTCTAGCTAGGTTGATATATTGGATTCTTGGGTCTAATTAACAAATTATTGGGAAATTGTATGGAGTTTGGTGGCGATGCCTGGTGATGACATAGCTAGGAACTGGATTGAGATATCAAATTCTCATCATTTTTCCACAAGAAATATGGGGTTCTGTTACTTAGACCACTTTGATATACTAAATCCCTTCTGCTAAATTTGTTACTCTGATTTGTCTAAAATAATCAAGAGAAACATGATTGAAAAAGAAAATTGAAGTATGGTCTCTCATCTTAAGTAACAATCCGGCAATTCTCAACCTTTAATTTTGAAAATAATCAAGTAAAGATACAACACTATTAATTCCTAACCATTACTTTTAAAATAATAAGTAGATATGTTAAAATTTTATCACAATACATAAGAGAAAGTTGGCAAAAACAAAACTATGATTATGACCGATCCGCAATGTAGATCCAGAACTTGAAGTAGTACAAAACTAGGACCACAATGCTTACAAAGTCGAAAAAAAAGGACATAGGTCACCAAAAAGCACAATTAGCATTAGTGATTAGTTGCATGCCGCTTGCACGACACATGCGTTCATGGAACACTTTTGGCGAATGCCACACAAACAATCACTGGCCGCAAATGTACTTTCTAGTGACCTATGTCCTTTTCTTTAATTTTTTAAAAGTTTTAGTCCTAATTTTATATTAACCCAAATTTCAATCCTACATTGCCAATTGATCATAATTACGGTCTTATTTTACAATTTTCCCATATGCGTAAATGCATGATCCATAATGTAGATTGTATATACCAGCACACATTAAAATCAAATTAAACCATATATGTTGCATCACGCTTCTCCATGAATCACGCTTCAAATGAATTACCAACGTACTCATCTAGAAACTCTAATTTAGAATAAATCATGGATTAGTCATACTCACAATGGTGGATATCTATCGAAGCTACCCATTCATTTATACACCTAAAATTTATTTTTGGTGATGCTCCAATTCAATTTCTAACATCTCTTTTCTCATGTGTGTATATCTATATATATATATATATTTGACTAATGTTCTTGATGTTCTTGAATCTTACACTCATAAGATTTTTAAACATCACATCTTTCCAATCATACAAAAAAGAAGGCATAATGAGAAAGTTACATAAATCACTACTAGACTAATATATTTCTACAACTCAATAATTGTTTGTGTAGCCAATCTTTGTAGCCACATCATATCAAACATCTCTAAAGCTCTCAATAAGTAGAGCATGCTTGACCCTAATGTATAACTATGTTCAGGACTAGTCAAGCATAATTTGGCATAATCATTTGTGAACCATAAAACATAATTGCATTAAATGTAGGTTTTTGAATTAGGCGCTTATGCAATTCAACTTAGCGTTGAAAGCTTTTCCATACATGCTTTGACAAACCAAATCATCCTTACTCGTGGATAACATGCTAACATGGCATCATCAGATTTACACGTTATAACATGATCCAAAATTTCAAAGGATACAATAAATAATATAGGATCATAAACTGATGAAATTGGGACATTCAATCATTTCCTATAAGAGATTATCTCAAAGTACATGTAGCAATTTTTGGTATGTCATGCCTTAAACATCATAAAAACCTAAGCTTAGTTATGTCGGTGTTCTAGTGTCTGACATGTGCATCACTAGACAATTACTCTCTAAAATGACTTCTCATATATAATCAGCATATTCAGCTAAAACAAATTTAATATTTGGACATATTTCATAATCAATCAAAAAAGAGATCTCATTTTAAAATTCATGCTAATTGGAGTTTAAATTATACATAGGGCAAATTGTATAACTAGTCCCTAAAGTTTCATTGGAAAATCACTTTAGTTCTTAATCTTTATAACTTAATCTTTTAGTCCTTAAATTGAATATTTCATTTTAGTTTAGTTCTCAAAACAACATTCTGGTAGTTTTTAGCCAGAAAATTGTCCATCGATGAGATTTTTAAGGGTAAAATTGTTCATCTAAGGTTTAAATTCCATTTTAGTCCCTCAAGCTTTTTTTTTTTTCTTTTTTTCAGCCAACAAATCACAAAAGGAGGGAACAACCATGTTCCTTCTTAAAATATAAATCTACTATGTTGAATATTATCTATTTAATAAATAATTTTTATAGGGAGACAGAATTTTTAATAGTCATTGATTAAGGAATTCCTGAAATTCGGGCAACATATATTTTATCACCTCTTATCTTGGCTAATAGATAAAAATTTGATATGTATTTAATTTAAAATGAGTAACCATATTTATATTTTAAAATTAAAATATTGATAAAAGTACTCATAATATATTTACAAAGGTATGTTAAACTAAACTTCTAATACATATATGAATTTTAATGTGTTTTATGTAAGATGTGTTTTTAGTCTCCAATAACAACATCATGCATAATATTAGGATAATTTTCTATTTATGACCAAATTTATGTACAACATCTTGACCAAATAGTTGGGCATGGGGATGGGAATGACCAAACACAAAAGGGTGATGAAGTACCAAACCGACACTTTTGAAAGTTAGAGGCTGGTGATCCAATGATTGACTTTTCATTTCTAGATGATGCCCCTTTGCCACAAGATTGGACTGATGTTCCAATCCAATCTGCATTATCTCTTTTTAAATCTACTTCTACCTCCTTTTTTATTTTGATTTTGAGTGTGATGATTTTACTGATAGTGATTATGACATATAGGAAAAGGAGGATATGTTATTTGACAGATATGTTGATCCAAATGTTGAGTTTGATGGGGTGGGAAAGGCAAGAGAATGAGTGATGACATATATGCTAGAATAGAGGTTGGGGAAGAAGATGAACTTGGAGATAGTGACGAGTTTGAGACTGTAATGGGCTCTAATGAAGATGAACTTAATCCTAAGTGTTCGAAGTACAATCCCAAAACTAAAAATAGGAACCCCGAACTAAAACTAGGTCTTATTTTTAGTTCAAAAAGTGAGGCTAAGTTTGTGATTCAAACACATTGCCATATGAGAGGGATGCAGGTTCATTTTCCTAAAAATGAAAAAACAAGGTTGAGGCTAAGTTCCTCCTGAGATGACCTTTGGAGATTCTCAACCGCTTGTTGGTATTTGTAGTAGTGCTCCTTCTAATAGAAATGTCAATATAGATGGTTCAAGAAAAGAGGAATTGCCTGTAAGCTTTAATTGATATATATTCTTAACTATGTGTACTTTTTTTATTATCACTAAAAAGCTAAAGTTTTGGTTTTTCATGTTAGAAAGAACTTGTCTATCAAGATAAAAGGGAACTCAAACAATATACCTTCATTATAAGTAAGTATCAAACTTTTTTTTCATACATTTTGGTTTTGTTTTGTTTTTCATATTTTATTTACATGTTAAATATACAATTCATAGGTTTGCCAAACTTCAAACATTAATACTCCAGTGATTATGAGATGTGGAATGAATTTTGTGATGATTTCTAACCTAAAAGCTACATTTGGATGTCAAAAAAAGAAGGAAAAGGATGGATCCAAAAAATCTAGAGGAAAAGGGAAGAATTCTAAGGGTTGATTAGGTTTGAGCATATGGTAGTGTATTGTAGTTTATTTTGTAGAAATTTGGTGATTGATTGTATGAATTTGTGGATTTTGTTCTAAGATTTCCAATGGGATCATGTGGAGAACAATGAACTTGAAGTATGGACTTACTATTTTGTTGTGGAATTAGTTTGCTTTATTTTGAATTGTGACTTAAATCCTTGGTAGTATGAATTTGTTAGTTAAATCCTTGGTAGTATGAACTTGTTGGTTTCAAATTTTCAGTTATATAAAGCATCTGGTTATTTGTTTTTGTTTTCATTGGCATTTGTTTGTTCTTGCTATTGCGTGGCGTGTTACATGTTTTCCTTGGCATTTGTTTGTTGTTCTTGCTGATGTAGCTGCTGCACAAATCTTGCATAATGAAATTTGGCTGCACAATTTTGTAGTTATCTTGATGCTGTACAGATTTTGGCTAAAAAGTTATGGTGTTATCAACATTTAGATTGCTAGACCTCTTTTTCTATTTTTCTGCTACTACCTCTCTGGTACATGGTTGGATATGCAAGAATGCATCAATTTTGTTGCTCAAAATTGTTGTTGCCAATTGATACATGGAATAGGTTATTGCGATTTGGAATCAATCATTAACCATTATTTGATGTAATTACTTCCTTGTTTAAGAAAATTAGTAGGATTCTCTCTTAGTCTTGAAATATGTAAGGGAAGTAAAATAATAAGCATAAACAAAAGCAATAACAATAAGCATGAAAGTAGGCATTAAACAAACATTACAAAAATAATTACATAAGTTGCAATTTGTTCACATGTTTTCCTAAATTGTTATCATTTAACACCAAAAACCTTATCACTTTTGCAAATAAACCAACAATAATTGCTAAGACAACTAAAACACAAACTTTTTTATTCTTCAATCCATCAACGTTGTTCGCTAGGAACTTTGTTCTTTATTTTCCTCAATTTGGCCTTCAATTTTTTCTCCTTCCTCAAGAATTCATTTAATTTCTCTTCTAATCTCTTCTTTTTTGCCAACAATTCAAAAATTATTTGTTTAGACCTAGGGCACATTTCAAGGTCCAACCATATAAAAACTTCACAATAGCTCCTAGTCTTGGAAAAAAACCAAAAACAAAAGTATAATTAGCTTGTTAATCACAAATATAAACTAGGTCAAATGAAAAAAATAAGGACTTGCACTACACCATAGTTTGGACATGCCAAATACCTCATTCTAGGATTCAAATTTGTCCAACTAGTTTTCAATGGGAGTTGTATCCCACATTAACAATAAACTTCTTTCCTTTGTGTAACTCCATTATTGAAACCACTTGATGAGGAGAAAGATGCTATTTTTGTTGCTAAATAATCAAAGGAAACTAAAACCTAGCAAATATAGAGGGAAAGTGGGTGAGCATAGCAAATGAGGTTGGAGAGAGGCAAAACTTCCCTCAAATTCTTAGTTGTTAACTATTAAATGGCTGAGTTCATGAAGGGATCACATTAAACAAAATAAGGAACTCTGGGGACACAATGTGAAAAATGTTAAAACACGGGAACCAAAATTGAATTTGTGGCATACTTAGGAGATCAAAATTGAAACTATGCCTTTTTTGTAAATAAATAACAATTCACGTTTCTATACACTATTGAACAATATCTCACAATCTAGATTCCAAGATTAAATTTTCTCTTGATTTCTATATTTGAGAAGATATCTATCACTTAATGATCTCAATATTATGCCTTTATTAAGTAACCTCAAGTAGGATTATTAAATTCCTTAATTCGTCAATATGATCTCACTTAAGAATTCTTTCATTAGCCTTTTTTTCACAATTATTAAATTCTTTCTCTCCATAAAAGTTAATTATTGGATAAACAATATTCAACACATCAAATTTGTACTGTGGGAAGGAATATGGCTTGTTTCTACCTTTTATGACCCATTGGCTGGAGGGAGAAAAACACTTGAGGAACTAAAATGGAACTTAAAATAAATTTGAGGGACTAAAATAGAATTTAGAACTTTCCATTGACAATTTTACCCTTAAAAAATCATAAATGAACCAATTTCCAACTAAAAACTGCCCGAATATTGTTTTAAGGACTAAATTGGAATGAAATACTAAATTTAGGGATTAAAAAGATGAAGTTATGAAAATTTGAGGATCAAAGTGATTCTAAAGGGAAAATTTAGAGTCTAATTATTCAATTTGCCCTTATACATATTAACCGTCTTTACTACTCCATTGCAAAGCTAATCATTCAAACATCAATTGTACAATATTATGTTTAAGTATCATCCTACTTGTTATTAATCTATAGGTTGATTGCCCGTGTGAGGGGGCTTGAAAGTACCAATCAAAGCCTAGTGATATTCACACCTTATAGATCTAGTAACAACCCGATGTTACAACTTTATCTCCTTAATCATAGTATATCCTCAAAACCCATAAAAGTCAAATTTCACATAACATATACTACTAACATGCTTTTGGAACATATCTCCTCTGTAAAAAGATAAATAATCATACTACTTATAAAAATATGCTCAAGAATGATTTAACTATGAAATAGTTTTCAGGATGAAGCAATATCTAGTGTAAGTATGTTTTGGTCCTTCAACTATAATAGCCACTTAAAGCATACAACAAGACTCTATTTACCTCGCAAATTTGCACCACAATATGAATGATCTCCCAAAAAATAGTCACTTAATTAACTAGATATATAGCTCTAATAATCTTATGTCTCTCTTTACAAATCTAAGGATCTACTTGGCTATATCACTATATTTGCATTAAGGATTGCTTTGATATCTACTGACATTCTAATCAGTAAGCACAAAACTAGTCGAGTAAATGCCCAGTGTCCGTCAAACTTCCCACGCACTTGCTTAAACAACAATAGTTAGCATCTCTTTACTTATTCCATTAAGAGAACATAACCATGATCATAAATTACCAATATGATTAATATCATGTATGCATAATCACTTTGAGAGCAAATTCTAGAGTATTCTAAAATAATATCAAATGTCTCAAAGCCAAGAATGCATCCAATTTTTCCTATACCCATCTTCAAAATAAAATGAAACTAATATTAAGTGGTGACATCCCCATGTCACTTGTAACCATAACATAATCATCCATATAAGTGCGAGCAAAATCCTCTCATTTATCTTGACATACTTCTAACGATATTACTGTACCATCATTAAGCTTACTAAAGTGACAGCCCAATGAATTGATAGTGTCACTGCCTGAATGAATGTTCAAGTTACAAATGGAGCTTCCAAGTAGCAACCTTTGTGCTATTGCCCCATTTCTTGAATTCATTTGACAATCACATAGATCCCTTTATTCGTCGATCATATGAATATTTGAGATTTTCTTCACCAAGGAAAAACCTACATGAAGGTGATGATAATGAATAGCATTGTCAAACGAGGCAAATTTCACCACTTAGGGAGAAAAACTCATCAAAAATTCTACACCGCTTTAAGCAAAAATATTTCTCCTTTCTTCAACATCCAAATATATCATCAACTCATCTACTTTGTTCTTACCTCTGGAAACCCCATATTCCAATGATCTTGCACCTAGACGTGAAACCAACTAGCTGTCAATAGGCTTTACTTTTAGCTATTCAGCAATCTTTTCCTTCACAACAACTACCCAATAAGCATTAAGCAAATTTTTAAGTTTCAAGTTGATTTATCAACATTCAAGCAAGCATTCGAGGAGGTTGCCCATTTATTCTCATATATATAATGGAAAACACAATGCACTTTAACTCCTTATGAAATTTGAGATTAATTGCTACTACCATCCCCGGTGATTGCTAATTGATTAGCTTAAAAATATCAACCCCTCCAGAAAACATAAGCATCGCCTGAAGGACCTTATAACTGGAATTGTTCAAGATTCTTTTTAATTTCAAAAGATATTCGTAAATTGTCTTTATGGATTACATTATGCAACTTAATATTTATTATTTCTCCAACATGGTGTTTATATTTTGTGAGAGCACACCTTGTCATATATTTACACCTATACCATGAATTACAACCATCTCATAACTCAAAACTGGAGAATCCACTGAAGGCACATATTCATAATGCTGCGTGCAATCTAGATTGTGTCAACCTCAAACGAGATAAAAATTAATTTGCACCATTATCAATCTAGTCCTTCTAAAAATATTTGACTCCTTTCTTTTCACAAGCCCATAGCTGCGAAATATTTAGGATTGTTACTTTAATAGATCAACTATTATTTTCCTCAAACATTAGCTCGATCTACTTTAACATGTTACTCTCACTTTCTATCGATACATGGAACCTTTATAATCATGTCCCAATTCGTTATCAGTTTAGCTATTAAAACGAATGGTGAAAGAAAAGAAAATAGGGTGCTCCGTTTAGATGCATATGTACAAAATTTGAAGTTGGTATCATCTCATGACTCATGAAGGGTTGGAGAATTAAAGATAATTTTTCATAGTGTTCGTTGCGGTCAAAATTATATATCTCACTTAAAATTGTATACCCTCAAGTTTGATAGAAGGTAATTCGTCTTATTATAATCTAGTCATTTTTAAAGGTGTCTAAACTCATTGCTTCTTGTAAACACATTTGGCTATGAAGTGTTAGAATTGTCATTTAATTTGCAAAATTGGTTTCCTCAAAAATCTGCCTAAACTAATCAGACATGATTTTCCACTTTCTATCAATTTATTGAACCTCATTATTTATTATTCATATCTATCTTTCTCAAGTCACTCTTAACAATTTGTTGCTTTCTGACTAATATCAATTTATAGTGCGAACATTGAAAATAAAAGAAAACAAAATGCATAGTTAATTAGTGTCTTAGTCACGAGTTTACACTCAATTTAGGACTTGCTTTACAGGAAAAACAACCCTGGCGAGCTTTTCCCACCAAAAAATTTTGTATAGAGGAAAGTCCTTTGAACATAGTCAGTAACGCCTCATCTAACTAATATGGTCATCCTCCTAACTTCGCAGGCTATAAAATAGTGATAAAAATAAATGTCAATAGAAGTAGAAAAAATAATAATTTTAATTTAATTGCATCACAAAAATAAAACAATCATTATCACACGGATCTCTAATACGATGGATAGATAGGCCGCGTTAATTAATGAATTACAAGTGTTACAATTTAAATTAAACCATATCAGATGCGTAGTGCCTTTGCACGTGTTGGAGGAGTACCTCACATCTATTATTTAGCCAGAAATATTAGTCATGCCCATTGATGTGGCTGAAGTTACGCTTTGCAACTCAAAATGTCTCCCCTTGTGTCATTTTTTTATAAACGACTATAAAACACTTGATAATCTTCTACATGCTTGCTCGATTGTCAATTATATATTCTATCATGCGATCGGGCATCTATTGTCTATACAGGAATAAATTGAAAATACTAGCAAACAAAGTAATTAGAAAGCTGTTGTAGTCAAACCATATCTCAATATAATTATGAGGAAAGAACTTTTTGGATAAATCCGATCCAGCCCTAACAACTAGTTATTTGTTCGCCGTAAATCTAAGCGACCAGTCTCACTAAAATATTATTAGCACTTAGCATTTCTTGACATTTGATTGTTTATGATATCATATTGTAACACGTCTTTTTTACTTTTCTGAATTAATCCCCGGTTTTGAATCTTCTAATTTTAATTATTTACTCTTATATAGCACATCTTTGCCTATACCAACAGTCACTCTAAATGGTTTACATTGATTGGCATAAACACCAATTCCAATTATTTCTACAAAAAGCTGTTGTGCACTTAATGTGTTTGCATTTAATAATACATTTGATGGATAAATATATATATATATATATATCTATATAACACTATAAAATTAACAATAATAAGAAATGATTGCGAATGTATAAAGTGATAATAGTGGGATGGTAGTTATCTATGCAGTTATAAGATTATAAATAAAAATAAAAATATTTAAAAACAATACATGAAGATATACAAAAAAAGGAATAAGGGACTTTATTAATAGCATACTTTATTTTTTTCTGACTTTCTTCAGTCAATCTTAAATTAGACAATTCATAACAGAAAGACTTACAAATTTTTATGATTTCAACTCTCGCTTTATTTCGGGATAGAGGAAGGTTCTCACGTCAACAATGAAGTAGCTCACTAGGAGTCTCATTTGCACGATCCAATAAATATTGCCCATTTAATGCTGCTGATTTTTACTGCAGCTGGTTCAGTAACTTTCAAGGGAAAAAACAAAAAAGTAAAGTTAAAGAAGAAGAAGCAGCAGCTGCTGCTTCAGCCATACAGCTATTACATGCAGTGAAGTAAAATTACGCTAAATTACTTTGAGTTCTGTAGACAATAAATAAACAAGTGACATTTAGATTATAATAATGCGAAACATTCCAAACAAATAGCATAATCTAGGATTAGAGGGTCAGGTACGATACAATATTCCATAATGAAAGTACTACATTCATAACCCTTTAAA
Source organism: Jacaranda copaia (assembly GCA_014898725.1). NCBI lineage: Eukaryota > Viridiplantae > Streptophyta > Magnoliopsida > Lamiales > Bignoniaceae > Jacaranda > Jacaranda copaia. The sequence continues at coordinate 822,717 of JACGDI010005759.1, forward strand.
TATGCAATCATGTTAGAGCACATGAAGACAATGAGAAAAAACGTAGCATCTGAACCATTCTGTAGTATTAATTTTGAAGATTAAAATGATATAAAGAGTGATCTGCCTTCTTTAGCCATCTATTCAGTTCCAGACTGATCTACAACCAATGCTTCCAAGTATCCACTCACAAGACAAAAAATAGAGGTGGATGGCTTCAATTTATTACCTTAATAGATAAAAAAGAGTTGAACCGTGACAATTTTCTAGTTTCTTGAACCGTGACAATTTTCTAGTTTCTGGTTCATAAATTAGCGAGAACTAATCATCTCACATTTCAGAATTAGCAGGCGTGGATGCATGCTATACATCTATACAGGTAGGTCCTTGCTAAATTCTGCCCCATTCTTCTCAGAATATCTAAGCACCAAAGTTTTCTAAAAAAGTTTGCTGAATTGAGGGAACCTGAATCTCAACCTTTTCCACTTGCTTTGCACTATCATTGGATGCAAATTCAGGATGTGTTCTGGCATGAAGTCATGTCTCGTCAATATACCCACAACTGGAACTCTCTGCAGAAACCAAACAAAGCATTCAATGAAAGTAGTAGTTAGACTGACAATTTAAAAGAGGTTTGAAAGAATGAGCAACATGTGTGATCTCTGTTGCCGGCATATGGCTCGGATGAAGACCAGAATCTTTATGATCATAAAAGCTCATATTTTTCGGGACCACATGGATAATTAAAATTTGTTCTGAGAAAGACCAAATGATATGACAACTATTCTCAATTACCAGATATGGTATAGAAAGGTCCAAGCAATGACATTAATCAACTGAAATAGCATGTGATACAAGCAGATAAAAAACATATGACCAAGTGAAAGGGCAAGATGTTACCTCAGAAAGCTTGGGAATCACCAGCAGGTGCCTTAGACCAACTTTTCGGAAAAGCGTTAGTGCTTTTGCTAATGACATTGTCTCTACGACAGCGTAGGGAGATGTGTTAGTGAATGGGTGCAAATCTATGTACATTTCCATCTCTTCTTCAGACAATTCTATATCTTCAATTTTATCACCATAGCCCAGACCCCCCCTCTTTGCAAAATCATCAGCTGAAAACTGTAAAATGGCATCCGGACCAAAAGGTCTGGGAGTTCGCAAGAAAGCTTTCGATTTTAACAATATGAGAAGATGGGATCGAAGGATTAAACCAAAAAGGACAGGAGATGCAGAGAGTGGGGGCTCATCTACCACTGGAAACCCATTATGCCGTGTGGTTTTAAGGACATGCACTATATTACCAACCTTCTCAAAGCCATGGAAGATTTGAAGTGGGCCTGTAACCACGTCACCAACTGTCAATTGCCTCATATAAGGCTCAGCATGAGCTTCTAAGTAAGGTAAACCCTTCAATGTCATCAAGATGTCATAGATATTTTCATTGAAAGCATCAGCAACAGTCTTGGAAATGAGAAGAACAAGCATTATAAGTGGCAGCAGCAATAGGTTGTTGGTCAATTCAAGAATAATCACACACAAGGAAACTGTCATCCTCATAGATCCCCCAAGAAGAGAAGCAGAACCAAGAACTGCGAAGAGGCCATGGTTCAGATTTGAGTTAGAACCAACTAACATGCCAATAAAACGTCCATAGGCTGCACCTGTCACAATAACTGGAACAAATAGACCCGCAGGAGCCACAATTCCATAACTGAAAATGCTGAGAATAAAACAGGAGGCGAAGAAAATAAGCATTGACAAATGATGAAACTCAGAATCGGTGTTTTTGCTGAACAGGTTTTTGATTGCATCATCATTTGTGTTGAAAAAGAGGCTGGCAAGATCATTGTAGTAACCAGGAGGGCACTGGAACTTCTTATAATTTCCAGACCTGCCGATTGTTGGACATGGCTCTGATGTATCAGATGGGCATGCACGACAAGATGCAATCCATGGTAATCCAAATAGAAGACAAGAAGTGATGATTGAAAGAGAACAAGCCAATATGATCCTGAAAGGAACTCCTTTCCTAGAGGAGAGGATGAAGAAACGCGACAATTCTGTTACTATAGAGGGTTGAGAAGGAAATTCGATTCATTTAACAGACGAAGTATGAATTTTGAAGACTCACTTGTTAATTAAATTGTAAATTTGGAGAACCTTTTTGAGTAGACAATTGTAGAGACTTCCTAATAAGCCACCTATAACTGCAAGTATAAGAACAGGAGGCACATCCCTGAGGTGATAGGAGATATTAGCTGAGGTGACATCATACATTATCAGGCCCCCTTTCCCAAAGAGACCACATTCACCTCTCAAACAGGTGTCAATCAGAGCCCGAAGAACTATCGCAACAACAGCTGTAGTGAAGAAAGCTCTCCACAGCAGAGTACTTCTCCACCTGCAGGACAAAGTCAGGACTGAATACTTCAGTAGAACAAGATGCAGAGGAATCTCCACAATATCACATCATTTACTATCACCTCAATGTCTACTTCATCCCAGTTTTATGCCAATGAATTTAGAGATTGCAAGTAATGCAACTGAGAAAACATCGATTTTGTTGGTCATTTGTGCCTCAGAGAATACCAGATATAATCATATAAAAAGGTGCCCAGAACACGCTTCATTATACTAGACCAGAGTCGTGCATCATATCATCAAGAATAATGGGACAATAATAATGTGTTATTCTTTCCGGTGCCAATATAGCAAAGAAGGCTGTAAGCTTGCACAAATCCACATTGTTGGAAGCTTGGCAAGACTAAATTAAGGAGAAGAAAAAAAACATGAAGTAACAAACTAAATCACTAAATATCCATATGTATGAGTCAAGTAGAAAGGTTATGCATGCATTGTTAATCTTACTTCTTGACCTTCTATTAGAACCCCCCTATTTTTCAAATGTTTTCACAAATTATACACCAAGGATTAACACCTAAGAGAGAGAGCACCAATTACAAATGCTTTATTCTCAATATGCCTTGCATCTCTCAAATATGAAGGAAGAGATACAAACCAGCTCAACCTTTTCTCATACCAACTTTAAAGACAAATAGAACGCTCAATGAAAAATATACTTAAGAAAATAAAACCCCTAAAAGAATCCTATTAATATATATGAGAAAAGAAAAAAGCAACATTTTACTCATGAACCATACACCATATAGTTACTATAAGGATTGGGGTTAATAAACAGCATACCACCAAAAGTAAACTATCATGCATAGGTGAGGTAATACCAAGATGCCATTTCTTCAAGAGCAAACAACAGACCACCAACTGGAGCGCGAAAAGCAGCAGCTATCCCTGCAGCACATCCACATGTTACAAGATCTCTCCTGTCCCGATCACTTTTAAAAACTCGCAACTGCTTCCAGGTCAACCTAAACCTTTTTGATCCACCCTGGCCTACTATTGCAGCTATGCAGGCAGCAGAATGGACCATTGGCCCAGCCTTTCCAACATTAAGAGATGATGACACAGCACATATGCTTCCAACTATCTGTGTGTTATATCGCCTTCAAGTAAGACCTCAAAAAATTCGGGGAAAAAAAAATGTAAAAAAACCCACAAAAAACACAAAAAACAAAAAACAAAAAACTTGGTATAGCACCAAACTATAGAAAAAAACACAATATTTGAACCAAACAACAAAAACTGTCTTCATGAAGTTTTCTGGTACAGATTAACACAAGATGAAAGGATGGGGGATAATGAATTTTTCCAGTCATCCTAAAGATATGTGTATTTCTTCTATTTCTTTTCTATCTGCCTGGATGGAATTTCATTTCTCCCCAGATTCAAAGAGTAGGAAAAGAAATGTCATGGTAATGAGGAGTGGTGGCCAACCAGCACAAAGTGAGAGAAATGTGCTGAAACTTGTAAAATGTGTATAATAGTCAATTTAATCTTGGTCAGTTGAAGCAGTGACCAAGGGGGGCAGAAAGGATAAGCAAACAAGAGCCATTAGCCGTTGTTTAAAGCACAAGCGGTATTCTGCCAATCTCATTTAAGCAGAATTTGAGAAAATAAGTTCCAAAGAATTAAGCAGGTAGCACTCAATGCTTCACAGTGAAAGCCATAGACATAAAAATAGGTAAACTTCTCCTAACTAAAGGAGGAGTGATTAAAGTGGACTTTATTGGAATTTTTATACAACAGCAGAGTATCAACTTCAGACATTCTCACTGATATTAATTAAGCAATTTCTTGATTACATAAGCAATATATACACACACGCATATATATAATATACATGTAGAGAGATACAGCAAGTTACTGGAGGCACGCATGTCAAAGTACCTTGACAATTAGAGTTCGGAATGAAAATATTGCTGGTGCATCTACACCATTCAAGTAAGCCTTAACCTCTGGTATACCTGAACCAGCAGCCTCAGGCGCTACAAAAGCAGTAATCAAACTTGCAAACAATGTCAAGCCAAGATTCGAAGATGCAAATACAAGGAAAGCCACCTCGAACCTGTTCCCATATTTTAAAAACAGTAAATATATTTATACAACATACATAACCCCAAATAAAACTAGGCAGCATGGATATGGGGGAACTTTGGAAGGAGCATACCCAGATGCTATGAAAAATCTACCCATAACTTAATAGAACTAATAGATTCAAAGATTCAACCTAACAGGGAAAACCTCGTTCTTTTAGTTGAATCCAACACAGGGAGTATTAGCCACTCATGCATATCCATATGGAAAAAGAATGTTCAAGAAATCTTATCCATAAAGCATGAGGTTGACCTAAGATAAACAAAAATAAGATACATGAATGTAAGAAATGAAGACTTACTTTCTGGCCAACATCATGTTGGAGGTGACAACAAACTTCATGCCAGCTATATTTTCAATGGCAAGGTTGATGAAGAACCCAAGAAGAGCGACAACAAGTCCAACAAGAAAACAAAATGTCCATTTCATAAATATACATTGATATATCTGCATTGTTCCCCAATTCCTCCAGTCTGGCTTGAAAAATTCATTCTCTAAAATCCTGCATTACAAAGCTTCAATTCATTGAGACTGCAAATATGTTACAGATCACGAAAATCATGTAGAAAAAGGTAATGATTCTCAATTCTTTTTCTCCTACATTAAGATAGAATCATAGCTAAAATTATAAACAATTTCAGTCCATTGAATTATAACTGAGTGAAAGGGGCATAAGAAATCAAAGTTATACAATCCGTTTTTTGGCAAAAAGTAATTCTTCTACTTAAATCACCATACCTCACTCAAAAATAAAATAAAATTTCCAACCCCATTAAAAGTTGTAATCTGAGGGGAAAGGAATCAAACAGAGGCTACTAGAAACCACTCACTTGAGGTCAATTCAAATAAGACTTAACACATACACTATAAAGTGTGTGTAAAGGAAAGCTCAGAGAAATAAAGAAGTATGTTTACGAGACTGATACTGATCCTTTGGGATTCAAGCACAGAAACAAGTACAAAAATCATTGAGAACTCCACCAACCACACATACTAAGCTAGTCATGAAGTAGACATACCCACATTAGACGCAAATTATACACGCCGTCCATCTCACTACGCCTTAAAAAGATCATCTCACCCAATTAAATTCTTGTTTGTTCATTGTGTCCACAAACACAATCAAAATTCACAAACAGCATTTGACCGAACCGCGGACACATATCGCACGCACACAAAACCGAAACAATAACAAATGAGCAATATTTTATGACAGTGAAGTTTCGCCTATATAGACACAAACGAAAGCGCGCATACTCATAGTCAAGGCTTTCGATGGGGCAGATGTCGGAACCGACAATAGCAACCTGCGACGTCGTGTTAGACTGCGACCCGCGCAGGCACAATGATTGTTGATACTGCGCCAGCAGCGGCTCGTGTAGCGCCGCCTCCTCCTCGTCCACCGCCTCCGCCGACGAAGGCAAGCCATTGGGAAGCGGCGTTGACATGGCTGCCGAATATTTTCTTCCAAGAAGAAGGGGAATTTTAAGTATATTGGGAAGTTGCAGGTGAGGTGCGTTGGGAAAAGGAAAAGTATAATATATATATATATATATATATATGACGAGTTGAGGGACTGTTACTTGAATAGTCCAAACTCTTCCAATCAAAAAAGCAGCAATTATTAGAATCTTGCTTCCTTTTCTGTTTATTTTAGTTGCACGTGATGTGTGCAAAAAATATAGAATATATTCTTTTTTCTCACGTCCAAACTATAAAATATCTATTGTATTAAAAAAAGTATAAAATATCCTTGTGTTCAAACGGACCTCACTTCATGCATGCTATGCTAGAACTTGTACATAAGGATAAGTACTATTATACTATTAATTGATTGAGTTTTACTTTAAATTCAATTTGAATTTTAAAATTTTTAATTAATTAAAATATTTGATAGATCAAATTTAATTTCAAATATTCATAACTCAAAATAAATGAATTGATTATGAAATTAAGCAATTTAATTCATTAAAGATTCGAATCCGAACTTTAATAATTTTTTTATTAAATCAATATTCTTATATATAATATTAATAAAGATTTTAAACAAAAAAATTTATCTTATGTTGGTTTAATGTCTATATTAATGTCTATATTATGCTACTGATATTGAGCTTTAATCTAATAATAAGTGGTATACTGAAAAAATATCAAATATAATGTATAATAGTTTATCTACGTATTAATATAATGTTATGTAGGAGTTTACGATTCAAATATTTAACTCTTAGGTCAATATATGATAAAAACAATATGACATTGGATTGAATTTTTTTATTGAATTTCGAATATCCATTGGATTCAAGTATGATACTGATTAATAAAAATTCTATAGGATATCTAATTGATTCGAATATAAATTTTGATAATTTAATTCGAATTCAAATATGACTTATTTGATCTAAATCAGGCTCATTAACAGCCACAGGGATGCCCTAGAATTGAAGTCTTGGCCCAAGTTGTGATTTCCAATAAAAATTGACCAATTTTTCAATCATAACTTCAATAAATTTTTTACGTTGAAACACAATTAAAAAATTTAGAAAATCATATAACTATATATTATATGACATTATTTTGGAATTAAGGTCCATCCCAATATAATCTTCCTATTAATTTTGACAAACCTATTAAATTTTGCAACATCTCACAATGCCTTTATTTGATTTTATTTTCTTAAATTACAAATCTTATCCTAAGCACTATAAATAGATGTCTTGATCTAAATAGACACTTTATTCCTATATATCTTGCATTCTAGGCATTTATTATACTTCAAAAACTAGTTTCACTGATAACTTTGGACAGCGATAGGGCCTCATTCGTTATTTTTCTTGTGATTGTGCCAATAATAGAAGACACAAGTTGAGTCCTTGAGGTAGTGGTGAATTGTTAGTACTTGTACAAGGGAGAGGTAATCACAATCGTAAAATAGCGTCATGTAATGTGACTCCTATAGTCAATCTTTTATTTTGTTTTATTTATTTATTTTGTTAGATTATGTTTCAAAAACTATAAATCAATACGATTTGATATCCTAATTAGTTGTGATTGATGCTCTAATTTGATTAGAATTTAATTTGATCTCTAGAGATCAAGTCTGACTTGGGGTGTATTATGATTATTATCACATCTTTTTACTTCTATAAATACAAATGTTCTCAGTTATTTGGAACATCACTAAGGTGAAACTTATGAAAACACTTTGAAATTTATTGGTTGTACCTCTTTCAGAGTAGTAATAGAAATCCTATCACCTATGGTCTTGGATTAGCCCAGATTTGGATGGAATATATAAATTCTTGTGTAGTTTATTTTATGTTTTCAATTTTGCAATTTTATTTTCTCAACAAAGTGCATCCGAGTCCAGGGTGATTGTTTATTGATCTTGAATCCTATGAATGGCATCCATAAACGCAAATTCAGAAGTTATTGAAAGATATATTTTTCTTTGTGAAAAATGAGAGTAGCGATAACACAAATAGATTTGGAAGATTGCCTGTAGTGGAAAGAAAGGACATAAACTAGTTTGATGGAGAAGTCATTAGCAGTTGCGCATATTTAATTGCCTACGGACTAGTCTGATGAAAAGTCATCGTTAAGACAACCGTGGATATCCATTTTCGGTGTTGCCCCAATTTCGTGGATAGATGGATAGACGTTTTGAAAAAACGAGCGTTACAAATGTATCGTTGACCAAGTATATGACATGTTGTTAGTATGATTAGACAATCTTTACTAGGCCATTCTAAAAGAACATTAAAAAAGTTGTCAAACATTTGAAGTACTTTATAAAGCGATACGACATATGCAGCACTGTTGTATGGCACTTTGGGGAGCTCATTTAAAAGTAGAGATACTAAAGTGGTGGCCACTCAGCATAATTTTACTTATGTGATAAAGAAAATTATTACAGTTATGGTCATTTAAAAATATAAAGAGGCAGTTTATTATATCATCTCTTTTGTTGAGGTATTATTTTGTAACTTAGACTTTTGAGTCAAGATGGAGATTGGTTGGATTGTGTTCAATAGAATTTGATATCCTCATTAGTTGGGAATTTGAGATTAGTGTTCTAATTTGGTTAAGATCTAATTTGATCCTTAAATATTAAATTTGACTAAGATTATTTTTCTCCTTGTTTGACTCTCATAAATAGTGGTGTTTTTCAATTATCTAGAACAACCACATAAGTGGAATGACTAAGATTATTTTTCTCCTCGTTTGACTCTCATAAATAGTGGTGTTTTTCAATTATCTAGAACAACCACATAAGTGGAATTTATGTCGACACATTGGAATACTAATCTCCTGGTTATATATACCTCTTTCAAACTGGCAACGAAATCCACCACCTGTGGCCTGTGAATGTAGGCTAAATTTGGGTGAATAACATAAATTCTTACATTTATACTCTCAATGTTGTGTTATTATTTTCTTAACTATTTCCAATACATCTATTAAATTATATGCATTCTTTTCCTTAATTTGCATTAAATTTTAACAGGATAATCATCCTAAAGCAAAATCATATTTAGATAATCACAATACTATGAAGCATAAAATAATCGAGAAATGTTCTACAAAGCAACATGATGGACAAGGCCAAACAAGTACAAGAGAATTTAAAACACTTTGTTCCATGAACCAACTCCGGAGCCTCTAATAAGAACCAAAAAATATTTGTCGCGGATAAATCTAACAATTCCACAAAAATCACATAATTTGGCTTGCTTATTAGGTACTAGCTAAAAGTATTAATGCAGTGCGGTCACCATCACTGATGTAGCCAATAAAGTTAGGAAACTCTAAAATACTTTGCCAATTTTCGCAACCACTATCACTCCCCACTGAATGGATCACACATCTCACTTAATTTTTCCTCCTAATTAAATCTCTTAAATATGAAGTACCAACTAGTTGAATATTAAATTCCCTCAGGTTGTCCATCTTGTACTTAAATATTTACTTTTGACAAGTCCACATTTGAAAATCAAATCAAATCATCAATTAGAGATGAAGATTGGTTACCTGCTAATTAAACAATTTCGTAACAAGTGCTCAAGCGTCCATGTTAGAGATTTTCAGTGAACTACACTACAAACTATAAAGTCAAACCAGATTTTTAACTAATTTAATATCATTTCTTTTAAATCATTGCTGGTTGCTACTATTATCACCTAAATTTTACAATTTCTTTGATAATGCATCCATAAAAAAATAATTCAATTAGGTGAACACCACACTTTCAAATCTAATCGGGCCGAGTACGTTTTTTCTTTTCAATTTGTCTAAAGTTGGGACGCAATTCAAAAGCGTCAACATTTCTTGCATTGAGCAATCTTCGGGAGTGAATTATATGGAGTACTATAATTATTCTAGAGAGGTGTTGAAATGGTCAATAAATGGTACCACAAGAAATTGCCTGCTTAATTTACCTTTTATTTGGTGTGAGGTGTGTTGCATTACGTTCTTACGTATTCAATGGAGAGTATTAATTAATTAATTAATTAATTAATTATTTGGGGTTAATTAATTGCTTATTGTAATGACGAAAAACTATCCTAATTTGAAATTTCTGAGCTGATCACGTGGTGAAACAATCATATAATGAGTTCATTATATATACAATTTCAAACTTCACTTTATGAATTTCTTGAAATTAAAATGTGAGATGTTTTTTAAAAGGTGTTTGAGTAATATTTTACAAGAAATTTGAAAAGTTGTAAGATGCTATAAAGTGTTTGAAAAAAATTTCTAAGGAAAGAGTTTATAAGTTTATAAAACAAGATGTTAGAATCTTCTAAAATCTTTTACAAAAAATAAGGAGTTTTTAATTTTATTTTAAAAAAATTAATAATTTTTTTAACTTCAATCGTATTAATTATAAAGTTATCATTGCTATATTGTTTATAAGTTCATAAAATATTTTATAAGATATAGAAATTTATAAAAAAATTTAAATAAATTTATAAGTCAAAACACTACCTTCATCTTCATCTTAACATGTGTGTGTGTGTATATATATATATATCTATATATATCAATCAATCAAACCAAAAAATTTGATTGGGACATAAGTTAAAAAGAAAGTTCAATCATCATCCTTTCTATATACATTGCATTGCATTGCATCTTATCTTAGACTTTGAATAGAAATAGTAATGGCCAACTAAGTACGTACACAGCAGCATCACCTTGGATTGTTTGAACAGAAATATTAAGTACCCAGCAGAAGTAATTACTTAATAACAACAACGATGATAACTATATATGTGGGGTATTGTGACTGGTTTGGCCCCTTGAAACCTTGACAAGAATGATTTGAAAACAAAAGTGTACAAATAAAAGCAGCAGATACAACCAAAGAAACGTACATCAAATTCAGGAACAGTGATGGCTTTTATGGTTTTGCACGTTTCATGCCTGTCTGGGCTTTTTATAAACAGGGGACGAACATATACAGATCTTGAGTTAGGGCATCTTCAATGCCATGTCAGATAGGGCGTTATTTTTTAAATTTGGATTCAACATACCCCTTAAGTTGGAGCAACTCAAGTCCAACTCAAATGCTATTGTAGGTTCAAATTTGGAACTTGTGGTCAAAGCCATATTCTTATTTTATTATTATTTTTCTTATATTTAATTTATTTTAATTAATGCAACAAATTTCAAAAATTATATTAATTTGTAAGTAAATTTTCATTTTTTTTATATATTTATACATAGAATTATAGATTTGACATATTTTTATTTTATATATTTCAAAAAAATTATTTCATATATTTTACAAAATTTATTTCATATATTTTAAAAACTTTAAGCACAAAATTGTATGTTTTTAAACTTATTGGTTATTGTGAAAAATTTTTGTAACGAAGATTTTAAAATTTTAAATTTCTTTTTGACTTATTGGTTAAGTTGTCTTACAAAATAATTCTTTTCAATTACTAATTTTTTTCATGTTTAAAATATTTTTTTAGAAATTGTAATTAATTAATAAGTAATATAAATATAAATATGAATATAAAAAAATAAAACAAAATAGACTAAAAATATTAAAAATAATATTTATATGCATTAAAATAATATAAAAAGTAGAATTTTGGGTTGGAGAAAAAAAATGCTATATGAGGTGCTATATTTTTGGGACACTACTTTTGTTGATGTAGCAGGAAAATGGACCTTGAAATAGATCCCAAGGTTGGAAAGGGCCTTATTCCTCCTTTACAAAATAATTTTTTATTTAATTTAATATTACAATTTAAATGCGATGTAAAAATGTTATATTATAATATTAAAAATAATGATTGTCAATTAAAAATATTATATTATTATTTTAATTGAAAAATTATCTAAAAGTCTAGTAACCAAGAAGCAATAATTTTTCAATATATTTCCTATTATACTATCTTCTGATAGCTAATTTAGTCTGCAAAAATAATCATGAGTCCAATGGCCAATTAGTTGCATTGCCTTCACACTTATGTCTAAGTGAAGCGCTCCCAACGAGGAGGTGCCTGCTCCCGACCAAGGTGCTACTTGATCCATGTAAAAGCTCTTTGGAAAAAACAATTCTTTCAAAAATTTCAAGCATTTAATTCAAACAACCAGTGTTTAACAAAACCAGCCTACAATTGGAACCTAAAAATATTTCATTTAATGTTGCCAAAATACCTCCAATCTTACCTACATCAACATTTAGCAAGTGTAGTTAAACCAAAGTACATAAATAACAACATACTACAATTCACGCCTATTCTTGAACTAACAAAAGTCACAACACAAAACTCATCAACTTGATTTACATAGCAACCCTAGCATATTGCAACCTATACATTTACATGCATCTACAAAACTGTATACCTTATATGAAACATTGCTCGGCTCCCATTGTGACTTGCTACTACCTGGGATAAAGAACAGAAAAAATAATACGAAAACAATCAAAAGTCCGAATGACTTAGTGAGTTGGCATGTTGATGAATGCTTTAAATATATTCTCATGTCAATCATAGAATAAAATATAAATAATTTACTTTTCATTCGAAAAGGATTTTCTTCAAATCTTAAATGTTCCTTCTCAACACCATCCCATACCAGTGCCGAGACTTTGCAATTTCAAAACCTTTCTTGAAGAAGGTTTAAACCATAAGAAGAAAAATGTAATGACCGACATGGTTTTCAGACAATCAGTTAACTTTCATAAATTATTCAAGTTCAAAACATAAATATCAAAATGTATCAATTACATTTGCAAAAGATTAATAGAGTTCTCCAACCTTATCACTTCATTTTTGAAAATATTAAAATCATTATCCCTCTAGATTCTGAGTGATTAGTTCAAGCATAATTAATATATATGGCATGGTCAACCACATGCTAGATCCCGCCACTCGCAAATAGTTACTTCCAACCACCCGCGGGTTAGGATGATAGCCGGGAGACATGTCACTATCAATCCGTGCTACCCGATTGTCTTCCTAAACTTAATCCCGGGCCCAACTTCCCATGGCATCCATCTGAGTTTGAATTTCCAAGGGTGTCTCTAAGGGTCTTAAGAACATATTGTATTAGCATAGTTCATGTCATAACATATTCGCCACACATTAAATTGTCTATGTAAACGAAATTGGAAATACTATAACTGAATCTCAATACATTATCAAATTGTGGGGATGTGATTGTTCCATATATCAAATTCAATTTTATGGGTTTAAAAATCAAGAAAACTTGATTTTTGAAAAGAGTATTTCTTGAGTAGAATCATGCAAGCTTTAACTCACAAATATGTGAAATATTTATTATAATTAAAATATGATGAAACATGTACGAAAAGATCATGCAACAATGGACATACATATAGCATATAAATTCTTTCCTAGCAAGAAGGTCTCATAATAGCAAGTATAAAAGACACTTGATGGATGCAAAGGGACTCCCTTAATTGTTTAGGTAGCTCACATCCTTGCTTCCTAATCAACCTAAGAATTTATTGTAAGATGATTGGAATCAATATTATATTAAATCTCTAAACCACTTAACGTTGATATACCTAGTGTCCGTATTATAATTTAGTGCTTAATGTATTCTAAACTCGTAGTATTTCCTAATCTCATTTCTATATCAAGATGCCTAATCAAATAATTTGAGCATTCCCGATTTCATGCCAGTATCCTTAGCAATCCCAATAAATCTCACTGCCTGACTTTAAGTCTGACCTTTTGGTTAACATATTATATTGATCCGTATTAAGGCTTAGTACGAGAATTATTTTATTTGGTTACATTTCTTAAATCTCAATCTAACACTAAAATACTTGAAATGAGATCCTACTCATAATCCATCAAATACTTAGGTTTCTAGACATTATTTTCTTTCTTTTGGAACATTATCTAACTTAGTTATATTTTGGGTCAAAAGCCTAATAATAATAGTTTGTACCATATAATCTTATAGAATTCAACTTATGGCCTCTCAATTATACCAAAGGGTTTTAGTGATTAATTTCAGTTCATGTATTTTAATTTGACTAAACACGTAATTTGATTATTTAATCTTTTCATTACCTAATTATTAGGGATCTAATATTAAGAATAGTAACATGTTCACGTCCAATGCAATATGTCCCAATTATGTTTAAATATAACCAATATTTTAATATCTATCTATTTAATTCCTAGAGTGACAATCATTATAACTAATTTATTTCATAATAACTTACTTGCATCTTTCTTACCTAAGTTAATTTGACTTACTAGGTCCGATCGAGTCTTCATTTGTCCAAGATCAAGATCTTAATTTATTATCAAAATTTGGTTGATCAAAATATTGGTATAATTCAATTTATGTTTTGGTTATTAATCAATTCCCAGTCTAATCAAATCAACAATTAAACAAATTAATGACTCAACAGTTGAAAATTACCAAATTAGACTAGGTTGAGTCCAATTCAAAGCTTGAAATTAGCACGAACAAGCCTAAAATCAAAATTTCATGTTACTATACTTGCGCTACCAGAGCGTTGCCATCTACTACTGTTAGAGCAGAAGCCCACCTGACCAAAATGTGCACCTCAATGTGTTGGTGAGAATCCTTCAATCAATTTTCACTTCCATTACTACCTTGCTATCCAATTTCAACCAAAACCGCTAAGTACCATCATTTGCTACCGCTCATTGCTGCCTTTGATTCTCTTTCTCCATTGGTCAAATTATGAAATTAAAACCACCATTATACTCATATCATCGAACCCATCAAAACCTACTCCCTATTCACAAGTTCCAATTGCTGAAAACTAGCAACCCACTACCATCAAAATTTGCTGCCATTGATCTCAATTTTTTGGCATTCTACTAATTAATTCAAGGTGTAATTGGTATCATTGTGTTTAAGGTCGGTTTAGTTTTGTGTTTTGGGTCGTAGCGATGGTGAAGGATGGAGGAGGATGAGTTGGGTATGCATGTGAGAATTAGATAAAAATTAGGGAGCTTTCTTTTATAGTTTTTATTTTTCCCAAAATTGCATTCTAACCCCATAGCTTCTTCTTAGCTTTTAGGCTAGTCCTTTAGATTCTTGAGTGCTTGACATTGGCCTGCAATCTCCTTATTTACTCCTTTAGTTTTTTGATATTTATGTATTAGCTTTGGATACTTAGTGATTTGTATAATTAAGTTCAATTTTATTAATTTGTCAGTCATCCCAATTTTCTAACATCATACTAAGGCCCTAATTAATTTAAAAGTGGTTTACCTTAAGCCCTTTTCAATTTCATTAATCTTTCATTAGATCTCAATATTATAATTCAATTAATTAAATTCCAAATTTTTTTCTAATTAAATTAATCCTCAATATTTTCTAAATTCCATCCTAAAAGTCGGGGTGTTTTAGTAAGATTTGGATTTGGAATCTTATTAAATTATAAGTGTATATGAACATGTGTAAATAAATATGAAAAATAATCATGTGACAAAATATGGTGTGAGATTTGACAAAGTGAAAGAAATGTACTATCTACTGCCATTTGCAAGATATTACAATTGGCTCCCAATAATTTGAGAATACCTTAATTGAGACATAGTGATGCTGCAAAGAGCTTATCGGTCCGAAACTCCGGTAGATTAGAATGGTATTGGACTTGAGATCTGCAACCAAGAACAAACATAAACTAGACAAGGTGCCTTGGCTAAGGCACTCCGACGCTCAAGTCAAATTTTCGGTAAGACGGAGAGTATAGAGAAAGTGTATAGTGAATAGTGTATTTGCAATACCTTGAACATGGTGGTGTTGGTAGGATTTATAACCTAATGATGGTGTGAATTTCTCCGAGTGCCCTTATCAGGTGTACTTGGGTTTTCTTCATGATCAGGATTTGATAGTCATTTTCTGCCCAGATCTCAGGGCTGTGCCATTTGGCACAATCTTCTATTTTCCTGGATAGTCACATCAGTGGGAGCACGTCTCTATCAGAGTTGTTGGTAGGGTTGTCAGGATTGGTGTTGGCAGGGTTGCCAGGATTGGTGGAAGCGATTACATCCGTAGGCAGCAGTCACATCTGCTGCCACGTGTAATCATTGCTTAAAGGTTCAACTTATTCTATTTGCAATCGGGGTTCGATTCATGTCGACCAAGCTTAGATGATGAGTTCTCAAGTTGCCTCCAGGTCGATACGGGTCGACCGCGTGGCTTACCATACGGGGTCGATACTAGTCAACCAGTCTAACTTCGCCCCTGGGCTATCATCAAAAGACTTTGGAAGAGGCCCTTAGGTCGATACGGGTCGACCACGAGGCTTCTTATACGGGGTCGATACTAGTCGACCAAAATGATTTGTCTCTGGGCTTAGTGGGCTAAATCTTCTAAATCTGGGCCTGTTGGGCCTACTGGATTATACCGTATCACGTTGGGCATCGAGGGCTGTCTCATTTGTAGAAGGGCCTATTGGGCCTGTTGGGCTATCCCATATCATGAGTTCCCCCAACTCTCGATCCTGATTGAGCCTATCGACGAGAAGGAGCAGAGAGTTTACATTCAACTGTGCCCAGTAAAAAATTCGACCCAAGTTTTTTGAATTATCGACCAGGGTTCCGTGGCGATTACTTTTTATTTAATGCGGCTGTCACTGCGCGGGATATGAAACGATAGGAACAGGATACGAAGTGCGTAGGAACAGAATACGAAGCGAGCGGGAACAAGAATCAAAGCGTACTAAACAAGCTGTTATGATGGCAGTTGTACGGATTTCCGCGCACGTTCGTCTATAAATAGAAGAGAAAACCCTTTCATTCTCATTTTCATGATTCTGAGTATTAGACTATTTTCAGCCATTGTTGAAGAACTTGCAGCCTAGTTCCTACTTATTTCCTGCTTCTAGATTAACACCATAAGTGTTTGCAAAATTCTGCATTATTTTTCGTCATTATTTTGCGGAAGCATGTTTGGTAATACACACTCGGGTAGCAATAGTTCTGAGAGGGTGATGCATAGGAGTGAGGGTGGTGAAACTGAGAGTATTGCCCCCTCTAGT